>CAUJNA010001680.1:966796-1006796 GCA_963377175.1 Effrenium voratum | reverse complement strand
TTTGGGTTACCCCAAGGCCATGCTGGAAAATCGAACGCTGCCCAACTTCAAAAGCCAAAAGCATCGCAGCACAGAGACGCAAACACACATATACATGCATCAGTACGTACACACAGACAGGACACGCAAGCACGCACAAGCACTCAGTCTAACAAGGGACCCAGAATACTAGTTGGTTTTACTAGTTGGTTTGCCTGTGGCATCCCCAAGGCCATCCCAGAATAGCCCGAGTCGTTAGAAGCCCGTTGGCAAATAAGAAGCTTGCAAGTGTGGATGCACATTGTTGATTGGCTGCGAGGTCCCAATTTGTTGGCCCTCCGTGCGAGGTGCCTTGTAAGTTGTTCATTTGATTCTGTAGCCATGGAACAAACGCACCAAGGAGTGCCTAGTGTTTCCACGAACTGCCACAGAATGTGTCAAAGACGAGAGAAGAGCAGCTTGGCTCACAAAGAACAATCATGCCACTTTGATGGTACTCCTCGGTGGACCCAACAGATTGGCGCCGAGCGGACTTTGCAGCTTCCAGCAGGGTTCCCACTATGTCCCATGTTCATGTTGGTGGCTTTTAAGCATCGCCTTTTGGGGCGCTTCCTTTTGGTGGGGTGATGTGAACAAGAAGCAACGTAGGGAAATGTAGGGAACCTTGTTCCTATGCCAGGAGCCGCGGTTGGGTGTTGCTTTGGGCGCTTGGCCCGAACAACAAGGCCATCGCTGCCGGGGCCTGAGGGGCTTCAGACACCCTGGGCATGGCTGGTATGTGGTTGGAACAACTTGGGAAAACGAATGTTTGTCCCACCGACACACACACGAAGTGAAAGTTGGGACTCTCACTTGCCAGAAGGCCTCCGCCGGAGTCTCATTGAGAATTGCTTGTCTATTTGTTTAGTTCGCATTTCGACTTGTTACCATCCGGGTGGGCGCGCATCAAATAACAAAATCTGGAGGGTCCAATGTCTAGTTTGCTTGCACGCTTTGAGCACCAGCTGATCGCAACATGTAGAAATGAGCATTGTCTCAACCCACGGAAGACGATTGGTGATATGCATTCGTCGCAATGAGGCGAACCCGGAGGTACAGCTTTCCACCCCTGGAGTCGACCTAGGCTATCAGACCTCCCCGGAGAAGCCTAGGGTCGCATTCTACAAACCCTTATTCGTGGGAATTCACGAGTTTCGGCCAAATGGTTCTTCTTGCCGGCAGGCGTGATGGAATCAGAATAAACGCAACCTGCAAGTGGCATAGATTGGTGCCCAGTGGTACCCACAGGAACCACTTTAGTCGAGGCTCTTTGAGTAAGCCATGGAAACAGTTGCATCTCAGGAAGCGCAGGCATCAGAAGTGGGCTTCAACTTTGAGTTGCTGCGGCTTGGTTGAGCCCAGGGGCTGGGGAGAGGGCCCGGGGGGGGGGAGCAGCTGGTGGATTCGAATGTTGTTAGGCCATGCGTCGCGTACCAAATCGCGCCAACCTTCAAGGCCTGTTGAGACACGTGGCAACATGTTTGATATTTTTTGCCAACCACCCTTGGCTGGATGGTGGCAATGTGCTCTTGCCCTCTCGCTCACCCCGGGTCCATGGCACAAGGAGGACATTCGGAGGATTGATCAGGGGTCATTGCTGGCCGCGCGGCGACCCGTGGCCACGTTGGAAGTGCAAGGACTTTGTGATCTCCCACAAGAGGCTCAGGTATGTGAAATCAAGAAAGACTACATTGAAGGCGTCAAAACGTTCAACTTGTTTATTGCGTTGGGCTTTGGTAGACATCTTGGCCCGTTCACTGAGGACGAGTGGCAGGCGCGCATCTGGATTTTGCAGGAGTATCGGAGAAAGTTTGAGACATGGGACCAGGGATCTGAAACAAAGCCAGAGATCTCCGCAAGCCGCTTCAATGTAGATGAGTGTCCTGGGGTGATTCTGGTGTTTACGCTTTACGCGCGGAAAGATAGGGAGCCTTGACCCCCATCTACATCGTCCGACGACTTACATGCTTGCAGCAGGCCTTGCAACACCCTTACCCTACAATTGCATTGGTGCAGGCCAGTGATGCACAAAGATCTAAGATGGGGCGGATCTGGGTGAAAACGTGGATTCGGAGGATCCAGCCAATGGCCATACAGAACATTTATCATGTTTACTTTATTTCAGTTTAGCTCATGCAACCCAGTTTCACTCAAGATTTGCAGAGCAGAGCCAGGTCATATCTTGTCAACCAGCGCATTCTGGATCCCAGCGTTTTCGTAAACACCACGGCGAATGAAGCTCGGCTGCACCCTGTCCAGGGCCAATCCGCTGCCACCTTGACGCGTTTTCTCTAAGTCAGATCGACCTTTTTGGAATTGTCAAATTCCACTTTTCATGGCAAAGGGAAACAGCCGATCCGACAAGCGTGCAGCATCGCTTTGCTCCGGTTTGCCCAACACTTGATGTGCAGCCCATGTCCGGATCGTTGCGCAGGGCATTGTGATTCCGCCCGATGATGTGGCAAAGTTCGAGCAGAAATGGACCGAGGCCGGGCTTGCAAGGCACCGGGCAAGAGCATGCTTCCGGACCAAGGTGGCAGAGCTGCGAGAGAAGCTTGGGCATCTTGGCCCACGGAATCAGGGGTATGAGTCAACACTCGGGGTCATAATTGGCAGTGCGACAAGTAAGGGAACTAGCCCAGTCCCCAGTAGTGCCCTTTTACCCTTTTTTGGAGGAGGATTCCCCTACAAAAATAGACTACAGAAAAGAGGGTACCCTTCTTCTAACCTCTCTACTGGAGGACCTAGCTGACCTGACAGCACTGGAAGGGGTCCGGATGCTTTGCGCATCAAACAAGTGCGACTTCAGTTAGGCTTTCGCGAGACTGAGGCAAGTGAGCAATGCTACAATGGCGCAGCAGCTTGGACGTTGCCTCACTTGAACGGGGAGTGTGTGTGTATTTGGGGTTTACCCGTGTTTGAGAAGTTAGCTGCCCTGAAATCAACCTGGTTGTTACTAAGTTGTTACACCCCGACAGCAAAGTACAGTTTTTTGTGATAGCTCTACCCCAAACCTTATGTGTTCTTGCAAATTTCTCATCTTCTGCACTTGTTGGTTAGCTTCTGGGCGCCGTTTCTCTCACCCCAAGCGGTTTTCGACCTACTACTTTTTGTTTCATGGGCCCCAGAAAGAAGGCAGGCTGGGAAAAATGGGCGGGCCCGACCCTACCCTGCTGACAAATCCTTTGCCTAAACCCCCTTCTGGAACTGGGCTTTGCCCGTAGAGTTCGGCCACTTCACACAGTTTAGCCGTGGGTGGCATTGCTAATTCACCGGGGCCTGCCGCCAAGACTCTGCGAATTGGTGTTATGGATCTCCCCTGCAGACCATGGAATCTCCCCAAAACCCACCAATAATTTGGGGGTGACAGGAGCACTCAGAGGAAGTTCGCCCAAATCCACATGTAGCCAGAGCTTGCACAAACCTGAGACGTTTTTCCAACAAAGCCCCAGTTCCTTTTTCAGGGTCGCCGGAGGATCTCCTTCGCTCTGAGCCCAAAACGGGGGGGCGGGGGGGCTCAGAGCCTCGGCCCTAGGCAGTGGCAAGAAACCACCGAGCAGCTGCCGGAGTTGCGCATGCGGCCCTTGCAGGGCAAGGACTTCTCTTTAACCGAAGCCTTCGGTCCTCTGAATTTCCTGTGGGCTTGGGTGGCTATGGTGGCTCACGAAAAAAGGGCGAAGGAGTCATGAAATTTGGGTCCTCAATCTGAGCAGAGGTTTCGGGTTTAGGGGGGCCTAAGAGGAGAACCGTTCAGCGCCCCTTTTCAAGGGCCTCACAGGGCCAGGCCTTCTGGTTGGAAGTTCCGCATGCTGAGTCTTGCCTCAGGCTGGGAGGAAGAGGGTTTGGATCCGGTGCAAAATGACCCATCAGTGGTTGTTTACTCAAAGGGAAACCAAAAGGGGATTGGTACATTTTTTTATTGTGTTTTCCCTTGCTGGTGCTCCGTAGAGAATGACCCAACATTTTGGGAATGACCGTAGGGATTCCCAGAAAGGAAACCATGGGGGAGGTTGTATAGGGTCATTCCCTTGAACCAGCAAGTTTTTTCCAGACCCGCAGCCAGTGATGTTCGATAGGACTGCAAGGAAGAGCGGCAAACCCGCGAGTGCGTGGGCGTGTCGCTGCAGGGTCAGTGTGTGTGCTACGGAAGCGAGGCCAGACCCGGCGCTCCACAAGCATTTCTGTCAGATTCTGTCAGTTTGTTTATCGGCATAATCATTTGAGTAACGAGTTTCGGGGTCAAGCTGACCCATAAAAGGTTCCGCACTTTTGGCTGAGTCTTTGCCCTGGAAATCCACGACTGTTTTGTAAACGTCCTTTGCACCTCGCCTGTTTTTTGCAGCTAAAGCCTGTTTTTTGCGCCTGCAATGAGCCATGGCGTGGTATTTGATGGATTATTCATATTGTTGCCACGTTTAGATTCTACAAAGCCTGTTCCACCCCAACATGTCTTGACACAGCAATTTTGGTGTGAACATAGCGGTCCGTGATGTACGCAAAAGTAGCACCTTGAAATTGGCGTGAAAGCCTGTTTTCCAGCGTGAAAGCACGTTTTCTGCCGTGAATTTTGACACCGGTGAATCTATGTGTTTCAGCCTGTCCTTTGGTAATCCCTCTGCTTGTTTTGTGGGAACGGAGGTCAAGTCTTTGCACACTTTGGTCCTGAGCACGTGCGGCGCCCGAATTGTTCAATGATATCAGCTGAGCTTGGACAAAACTCCTGGCAAAAAACCGCCTTTCACAGAAGACATGCAAACAAAATCAACCGCCTTTGGAACCCCAGGGTTTGGAGAGCTTGTGCATGTTGCAGATTTCTTCGGGGCAGGGAGGGGCCTGGATCACGTCCTGAGCCACAGGCAATCTCACCGGCAGCCTTCATAGTGTGAGCAACGTTCTGGGTCGCAGGCTTTTGCTTGCTTCTAACTTCCTGAATGTCACGACACTATGTGCACGATTCAGAATCCCAAGGGAATGTTTTGATTCCTTTGAACACATGCCAGCCCACGGTTATGGTTTCAGCCATGGATTCATTCGCGCGAGGGGATTTCGCAACCATCCACGTTATTGTTTAACTTCCCCCATGCCCATTGCATTTATGCAGAGGCTTCGGATTCATTTGGGGCCCAACAGCCAGGTTTTGAAACCCTCAAACACCTCCGGGGTGTCCAATGGAAGGATCGGGTCTATTAGCCCCAGAAGCCTCTAGGAAGCCGTTTGATTTGGCCCGAGCTTTCATGTCCGCAACTGGACAGCGGCCAAGGGGGTTGCAGAGCTGCCGCGACTTTTCCCACTGATCCATGCGATTGGCATCGGCGGCAAAACGCAGGGCAGGGCGATCGGGGACCGTGCCCAGTATGGTTTCGGCACACCCGCACACACATCGAGGCATCGCCTTAGGACCCAAAAACATAAGGTGATCTTTCTTTGGGGCAAATAACATGATAACCCGAAAAGGGGAACCCAAAGGTCTCAGCTGTATCTAAGGGACTTGTGCAGGAGCATGAGGCGCCAAGGGAAAAGGCTTGTCTCAACTTGTTTGATTTTGTTCAGGCAAAACTACATTCCCACCAGAGTCCTTCCGCTTACTTCCTGTTTGCTTGTCCATCCATGTTGCTCGCGGCAAATCATCACACTGCAACAGGCACCCATGTCGCATACTTTGCGAGAGCTGCGCGGTAGCAGGCGACGTCCCAAGTAAGATGTTATTGGCGCAACAACGGCATCATTGTGCTACAGCCACAAACTATTAAATAAGCGTTGCAAGTCACAACGGACATATAGTTTTGCACGAGCAAAAAGAGTTCGCTGCTCACATGAATGGGGCCTCGCGGAAGTTGCATAGTGCACCCAATTTTGCGAACATACGATGAAGATGCCACTCCTCAATTTCTTGATAGTCGCTGAGTCACCCAATTCCCTCTCAGGCTTTGGCCTGGGATGCGGTCGTGGTCGCGCTGTGCCATGATGGCCCCGCCATTTTCAGCCAATCGCTTGAGCGGACTGATATCCGCACGAAGCACCGAAACCCTGGCCCCGCACTGTGGCCAGATATGGGCGCACCCCAAGAGTGGATTTCTTGAGGTTTCCCATAAAATTCATGCCAAAAAGGGGAGCGCATCAGCAAGCCACCGGACGCACGAGCAAGAGCCGCCCCAACCTTTGGGATGATGCGCTGCTTGCTCCAGCTGCTGGGCTGAAAGCGCTGTTCTTCTCACATGTAAGGCATGGAAGGGTGGGGGTTGAGGACCCTTCACCATACAGTGCATGTTCATTTTTCGGGGGCAAAGAGGAAAGCCATGTATGAAGAGGGGTCACATCACGCCCCAGAATGGCCCAATGACAGTATAATTATTATTTTGCCCGGCCCCTTGCCAGGGTTTTTTCGACTTTTCTGGTTATCTTGCAAAGACAGCCCGCGATCATCAACCGGAATAGTACGTAACGGTGACAGGATTTGTTCGATACCAGTATCAAGCCAGCAAGACTGATCAGGCAAGTGGCTGTGCAACAAATGGGGCCCCTTGGCTGATCATATTTTAGGCCTTTTGTTGAGTGTGTTCCCTACTGAAATGCACAGCCAAGTGTGGTGCTTTAAACTGAGTCGTGTGCGCTTGCTTTCCCTTAGCAGGGCACATGCCGCATGTTTGCAACGCGTGGCGCTGGGTAATTGGTTGAGAGTATTGAGGTTGCGCAGAGCTGTGCAGAATGCCTTTGCAGGTTTGCGATGAGGTCGTGCCGAAAGGCTCCAGTGAAGTTTGCCTAACGTTCAACCAATGTCTGTCTCATGCGTAACCTATGGTTGAGACCTTGGCCGTTTTGCCCATTGCGTCGGCAAGAGGTTGGTGCTTCCTTTCGCCGGCGTATATGCCGGCCCAGCCTTGTCACTTGGCCGTGTGCTGGTGTCACCGGAACTATGGGGTGGGCGCGGATTCCAGTTCTTCTGAGTTGAAGCGAGCGGTTGGACGCCACGTGGCTAACCTCAAGTTCACAGCCCTTCCTATGAAAGGATCCCCACCAAGCGATCTCGGATGAATCAAATTGGCGGATGATTAAGGCGGCGTCCGCTTGCAAAGGGATCTTCCACAAAGACACCCCTCTGCTCAAATCTCAAGTCCATCAACTTTGGCCTCCATGGACAACGCCCGTTCAGTGGCACCCTCAAGACCCCTTGTTGCTTGGCGGGCGGAACAAAACGGCCCAGAGCTCCGCAAGGAATTGGTTCCCTTTGCCTACCGTTCCAGTCAGGTTGCAACTACTGGGAAGGCCTGTTAAACACAAAGTGACTGTGTGAATTGATGTGTTCACCTGTGAGTGTCAGCATGACCGTGTAGCTCTTTTGTACTGGGGCAAACTGAGCTAGGCTCAAGGCCTTGATGTGAAAAAGCATCGACGGGCATGTACAACAGACTGTGCAGCAATGATGTAGTTTAACACTCCTCCTCGGATTGTACACATCTAATCTAGTGTGCAAGACGCAAATCATGCTGTACAAGCCATCTTTGCTTTTCGGAACGTAGCAAGAAAAGTTGACCATGTACCAGGCCAGTATTCTGTGCAACTGTGTTCCTCACTGCGCAGATGATCTGTAACTCAAGTCCGGTGTGCCATTGTGGCAAATGTATCTCACTGCATAAGCAGTGTCCTGCCCTGCTTCACCGCTGTGATGAACTCCGAGTACACCTTGTTCTTGTTCGCCACATACTGTAGTGTTGGAAGAACACATTCTGCTGTTCCCTGATGTATTCAATGTGGTCTCTGTGGCCAGGGATTGCAGCGCCTTGCAACGTACCTTTTGTGTCAATGCTTTACATCGTGTGTGGAAATGTGGCGCAACGAGGGTGGTCTGGTGCTCTGCAGGAAGGTGCTTAATGTGGTTGACACTCATGGGACTCAATGCCTGCCTGTGCCACTGTGGCATGTCTGCGACTGTCCACTGCTTCGGCAGCCAGTTCGGTGAGGTGAATGCAAGAATTGTAAGGCCAGGTGTATTCGCTGTCCCAACTGTACTTCATGTAAATGACGAGCAGACCGATCGTTGTTGGTTGTTGCCAGTGTACTTGAAGAAGCGGCGCCTCTGCAGCTCATCCTGTGTCTGCATCCAGCCCGTACCTGCTTCGCAGCTGACAAACGTTGTTAGTAAGTCTGCTGGGTTGCCCTCTGACTTTACTTTGTGCATTGTGATGATTTTGCTCTTGACGAGCTGTTGTATGAAGAGGTGTCTGAGCTCGATGTGCTTAGCTTTCTTTGATGTACCTTCTCTCATTGAGATTGGTTTTGCTACGCAACTGTCTGTGTGTATCCTGATGTCGGTGCGTACTTCACATGCTTCATTGATGAAGTTTCTGATGTAGAGGCTTTCTTGTGCTGCTGTACCAATTGTGTACAGTTCTGATTCTGCTGATGAAAGTGCGATTGTTGCTTGTTTTCTGATGCCATAATGTATTGCTGCTCCACCATGCTCTTCCTTGTTGTCTCGCATATGTGTATGTGTTAATGTTGAGTGGAATTCGCTTGTCCTGTATTTGTAACTTTGGTTGCAAGTTGTGTCGCATGTACCTTGTGCCTTTAAGGCACCTGATCATGTGCTTGAGCTTCTTATTGTCAAGCTGTGTTGGTGCTTGTAATGACCTTGCTAGTTTCTTTGCTCCATAGCATGTGTGCTAGCCATTGTATCTTGCCAACAAGCCGCCTGTGTTGTTTGTGTTGTTCGTGGTCAAGTGGCGCTTCATCCTCTTCTGCACCTTTCATGTGTGGCACTCCTGGTGATGATGCTGGGTTGCATGTAGTCTTGTGTCGTAGTTGTTCAAGCAGTGTAGTTGCCTTTGTGAGCGATGTTCCTGCCCAGGAAGTGTATGGTTGAACCTACATTGAGGCCACCTGTGTGCGGCAACAGTACTTTGTTTTGCATTCAGCTGAACAGTTATGATGCTCTGTGCTCCTATGCATGGGAGGTCGTCTACATAGATCATGATGTAGGTTGTGCGCCTCACAAGTTCGAGTGTAACTGTGAGGATGTGTGCTATGTGGTCTTGCCATTGTTCTGGTGATGATCTTAAGCCATAGACTTTGTTTAGCCGCCGCATTACATGTCTGCTTTCTTCATTGTAGAACTCGTGTGGTGGTCTCATTACCAAGTTGTAGGAGACTGCTGCTGCATGCGCAAAAGCAACACTTACGTCGCCTGTACAGACCGACAATGCCATTGTGAGAAGAACTCCCAGTGTGCAAAACAATGGTGTACTGGCAAAAAGTAGGTCGTGGTCTGTGACGGGTTCTGCATAGCCTTTTGCTACAATTCGTGCTCGTGCTTCATTGTTCTTCTGTTTGAGAACCCATCTTGTTTCAATGGTGCTTGCTCGTTGTTCTGGTGTCATTGTGTTGCCATCAAGCTCTGTAAAGACTGATTGGTCTTTCATTTGTTGTGCTTCTTTCTTCACGCCTTGTGACACCAATTGTGGATCCAAGTCTTTTGTGTCAAGTATGATCGGCTCCAGTAGGATCCTTTCGTTTTCGCTTTCTTGTATGTCTTCATCTGATTTGGTCTCGAGTTGTCTGCCATCCCTTGTAGTGAACTTGATGGCGTTGATCCTCATGCTGCTCTTTGGCTGTTCTGCTGTTGTTGGTCGCTTTATTGCTTGTCTTTCTGTAGTGGTGCGCTGTTGCTTGCCTGTACTGCCTTCTGCTATTGTGTCATCTTTTTCTCTTGTGTGTGATGTAGGCGGTGGTTCTGGCAATGATGGTCGCTTCTGATGTGTTGGTGATGTGGCCATTGGTGATGTCGGCTCACCTGTCTCTGCTTTGGGTGTTGGCCACTTGTTTGCAACATGTTCTGTCTGTTGCCTTCTGCTGGTGCTTGTTGTTGCATCCTTCTGTGACGGCGGTGCCTTGCTCAGCCCTGCTCGTAGCTGGCATTGGCAGCGATGTTGTGAGAGTCGGTGTGGGCAGTGCTGATGCTGGTGTCCTCCATGGACCTGTGTTTAGACAGTCCAGTAGTTGCTGGTTGTATGTGTGAGGCATTATTTGCCTTCCCATTGTTCTTACTCTGACAATCCTGTTGTAGACCCAGACGAGGGGTTCGCCTGTAGTTGCATCTTTGCCAAGCCAGATCCCATTGTAGAACCTTGGCTCTAGTTACTTTAGTTTTGGAAATTGATTTACTGTTGGAAGCATGTGCTGCACTGTCTCACTAAACTCACAATGTGTTGTGTTTAGCTCTCTGTTCCAGTTGTTGAAGTAGCTTGTGCATCCATTGCTGTGGATCGCATATCTGTTCATGATGTATGCACTGTGTCGAACTATCCAAGGCATGAGCGGACGTTCCATTCACAATCACAAGGACGAGTAGAGCGAGCACGCCGAACATTGTTTGCACAAATCAGAACACTCAAGGCGCAGATCAAGCAGAACTACAACCAAGACATTGCAATTGTATGCTCCTGAGTTCCTTGCGGTGATGTTGCAATTCTTGTTGGCTACTGCCGTGATCAGTGCTGTCAGGAAGTTTACCTGATCTGACTTTAGTATGATGTGTGTTGTTTTTGACATTCAATGAGGAAGTGCTGTAGTTGTGTAACTTATCCTCTTGTTGGCCAGTTGTATGTATGGCCATGATCATCCCGGATTGGATGTCAATTGCAGTGAGGAGTGGATGTATCAAAGGCTTCAATGTAGCCACAGTCAAGCTGCATGATTGGAAACTTGCTGTGCTGCATTTGGGTGATTGTTCTGCTTGCCTCTTGCTTGTACGCATATTGGACACCAACTCCTGTACGGAACGTTGTGCTCGAGTATCTCCTGTAATGTTGGTTGCTTGGGTGCTTGTACTACCTTTGCTTTTGTTCCTTGTTGTTGCTCTTCATCATGTGACACTCAAGCTGTGTAGGAAACTCCTGGTGTTCCTCAAAGTTTGTCCAGCCTGTCCAAGGCTTGTTTGATGTCATTATCTTCTACCAATCTCGTGTTGTGCTTTTTTCTCCTACCGGTTGTACGTTGGTCTGTCTCCACGGCGTAAGTCGCTTGATGTCTGGCCCGTCATGTGTTTGGTGTGGTGTGTAAAATGCTGCGCGTGGCTCGATGCGTACTCTCTTCCAGCAGCATACCCCTTCTCTGTACCAGTAGTCTCCTCCGTGATGTACTTCTGAAGGATGTGGAAGCCCATGTCCAGCTGCACCTTTGGTAGTGTGTGGTGCTGCTGAATCCTTTGTTGTTGGTGGTGTTGTCTTCTCTCTCGATCGTGTTCGTGGGTTGTACCGAATTACTTGTGGTGTAACTTTCTGCTGTGTGCTCTGTGGCTGCGTCTTTGTTGCAAGCTGTTGCTGTAGTGTCTCTGGCAGTGCTGTGCCTTTCTTAATCCTGAATGCGGTTTCTCCTTTCCACATTTGCTGTTGTGCTCTGTTTGGCAATTCAATGTTTGGTACTTCTCAAACTTCGCTGTACCATCCTTGAACCTGATGGTTGTTCTTCTGTAGTCCTCAAGTTGTTCTTCTGGCGCTGGACACTGTGTTCTTGATGGTGTGAAGAGTGTCTTTCTGTACTGCCTGTTCACCTTCTGTGTTGAACTATCAGTGTCTGGCGCATATCCTGTATCTGCAGGACCTTGTGGTGTAAGTGTTGTGGTCGGTGCCATCATGCCAATCTGCCCTTGCCGTGCGCTTTGTATCTGTAGCTTTGTTCCTTTTGGCAGTGTTGATTTCTGCTTTTAGGGGGATCAGGAATCTCTGGTCTCCAGTGTGCTGTTGAGTCCTTTGATGTGCTGTCATCTTGGATCGTCATCCAATCTAAGTCGCAAACCTTGTTCCACCCGCCTTGTAACCAAAAGAACTGGACGTTTAACCTCACAAACAGAAAATAGTATGACAATTTGTTGTCCGCTGTGATTTGTTGTGCCAACCCATCTGTACCCGTAAAGCTTGATGTGCTGGTTGGTCACTTTTCTGAGCTGTGGCCCTGATTTATGCTCAAGTTGGTGTAGTGGAAGCTGTGATGCAAACCATGTGGGCATACATGTGTAGCTGCACCACTGTGAACCATGAGGCTGACCCATTTGTTGTCTGCTGCATGTTGCTGTGCTGTGCCAATCATGGCAATTGTTACTTCTTGTAATCCTGAGATGGGTACTGCTGATGAATCTGCTAGCTGTGGTGGTTGTGTTAACGCAAGCTGTTGCATCTGTGTCTGATCCTGGTGGTGCTAGTTGTTGTCGTAGCGCGCCAGGCTGTACCAGTCATCTGTCGGGCCGTTAGTGTCGAAGTTGCCAGGGTCGCAGTTGTAGATCGCCATTCTACATTGTTTGGCCATGTGTCCTGGCTGTCCGCACCTGTAGCAAACATTTGTTGCATGCTTTCCTTTTGCTCCTTTTCCTCCTTGTTGGTTGTTGTAGTATCCTTTGCCTTTTCCTTTGTTGCTGTACCGTTTTCCTTTTCCATATCCTTGTTGTCCCTTGAAAGGATTTCCTTGTCCATTTCCTCCTTTGTAGTTATTGAGAGTAGTTGTTCCCGTAGCCGCCATAGCCTTTGCCTTTGTTGTGCTTTCCTTTGCCCCTGTGTTTGCCCTTCTTTCCCTTTGCCTTTGTTGTAGCATGTTGCTCCTATGTCCATTGGTGCTGGTCCTTGGTTGTTGTGATGAGATTGCTTGTAATGCGGTGATAGAAGCTGTTACCCTGTAATCACCAGTGATCTGATCTGTGCATATGTTGTGATGTTTCCTGCTGTAGGTGTTGCTGTAGTGGTCATTTATTCTCATTGAGCAGCATTGCAATCCTGACTGCGTTTGGTAGCAGTGTGTTGTTGTCCTTTTCGTACTTGGAGTTGAAATTCCCATGTTGCGAAGCTCTCTTCGAACTTCTGTTCATCCAGCTCTAATTTTAGCAGCCGTGTAAGATACCCAATGCTTCTTGTACCAAGCGGTACGGAGCACCTGGCATGTATCAGCCGCCATGTCTCGAAACCGTTGCCTTGCATGTTTTGTGTGCAGATTGTAGATGCTGGTCCAGCGCACGTGCTCACTAAGAGGTACTGTAGATTGTTGATTAGTTGTACCCATTGTTCTGCCACTGGTTGTGAAGGTGCTGCAGTCTCAAGTTGGTCGTTTGTAACTTGTCCTGTTGATTGCCCTGACTGTCGCAGCAGTCTGTTGTATGCTGGGTCATCTTCATCAAAGGTGTTGTATTATCCTGTGAACCGTGGTGGTGATATATTGTACTTGTGGATTCCTTCCAGCTGCTGCTCCTGTGGCTGTTGCTGCTGTCGGGCCCTGTGGGGGTGTGTCGGAGCTCACCCTGGGTAGTGTGCGAGGATCGTGCACAACAGACTGTACAGCAATGATGTAGTTCAACAAGGCCATATTTATTTGTATTTATATATATAGATAGATAGATAGATAGATATATATATATATATCGTACCCCCCCGCCAATTCACACGGAACCTGGAAGGGGCTCCATGTGCTCCATGTCAATTGTGGGGAAATGCTGCAAGCCGCTTAGGACAGAGTGGCAGAAGCAGGTCTTCGCGCACACGGCCGCGAGGGCGAAGGAGCTGTCAGACGTGCCCAGGCTTTTTGCACAGATTTGCCTACGATCTCACCATGTTGTCAGTGCTTCAGTTAAGGAATTTTGAGGACCCCTTGTTTCTAGTGTTAGAGTTCTATGGATTTGATGCGAACGAACAAGCCAGGCGCATCTACCAGGTCAATGTGAACCAATGTTCAACCAACTATGGACGCCTTTTCAGCTCAGCTTGGTTAAAAGCTGGCTTTGCTTGCAGTGTTTGTGCCCTAAGTCTCTGGCTTGGAAGGGACTTTGCTCGTGGCAAGATGTTGGGCAAAACGGTTCCCCTTACTTGGACAACTGGCCGGGGTGGGACGGGGGTTCCACAGGTTGTTTTCCTGGGCTCCCATGCTCACCCTTTTGCCTAGGCAGCTGAGCCCGAGCTGCTTGCCCTGCTAGGCTCTGCCGATTTTCGCCGCAGCCTCAAGTCGAAACTCTGGGTCCTTTGAAGTGAGCAGTTTGAGGGAGATTCTTGTTTTCCAGGAAAAACCATCACGCCATACATTCACAATATGAAGGGGAGAAACTCACGATGAGAGGTTGGGATCGGGTCAAGCAGCCCATTTTCTGCAAGGCCTATTACTTCAGTTTGGTGTTTTTTATAGATCAGAAGTGATGTGGGCAAGTGTCCTTAAATCGGGACCCCAAAACTTTCGCAGGACAAGCATGGCCCTCAGAGAATGCGGTACAAAAAAGGAAAGTATTTTGCTTTGCCTGAGCCCACCCGAAAAGGGAATACTTTCATGGCCTCTTTTCAGCTATGAGGTCAGCACCTCAGAGAGTGCTGCCAGTCCGTGGCACACTTGACATCTGAAGAGTTGCTGGACATCCTCGAGCGCCAGAGCGAGGTGACCCGAGTCGAACGCTGACATCTGGGCTACATGCACGCCAATTCTTCTTGTTTTGTTGAATGAAATGAACATGCCAACGTCACCACTGAAATCCAAATAGGCATTATTTCGCTGCATCTTTTGGATTGTCCCGGTAGGACAAGGTTCCTAGACCTGTGCTGCGTTTCGGGAGGCGTCGCACCCCGGCAAAACCGACCAACTATTGGCGCGCTTTCCCATTGTTCCTCCACTGGCGTCGAGGAGAGCTTACGAACATAGAGGGAGTTGTGCCATGTACTTTCCGTTGTACATCGCATCCGTCGCATCTGAGTAAATAGTCCCTGAAATGCCGTGCCAGAGCTCGCAGGTGGTGGAAGTGGTGTCAGGATTTCCCACCACAGTGGTCGCTCGGCTGATCCCTTCCAGTCAGTTGACCTGAGCTTGCACAGAGCTTAGGATCCAAAAAGTATGTATCCAGACGCAGCTGCGATGTCCGTGGACTTTGGCATCAACAGCTCGTATTTCCTGACCCTTGGCTTGCAAAGCGACCATGGAATGCCCTGGCACATTGGTTCACGCGCTGAGGAACGACTGGGAAGCCGCCCCTTGGCGATGAATGCCGGGGACATGTCATGGGATGTGTCAAAGTCGGTGCCTCCGGGTTCCCCTTCAAGGGTGAACTGGGTGCCCTCCAAAAACGCAGCCATTAACACAAAAGGAGCTTCCCTTGCTCGATTTGGGGAGTTCCACGTTGTGTTCAAGAGAGCGTGCCAAAAATCGGGCAGAGGAAAAACAACCAGCATGCTGCTTTGGCTGAGGTAGCTTCAAAAGGAAGAATCCATGCCCAAAGGTTTAAAGGTGCAAAGACACAGTTCATAGCACTGCGAAGTGGAATTCAAGCTGAGATTCTACTGCACAGCAGCGATCCTCAAGGAGTTTTCCACAACGTCACCTTGCAGTACAGTGACGCCGCCTGCGACCAGCAGAGGCTACGTCTATCCATATCTAGCCCCATTCCCGAGAGAGTGCAAATCTATGCCTAAGCGAGCGACTCGTCGCTCCGGTACACCTGAAGAGTAAAGCGAGCTCAGGATGAGGCTTCCTGGGGATTCCGTATTTCCGATTTTGAATCAAAGGGTAGATCCCCAAAAAAGCTACCTGCTTTTCCAGAAGGATCCTCTAAACTGTTTTAAGCTGGCCGGATGTATGATGTACGCTCTAGTAACCCAAACAAATACCGAGATATTATTTTTGTGCCAGCTGGGCCCACAATCCGCAGGCCAAAAGAGAAAGGAGTGAAACCCAAAGTGCTCGCCCTTGTTTCAAGGTGTTTGAAGACGTAAAAGATCACCCTAGGTTCGGGATATGTTTCTTTTTCTTTGAAGAAGGGACTCCCCTCGGACAGTTCGGAATGTGCACTGCTTGCGCCAACCGGCATACTGGCACACTCACACCCATGCTCCATGGATTGCAATGTCACCCTCAAAAAGTTCCCATTCAGGGACCCTTGACCATGCTGCATGAGTAACGGTGACCTAGATGTCCCACAAACAAGGCTCATATGCGCCATGATCGGCGCAACCCTGGCGTAGAATACTGGTCATGTACCTTTCTTTGGCATAGAGCCATTGCCTGCATGTTGTGAGTTTTGACCTGCGAGGGAAGAAGTGGAACTTGGGACCTGGCCGACGGGGTGCAATGGCCAGCGCTATGTGCAGAAGTTCGCGCTGAACCAGTGCGCTTTCCGACACGTTTCCGATTTCGCTCGTGTAACCTTCGGATTGCTTGCGCCAAAGGGACGTTTTCGTTTTAATGGCATTGATAGAGAACCCATCCTTGACAGGCCAAAAAAGGAGAAAGAAGAGAAAGAAAAGAGCAAGAAGACAAAGAGACAAAAACGCAAACAAAACAGGGTGAGGGCCCAAGAAGCTTCGATAGGAGAAGGCCAATACGAGACCATAGCGGTTGAGGTGTTTGTCCCTGATTCCAGTAGGCCCGGCAAAGCCGGTTGCCGAAAGTTTCAATCATATAAGAGAGAGAGAGAGAGAGAGAGAGAGCTATTTGCCCTTTCTCGTTTTGTTGTTTGTTTGATTGTTTCTCTCACTCTCTTTCTGTCTCTCTCTGTCTCTCTCTCTCTCTCTCTCTCTCGCTTTCCCTTTCTCTGGTCTTAACGCGCTGTGCGCAAACCGCCTGGTGACTTGGTGACTTGGGGTTGGCCGTTTGCAGCCACCAGCTGATGGGAACTAACACTTGTGTGTGTGTGTGTGTGCGTGTACGTGTGTGTGTGTGTGTGTTGGTTGTTGGCCGATGTTATTGTTGGTCGGCTTTTTCTCGGTTGGTTTTTTGGAAATCCAAAAGGAACATCTTCTCTATTTCGTCGAACTATTATCGAATTTGACTTACTGCCGACATGACCACCACCAGTGTGTTGGGGTCTATGGTTTGCATGGCCCGCGCAGTTTGCGCAGAAGCAAGGATGCATGGCCAGGCTATGAGTTTGCAGAGTATCCCGGCTTCGTGATCTCCTACAGATGCAAAGGAGTGGACTTGCTGGATCCTTTGTATCATCCCAGGATAAGTACCTGGGAGGTTTCAACTGCATGTTGGGTGACCTTAAATGAATTCTTAGAAATGGGCCCTAGGATGCTACACAAATGATGTCCATTAACGGCGCAAGCCGGAACGATTCTCTAGTGGAACCCGGTTCGAAACCCTTAAATATGCTCCTCACCTTTCATTGCAAGGGTATTTGGGTAGCCCGGGTGTGTCAAGCAGTGAAGCCGCGAAGTTGTCAGCTTTGTGTTTGGCACTCCGTTTCACGCATTTTCAACATGCGCAGGAACTACCTTGACGCAGCTGGCCTGGAGTGCAGATATGAGCCAAAGATCAGCATGGAAGCTTGCGCGTGGCTCCGAGTTTCTTGGCTTATGAAGAGCGGTTCTTTGGAGCGGTTTGGCGGATCTTTCGCTTGAAGAAGGAATGTGCTGCGAGGTGTTAGGATCATGAGAGTGAGACACCCTTTGGCTGATCAAGAAGTGGGGGGAAAGTGGCATAGTGGCTTGCTTGCGCGAAGCACGCAGCAAGCCTCGTAATTACCCTATTTAGAGTCCAGCGAGCTCTCACTGGTCACAAGCACTTATGAGTTGTATAGATGTTGCGTGCGCACAAAATTGCTTGAACTCTAAATCTGGGGTGTTGGTCACCTAAAAGCCTGCGTGACACCTCCCTGTGCTCTGCCACCTTTTCCTGTGAGCCTCACGCAGCTGCCTTGCCATCTCGGCCAGGGATAAAAGTACACTTTTGCGAAAAAGGTCCTCGAAACAGCTCAGACATGTCATGCACCTGTCAGGAAAGCCAGGATCACATGAGTGCAGAGATTGCCAACAGAGCTAACATCAAACCAACGCAAAGACACATCACGGCGGGTATGGGTCAGCAAAAGCTTGTCATGCCAAAGGTAAGTGATAGTATCCACAGGTACTCAGTTGGAGTTCTCCAACTTGCTTCACCAGACACCCCTGTGATTGCCGCAAAACAAATGGGTGGGTCTCAAAATTCGGGAACCCCTTCCAAGCATGTGGGTTCCTTTTGGCTTCCCTTTACAGCCCATCCAAAAGTTGCCCTATTTTGAGAACCCAAAGGTCAGCGTCTTGGGATACACACAGCCTTGGCTGTGAAGCTTTCTAAGGCAACCCCCTGTGCCTTGCCCAAGTGGGATGCCGGAGCAAGAGGTGAACCAGACTGCGGATGGCAAGTGCCATGGCACTGTCCCTGGGACGCAGAGGGGGGTTTCTGCCTCTTCAACCTAGGGGGCCGAATGTTCAGAGGAACCTTCCTTGGGGGGCCCTTGGGGGGAGCCATTTTTGGATTCCATAGCAGGAATAGCAGGTTGTTAAATTGCAAGGGGGTGTTCCTTATAGGTGAGTTTATGGTCTTTATACTTTGAGTTTTGGCAGTTGCATGGCGTTTGGAGACTGGGGTGATATGGAGGCTTTCGATTTTGTTGGCCTTGTCAGACATGGTTTCTTCTGAGAAGATGGTCCACCACTCGCTGGGGTGCAGCCAGATGTTGGAAGCAGCATTTCGGGGATTGGATCTGCAATCGGGCAAAAGACATGTTTGGCTGCCTTTGGGCAGCAATCACCAAAACTGATGGGGGAGCAAAACTCAGTTCTCGAGCGCTTGGCCCCCACAAATGCAGCTGAAACAGGGAGGGTCGGCAAATGGTGATCCTTTTGTGGGGACCCGCTTTCAAGGCTGCACAAAATGCACAAGGGTCCTAACAGGGCTCGCATCTTTGGTAGCTCTTGAAATTATATTCCACGTCAAGGGGTCACACACACACATGACATTTGTGCATAGTTGCACATGGATGTGTGCATACTGAGGCAGCAATTGTGGCTTCTTGCTTGTTGTGCAGTTTGAATGCACCGGGCCAGGTCATTCAGAACAACACAGACGGATTTGAGATGCAGGATCTTGCTGCTGCTCGGCAGAATGGGATGTAGGTGAAAGTTGTTTCCCAGTTGCTCAGCGGATTCCACCCGCAAAATCCTTGCTTGTTTGGTAGCTTCCGACCCCAAACAGTTTCCTGCATCTATCAGGGTCACTGGGCAACTAGGGATGTGCCTAGCAGTCCTGCCACCGTTGATACTGATCCCTGCAAATTCCATTGCGTCCGGCAATTCGGCCGCTGGCGTTCAATTGCACGTGCAATCATGGCGGTTGCTTCTGATGGTCTCACTTTTGCTACTGTTTCTCGGAAATGTGGCAGCCGTCGAACATGGCATACATGGTCAAGGGTTCGCAAGTCCCTCCCCCCCCATGGTTCCCAGTCCCCCCCCCCCCCTCTCTGTGGTGTGGTTGGGGTGTGGTTTGGGGTTGGTGTATGGTTGGTCTAAGACCACCCCTCCCCCCCCCCTGTGGTGGGGCTGTAGTGGTTTAGATTTGGTTTAGGGTTGATCTAGTTGTCGTCGTTTTGGATGGTTTAGGGTTGGTTTAGAGTGTGTTTAGTGTTGGTTTAAAATATGTGTTTTAGGGTTGGTTTAAGGTTTGTTATGGTTGGTTTAGAGTGTATTTAGTGTTGGTTTAGGATGAGTTTTTGTTTTTCCTTGGTGCAGGGGTGGTTTAGGTTAGTTTCGGGGTGGTTTAGTGTTGGTTTAAGATAGTGCTTAGGGGATGTTAGGGGTTGGTTTAATCTAAGGTTGGTCTACGGTTGGTTTAGGGTTGATTAAGTTGGTTCCGGCTTGGTTCAGAGTGTGTTCAGAACGTGTCAAGCGTTGGTTTAAAGATGTGTGTTTTGAGCTAGTTTAGGGTTGGTTTAGGGTTAGTTCAGGGTCAGTTTAGGGTTAGTTTGGTGCCAAAGTGTGGGTTCAGGGGGTGAAGGGGCCGGGGTCTGGGGACCGCAGCAGCAGGGCTTTTTCTGGGGGTCGGGTTGTGGGGGCGGGGATGCCATTGGGGGGGGGGGGCTGGGAACCCGGAGCCCGGGACCATACTAATACATGAAAGACGGAGTTCATTTGCTAAACTATGTCTGGGGCACCCAGACACCCCGTTTCCCAGCTTCCGCTTTCCAAAGCGCAGCTACTTGAGGAGATTCTGGAGCAACTTAGCTGGCAAAGTGGTGTGAATTTTCAGCTGCTTCATTTTTTTATTTTCAGGCGCCTGGCCAAACAACGGCCCACATGGCAGCATTGAGTTGCCTCTCTTTTCTAGGCACAAGGACAACCCTCTGTTGGATTCCCTATGTGGGTTGTTCGTCCTAAATCCGAGTTTTGACCATAGCGATGCCCAGTTTTGATGAGGCGGTCAACATGTCCAGTAGCCTTTGGTCTGTTTGGGGGGGTCATGGAGGACTCACTCAATGTCTCACGAAAACCAGGGACTCACCACGCATGAAGTGTTGACCGTGCCCTGTTTTCTTTTGCCGCGAGGTATGGGCTGAAACCTTTCCACCAGCAAGCAGCTCCTGCCAACCTCAGCGAGGCGGTGGAAAGGCCGGTGTATGCATTGGCCACTGGGCAAGTTGGAGACACCCTCAGGGTGTTTTGTATGACACCCTGGATTACACCCTTGGAACGTGACACATACCCAAATTTGTCATGTCCTAGTGGGTGTAATCCCAGGGTGTAATGCAAAAACCCTTAGACTCATAGCTCACTGGGGAGCAACTTTGCTTAAACAGCCAGGCCCTCACCACCTTGAAGGTGAACCCAACAGAGGTTGCTTAGCATTTGAATGTGTTTCACCGGGGCGTTGGCGCTCCTTGCCATTTTCATTGTGTCCGACCGACTTTGTTCAGTCTGCATCATGTGCTGCATAGAACTCATGTCTCTAATTTACGGCGGGGGTCTAAGGCTGGTTTCGTTGAATTAAGTTAAGGACGAGGTAGATTGAGTTGGAATTGAATTCCAGAACAGGGGTCTAACGTGCCATTGGTGTCCAAAAGAACGCTTAGGGTTGGGTGCCTTTAGATGGTTCTCTTTACGCAATCATTTGAAGCGTACTTTGGAAGATGTAACTTTCATTGACCCAGTGGCTGCCTTAGGTGAACGACAAGCTCGTTGACGTTGGCAGCCCTATCTATGGTAACTTGGGTGGCAGAAAGAAATAGACAGAAGCCCAAACACCATTCATTGAATTTGAGCATAGGTCAGAGCTGGCTAGAAAGGGGGGCTATCCCTAAACAAGGCCTGATTTTTTGGGGCTGAATCGGTGATAGCCCTCCTTTCCCTCTGAACCCCTTTGTGGTACGTCATACTTGTTCCCTTTGGATTGTTTTGTTGCTTCATACTTGCTCCCTTTTTGTAGTGGACCTGGAATGGGCCTGCGATACTGACGTAGCCATGTTTCATGTCATTTGATCTTGGATGGAGCCGAGGTGATATTTCCGCAGTGTTTTCCAATGAATATTTATTGGGTAGCGCTCTCCTGGCTCCTGCTGACACCGGCCTGTATTCATCACTGTGCAGCTTGAATGCATCCACTGATGTGTTGAACACTTGCGCGGTAAAGCAGGCCGTGTTCGCAAGCTCGGCAGGCATTCGCAATGAGAGTATGGTCTGGGCGCCGCGGGTCAATTGCAGCGCGACCTGGCATGCCAAATATGCTATATACGTCCGCTGGGTCAACAGAGATGGATCCCTATGACCATTGTGACTGTGGCTTACCCTCCCACAGACTAACGTAGAACCCAGCAGAGGCTCCTTTGCAAGGCAAACTGTCTTTCAGGAGCGGAGTGGAAATAAGGGATAGGGGCGTTCCTGTTGGCCGAAAGCTGGTGGAATCAATGCCAGGCATACCACGAGCCCATCAAGCAGCTGGGAACTTTGAAGCATCACAAGCACTTGCTGCTTCTGAACAAGGCTCGGAGAGTTTCCGACTCGTCGGAAGTGAAACGTGCAAGGCCCGCAGTCCATCCATGACCAGGGTTGTGAGATCAACAACGGGTTTATCCCCACTCTAATGCGAGGGAATCTGCGCCTTGATATGCGGGGTTAGTCTTTGGGAAGCCCTTTCTCTTGTATCACTGGGCCGTGGTCATTTCCGACAGCCCTGACGCAAAATTGACGCACAGTTTTGTTCCCTTACACGTCGACTGTAGGGAACAGGGGTGGCCATATAATATTGATCATTGTTTGTCAGACGGACCTCACCTTACCCTTGTGTGTCTTTGCGTGTGTATGGCATTCCCCATGTTTGCCCTCTTCACGTCACGTCACCCTCCTCGTGCACATCTAATATGGTTTGTGGCGGAGTGTTCCTTGCCGAAGTCCCGGCCGAATTCGCAACTGAGATGTCATATGTTTGGATATTGCGTGTGTGCTTTGTGTTGTGCGTGGCTCGCGCGCGTTTCGCCAGGCAACCCTTGCGCGCTCTCAAGGTTGGTACGGTGAGTAGAACCTAAAGCGGACCTGAGCCAGACCTCGCGTCACGCCCTCCAGGCTTCTTTTTTAGGCCTTTGTTCTTGATACTCTAAAGATTAAAACACAGTATGGTTGTATAGGTCAACTGATTTGGTAAATGAATGCATTCTTAGCGACAATTTATCAAATTGTAGCTGCCAGTATCTGTTTGGCCTGAAAGGAGAATGGTTGTTTTCTAAAACTTTTTTTACGGAACTTCCGTGGGCTCTTGGCACCCCACCTCTGGTGGACGGCTTACCGACGGCAGAGAAAGAGAACTTCCCATTGGAAAGCTTGGAGGTTCGCTGCTCATTTTGGGGTGCCCCTCACCCTTGGGGTTTAATACGCAGATTACGGCTTACGGGCGTGCCTTTCGGATTTCGTTTTGAGGGTGTAAAGGGAAACCTCAAGGAACCACTCTTTTGGAGGGTTCCCGGAAAAAACGAAGAAGAAAAAGCACACAGCCCTCTTTTCATACACAGTCACTATGAAAAAATCGGGCATAGCGGCGCCAGGGCTTTTGGGGCCCTCTGGCAGCGATCCAGTCCATCTTCCCGAGGCTCGGGTGGCTGCTCGTTTTTCTCCCAGCGGGGTGTTGCCCACCCCATCTGATCTTCCGACGGTGGGCACTTTCGGATGAGCTGACAAATTGGCGACCGGCGACCCAACATCATAGTATGGTCGATAGCCATCTTCACTTGAAGGATGACATAACGCCTTTCTCCAAATCGACGCCACTTGCGCCTCAAAGCGTCTCGCACGGTATTTTCTTTGTCTTCTGATTTCAGGTTTTGTCCTGGCTGCGTGGGGGAAGAGGAGTGGTTGCAGCTACAACTTGAGATCAGATTCTGCCAATCTGTCGACGCCACCAGTGTCCAACATGCTACGGATATGAGTACATGCAACCAAAATGCGTTAAGCCTGGGATCCTCAAGATGAATAGCCTTTGTTACTTCGGAACCTAGATGTCCGTGCACCGACCCTGTTGATTTCTCAGCGACAAGCCTCCAAAATCCCAAATCCTCGAAGTGCTGAGAGGTTGGAAGAACCATGGGGCTCGCACAACGTGCTGAATGGGACTTGGCTGAGCTACATGGAAGCTGCGCTGATAGGCTGGTCAACCGAACTGTTGCACGCGCTGAGCCACCACGTGCACACCGCATTGACTTTCTATTTCGCCTGAGCTTTGCTACCAGCCTTCTTCACGCGCGTTGTGAGTGACAATGCAGGCCGGCTAGACTTTCCGGCCAGTGAAACCCGGCGGCAAGTATGTCCACCTGAGACGAAACAAGCAACGGGTTGAATGTGCTGCTTTGAAAGAGATATGGTGTGGATTCGGATGTTTGGCAGTTGGGTCGGGTGTGACCAAGGATGGCTGGGGTTTGTCAAGGCTTTGTCAAGCCAGGCCTTCATAGAAGGGTGACCCAATCAGGGCCCAGGCCGCTCTAAAATGGCAGCATCCGCAGAAGGTCCCCGATTTTGTCCACGCCGTGGCGTTTGCGCGGGTTTTATACCACAGCAAACTGCTTTTGGAGTGAGCAAGTAGTCAGAGGGTTTGCTCGCAAAGCTGGCGATTTTCCATGGAGGAGAAGGGAGCTAATTACTTGAACTTGCACCAAGTGTGCTACTGTCGCATAAAGGGTGTTCTCCCAACGCCATGCTCCCAGGTGAAGTTTCTGATCGCTTGCTATCCAGTTCTTTTCGGTACGCCAAATGGAGAGCGCCTGCAGTGGTGGGCCAGGCAGGGAGGGTTGATCAGGGTTGGTTTCCTTGTGGATTCCCTTTCACTCCAAAAATAATATGCCCACGTGTTGAGAGAAGGCGCCTTGGTCCCTTTTTTTGGAATTGGCCGGAAACCAACAAGACGTGGATTAGCTACGAGTGAGTCTGTTCAAGCGTCGACAAACAAGCCCAACCCTAGTGCAAGAGACTGAGTCGGCCCCGAGTCCACGAGCCAAATTCCAGGAGCCGCGGCTGGGTGTTGATTTGGGCGCTTGGCCCAAACAGCAGGGCCACGGTTTCTGCTGGGGACTTGGAGCGAGTGAGCTGTGAGAGGATGTTTGTGCGTCTCAGCTATCGCGCAATGGTGCTTGCCAGCTTTGGTGTGTACTTTGTAGCTGGCAGGGAATTTGTCCTCGGTTGCTCTTGGGCTGAGCATGTCAATGCATGTCAATGCATGCAGCATTGGTGGGAAGCAAAACAGGTTTCGACCTGTTTTTCGTTTCTTGCTTTTTTGTTTGTTTCTGGCATGTAGAGGATGGCGCTGGAAAAGCATCCCCGGAGACATGCTGTCATGCTAGTCTTGACGGAGCATGGCATGTTTGTTTTGAGCCAGACGCATGTGAGCGGACCTTCTACGCTTGAAATGCACACTCAAGGTATGCAGTGCAGTAAGTGCCGCTAGCTCTCAACATGACTTGCAGAACTAAGGGTACAACCAACACCGCTGGCTTCAACAGTGACCTGTTGTTACTTGGCAGAGTGGAGACGGCTCTGCTTCGGCCGCAGGCATTGGTAAAACATATGTGTTTGCTTCATTTGACCTTTTACATGACTTCTTTGGCATGAGTCTTCTTTTGTGAAGGTTCGACGGGGTTAAGGCTCTAGCGTGCTTTGCTGAGTGACGCTACTGGATACCGAGGATGAGTAGCAGGCCTCGCCGCCAATTCTTTTGTGCGATGGCTTACGGCTGCAAGATGTTTAGGACATGAGCTTCAAATTTGAATTAATGGCCCAGCCTACATTTTTCGTTTTTGTTAAAGTTTGTTTGCTCAGTTGCCGCTTGCCTGCTTCAAATTGTCGTCATTGGCGACACATGCTGTGCTTGTCGAGCCGTAAGCCGCGGATGCCGAGAATCACGCCAGGGAATTTGCAGTCAACCAACGCATCCTGGATCCTTACGTGCTGGGGAATACCACTGCGGTGGATGCTTGTTTGCATGTAGGACTGGCGTTCCAACGTGTGAGGGAATTGAGCGGAAACATTCAAATAACAGCAACACGTAATCAATGTCCATCGTGAAGGCTGCCGGGATTCCATGTGTCACCCGTTTGTTTACCTGTTGCACGCAGGTGCTCGCTTTTTTCGTGCGCCGTTGTGGCAAGCTTTGGAACCGGAAGCAAAAACGCCGGCGCCTAGTTTGTGGACATTTCGTTTTGAGTACGGATGAGTGACCCTCTTCATATTTCAAGCGGCGGAAGTTTGCAGGTTGGTGCTTGATTGCTGCAGCCAAGGGCAGCATGCCGGTTCAGCCGGAGGATTTGCTCAAGTTCCAGCAGAAATGGTCTGAGGCGGGCCCCCGGATCCACCCCTTATTTGCCAGTACCTCAATACCGCTAGCCTCAAGGGAAACGGTAATTATCCGCTCTCCATATAGTGGCTATATCCTGATCCGATCAAACCCCAGCAAGAGTTTGCCATGTTTATGGACCTTGTAGGATCTCTGCATGTATATTGCCCTTGTATGGTCCACGTGCTTTCCAGGCCGGTTCAACGGGTTGTGGTATCCGTCACGAGGTTTTGGCAGCATGTTTAGTTGGTGCAGCTGACAGGTGACAGAGTTGCGAAAGAAGACGGCGTGGCTTGGGCGAAACTGGCCACACCGCGTCGGCCAAAAGCAGTGGTACCCTTTGTGCGTTCTTCGGGTGAGTGGGGGAGACGCGGACTGGGGGCGGGGGCATGGCAGCCCCAGGAATCTCAGCAATGCCACCATGGCCGAGATGCTTGGCAACAATGGGCTTTATGCAGACGGCCTATGGGAGGCAAGACCTGTCCAAGGTAGGCATGCGTTTTTCTTCTTTTGTTTTTTCTGGGAAATGCCCAGGATAAGGGACGAAACTGGATAGAGGTTGACACTTGCAACTTGAAACGGGCTGCTTGGGTTAAAGCTGCCCAGGATGAAGGGCCTTCACTGGGGGCTGCCTTTTTCCAACTTGAGGAGTTAAGATTTGCCCACAGTTGAATGTGATGTAAGGCAATGGGCACAAACTGCCCAACTTCTGCCGCAGCTGCGTATGCGCCCGATGCGTGGCGAGGACTGCTTGACGGCCGGCGTGGCTCAATCTCCACCCCCGAATTACTGCATGGGCGCTGATACTTCCACTGGCCTGGTTTCTCTTGCGGAATGGAAAATTGAGTAAGGGGTGGGGATGCAGCGTTTTGGAGCACGCTGGCTCGGTGTTTTCGACCCCCGTCCTGCCTTTTGGGGCCTAACCCAAACATCCAAAAGCACGTTGTGTGGCGGTTAAAAAGCCGCTGAAAAATCAGGGTTCCCACACCCCTGCAGAAACTTTCGAGCGCTTTTGGCTTGCCGTAGGACTGCAAGCCGCAGCGTCAAGCTGGCGAGTGTGTCGGCGTTTCGCTGCAGGGGAGATGCGTATGCTACAACAAGCAGGCACGCACTTTTGAGGTCAAAAGGTGTCAAATGGTGTCAACGTAGATTCTCAGAAGGTTCTCGGACCCTGAGGGCTCTGTTTTGGGGTCAAGTTGGGCCTCAGGACCCCCAATGGCTACCACAAATGGTTTGTTTAGTGACCTCATCTCGGGCTTTTGACAGCCATTGGCGAGGGGTGGGGGGCCTGGTCCAAGTTGTGCGTGTGTTGAGCTGCTCAAGATGTGCATTTCTTGCAAATCAGCAGCCAAACATATTTGCAGGCTGGCTTGCCATTGGTGGTGTGAGCCGTCAGTTTGCCCGCGGAGCAAAGCCCTCAGAGATGCAGTGCGACCATAGCCGCAGGCGGTGCACTTGGCCGCTTTGCTTTGCTATGGTATACGAGCACGAGCCGGGCGCTTCGCAAAAGATGGCACGAGGAAACCATAGGGCCATAGGGGATTTTTTTATGGGGTCATTCCCTTACGCGATGAAGAAGCCACTCCTCAATCTCTGGATTTGATAGTCGCTGAGTCACCCAATTCCCTCTCAGGCTTTGGCCAGGGATGCGGTCGGCTGTGCCATGATGACCGCGGCAAACCCCCGCCGCCATTTTCAGCCAATCGCAGCAAGCCCCCGAACGCACGAACAAGAGCCGCCCCAACCTTTGGGATGATGCGCTGCTTGCTCCAGCTTCTGGGCTGAAAGCGCTGTTCTTCTCACATGTAAGGCATGGAAGGGTGGGGGTTGAGGACCCTTCACCATACAGTGCATGTTCATCTTTGTGGGCAAAGAGGAAAGTCATGTATGAAGAGGGGTCACATCATGCTCAGAATGGCCCAAGGACAGCATAATTATTATATTGTCTGGCCCCTTGCCAGTTTCACACGGGATCATATTGTTTTGGTTGTTTCGTTTTTTCTGACTTTTCTCGACTTTTCTTGTTATCTTGCAAAAGCAGCAGGCGATCATCAACCGGAATGGTACGTAACGGTGACAGGATTTGTTCAATACCAGTATGGAACCAGCAAGACTGATCAGGCAAGTGGGCATGCTATTTTTGCAACCAATGGGGCCCCTTGGTTGATCATATTTTAGGCCTTTTGTTGAGGGTGTTCCCTATTCAAACGTACAGCCAAGCTGACTCGCGGGCGCTTGCCGCAATTCCGCAGTTCCCTTAGGTCACGTGCCTCATGTGTTCAACACCTGGCACTGGGTAATTCGTTGTGCAGAATGCCTGAACCATTTGGAGGTTTGCAAGCAGTTTGGGGTCGTGCCGAAAGGCTCCAGTGAAGTTTGCCTCAGAAGGTTCAACCAATGTCTACGTGTGCTGCGTAACCTATGGTTGAGACCTTGGCAATGCGTTTTGCGCCTTGCGTTGGCAAGAGGTTGGTGCTTCCTTTCGCCGGCGTCTATGCCGGCCCAGCCTTGTCACTTGGCCGCGGGCTGGGTGTCACCGGTAGGGGCGCGGATTCCAGTTCTGTGGCGAAGGAACTGAATTGGTTCCCTGCCTACCGTTCGGGTCAGTGGTTGCAATCGGGAGACGCTTCAACATCGTACTTCAGCAGTGGCTCGGCCATGTTGAGTTGAAGCGAGCAGTTGGACGCCACGTGGCTAACCTCAAGTTCACAGCCCTTCCTATGTGTGCTTTCACATAGGTTTCCCTGAAAGCGATCTCGGATGAATCAAACTGCCGGATGAGGGCGGCGTCTTGCAGAGGGGATCTTCCGCTTTTCAGGCCAAAGACAACCCCCTCAATCCGCCCGTTCAGCGGTAAGACATCCCAACTAGATGGCCCAGAGCTCCGAAAGGAGTTGGTTCCCTTTGCCTTCCGTTCCGGTCAGGTTGCAACTACTGGGAAAGCCATATATATATATATATATATATTGTACCCTCTCCAGGTTAATTGCTGGGAGGGTATATGCTCCAAGCCCCTTAGGTCAGAGTGGGAGAAGCAGCTCTTTGCGCGCACGGCTGCGAATGCGAAGGAGCAGTCAGACGTGCCCAGGCTTTTGCACAGATTTGCCCCATGTTGTCAGTGCTTCACTTGAGGAATCTGGAGGCCCTTGTTTCTAGTGTCGGAGTTCTAGCGGATTTGATGCGAACCAAAACAAGCCGGGCGCCAAGTTGCGGTGAGACAACAGCAACCTAGGCATCTAACGGCTGAAGTTTCATGACCTTCAATGGCAATCAACCAGGCCAACGTGAACCAATGTTCAACCAACTATGGACGCCTTTTCAGCTCAGCTTGGTTGAAACCTGGCTTTGCTTGAGGTGTTTGTGCCCTAAGTCTCTGGCTTGGAAGGGACTTTGCTCGTGGCAAGATGTTGGGCAAAAAAAACGGTTCCCCTTACTTGGACAACTGGCCGGGGTGGGACGGGGGTTCCACAGGTTGTTTTCCTGGGCTCCCATGCTCACCCTTTTGCCTAGGCAGCTGAGCCCGAGCTGCTTGCCCTGCTAGGCTCTGCCGATTTTCGCCGCAGCCTCAAGACGAAACTTTGGGTCCTTTGAAGTGAGCAGTTTGAGGGAGATTCTTGTTGGGATTTCCCTTCAGCCATCATTTAGAGGGTTTCCAGGGGAAAAAACACGTCATACATTCAATATGAAGGGGAGAAACGCACGATGAGAGGTTGTTCTTCTTTGTATTTGTCAGCCTGTCAGGGATCCCATTTTCTGCAAGGCCCATTACTTCAGCTTGGTGCTTTTTAATAGCTCATGTGGGCAAGGTCATCTCGATTATCATAAAGGACCACGCCCCCCCCCCCCACCACCACCCCGCCCGCTCAGCCCCCCCCCCACCACCCCCCACCCCCCCAAAAAAAAACTTTTGCTTTGCCTGAGCCAACCCCCTTTTCAGCTATGAGGTCAGCACCTCAGCGAGTGCTGCCAGTCCGTGGCACACTTGACATCTGAAGAGTTGCTGGACATCATCGAGCGCCAGAGTGAGGTGACCCGAGTCGAACGCTGAAATCTGGGCTACATGCGCGCCAATCCGTTTTTTGTTTGTTTTTGAATGAAATAAACATGCCAACGTCACCACTTTACTGCGTCCTTTGGATTGTCCCGGTAGGAACAAGGTTCCCAAACTGGTGCTGCGTTTTCCTTGTTCTCGCTTTTTGGGACGGGAGGCGTCTCCCCCGAAAATCGAGCAACTACTGGCGCGCTTTCCCATGAAACTCCAGCGTCGAGGTTTCGGGCTGGGGAGCTTGCGAACATGGGAGTGGCATGTACTTAATGTAATTCCGTGTAATTGATTCTCCATGTCTGCTCGCACCCATCTCGCAAGTCCCTGAAGTGCTGCCGTGCAGCGTCGCTCGCAGCGTCGCAGGTGGTGGAAGTGGTGTCGGGATTTCCCCCCACAGTGGTCGCTCGGCGGATCCCCATCCAGTCAGTTGACCTGAGCTTGCACAGAGCTGAGGATCCAGAAAGTATGTTTCCAGACGCATCTGCAATGTCCGTGGACTTTGGCATCAACAGCTCGTATTTCCTGACCCTTGGCTTGCAATGCGACCGTGGAATGGCCCGTTTGGCACATGATTCACGCGCTGAGGAACGACTGGGAAGTCGCCCCTTGGCGATGAATGCCGGGGACATGCCCCCATCGCCTTAGGGGTCTCCTTCAAGGATGAATTGAGTGCCCTCCAAAAACGCAGCCATTAACACAAATGGAGCTTCCCTTGCTCGATTTGGGAAGTTCCACGTTTGTGTTCAAGAGAGCGTGCCAAAAATCGGGCATCAGAGAAAAAGCAACAAGTATGCTGCTTTGGTTGAAGTAGAGTCGAAAGGAAAAGGCGATGCTCAAAGGCCCAAAGACACAGTTCATAGCACTGGGAAGCGAATTTCAAGCTGAGATTCTACTGCACAGCAGCGATCCTCAAGGAGTTTTCCACAACGTCACCGTGCAGTACAGTGACGCCGCCTGCGACCAGCAGAGGCTACGTCTATCATATCTAGCTGCAAATCTAAGCCTAAGCGAGAGAATCGTCGCTCCGATACACCTTGAGACTAAAGCGAGCTAAGGATGAAGCTTCCTTGCTTGGGGGATTCCTTATTTCCGGTTTGTGACTTAACTGGTACATCCCAAAAGAATACTACCTGCTTTTCCAAAAGGATCCTCTAAACTGTTTTAAGCTGGCCCGGATGTACGCTCTAATTTGCCCACACAAATGCCAAGATGTTCTTTTTGTACCAGCTGGCCCATAATCCGCAGGCTAAAAGAGAAAGCAGTGAAACCCAAAGTGCTCGCCCTTGTTTCAAGGTGTTTGAAGCCGTAAAAGATCAACCTAGGTTCAGAATGTGGTTCTCTTTCTTTGAAGAAGCTTGGACAGTTCTGAAATACTGATAAATCCATAGGGCAATCATCAGCAAACACTCAATTGTCATTTGGTGCGCACTGCTTGCGCCAACCGGCATACCGCCACACTCACGCCCGAATGCTCCATGGATTGCAATGTCAGACCCTCAAAAGGTTCCCATTCAGGGACCCTTGGCCATGCTACATGAGTTCCGGTGACCTAGATGTCCCACAAGGCTCATATGTGAAATGATCGACGCAGCCTTGACTGAGAGTAACTGGTCATGTTGTGAGCTTTGACCTGCGAGGGAAGAAGTGGAACTTGGGACCTGGCCCACGGGGTGTAATGGCCAGCGCTATGTGCAGAAGTTCCCGCTGAACCAGTGCGCTTTCCGACACGTTTCCGATTTCGCTCGTGGGAAAGCCTATCTCAGGAACGATCAAGTTGGTTCTAAGCTTCCGATTGCTTGCGCCAAAGGGACATTTCCGTTTCAATGGCATTGATAGAGAACCCCATCCTTGACAGGCCAAAAAAGGAGAAAGAAGAGAGTCAAACAGAGAAACAAGACAAAGAGACAAGAAGGCAAAGGACAGGGTGAGGGCCCAATAAGCTTTGATAGGAGGACAGAAGGCCAATACTAGACCATAGCGGTTGGGGTGTTTGTCCCTGATTCCTGTAGAGCCGGCAAAGCCGGTTGCCGAAAGTTGCAAACACATATATACATAGATATATATTTTTGCTTTCCCTTTCTGGTCTTAACGTCGCTGTGCGCAAAGCGCCTGGTGAGTTGGGGGTTGGCCGTTTGCAGCCACCAACACCAGCTGATGGGAACAAACACAGGTGTGTGTGTGTGTGTGTGTCTGTGTCTGTGTGTGTGTGTGTCTGTGTGTCTGTGTGTGTGTGGGTGTTTGTGTGTTTGTGTGTCTGTGAGTCTGCGTGCGTGCGTGCGTGCGTGCGTGCGTGGGTGGGTGGGTGGGTGGGTGGGTGTGTGTGTGTGTGTGTCTGTGTCTGTGTGTGTGTGTGTGTCTGTGTGTCTGTGTGTGTGTGTGGGTGCGTGCGTTCGTGCGTGCGTGGTGCGGGCGGGCGGGCGGGCTGGCGCGGGCGTGCGTGCGTGCGTGCGGTGCGGTGCGGTGCGGTGCGGTGCGGTGCGTTGTGTTGTGTGGTGTGGTGTGGTGTGGTGTGGTGTGGTGTGGTGTGGTGTGGTGTGGTGTGGTGTGGTGTGTGTGTGTCTCTGTGTCTCTGTGCCTGTGTGCGCGTACGTGTGTGTTTGCTGTTGGGCGATGTTGGGCGGCTTTTGCTAGGTTGGTTGTTCGGGACGTCCAAAAGGTGTTTTTTTTCTTTTTTTTCTCCGGGGAACCAATGTTTAATTTGACCCACTGCCGACATGAACACCACCAATGTGTTGGGTCCATGGTTTGCATGGCCTGCGCAGTTTGCGCAGAAGCAAGGATGCATGGCCAGGCTATGAGGACGCAGAGCATCCCGGCCTCGTTCTCTCCTACAGATGCAAAGGAGTGGACTTGCTGGATCCTTTGCATCATCCCAGGATAAGTACCTGGAGGTTTCAACCGCATGTTGGGTGACCTTAAATGAATTAGTAGACATGGGCCCTATAGGGCGCTACACAAACGATGTCAATTACTGGCGTAAGTTAGAACGATTATCTAGTGGAACCCGGTTCGGAACCCCTGAATATACTCCTCAGCTTCGTGTTTGCCACTCTGTGTTCATGCGGTTTCAACATGCGCAGGAACTACCTTGACGCAGCTGGGCTGGAGTGCAGATATGAGCCGAAGATCAGCATGGAAGCTTGCGCGTGGCTCCGAGTTTCTTGGCTTATGAAGAGCGGTTCTTTAGCGCGGTTCGGCGGATCTTTTCTCTTGAAGTACTGTAAGGTGTTAGGATCATTTTAGTGAGACACCCTTTGGCTGACCAAGAAGTGGGGGGAAAGTGGCATAGTGGCTTGCTTGCGCGAAGCACGCAGCAAGCTTTGTACCCTGTTTAGAGTCCAGCGAGCTCTCACTGGTCACAAGCACTTATGAGTTGTATAGATGTTGTGTGCGCACAAAGTTGCTTGAACTCTAATTCTGGGGCATTGTCACCTAAAAGCCTGCGCGACACCTCCCTGTGCTCTGCCAGCACCTTTTCCTGCAAGCCTCACGCAGCTGCCTTGCCATCACGTCCCTTGAGCAGCGCTGACACCAACTTTTGAAAAATCATCCTCCCCGCAGAGTCAGAGGGCTTGGCATTCCGGCGTCTAGCCCGCTGGCGCCGTGTCAAGCACACTTCCGCTGAGAACGATCCTCGACACAGCTCAGACATGTCATGCACCTGCTAGGAATGCCATCGCGTGAGTTGCAGAGATTGCCAACAGAGCTAACATCAAACCAATGCAAAAGCACATCACGACGGGTATGGGTCAGCAAAAGCTTGTCATGCCAAAGATACGCAGTTGGACTTCTCCAACTTGCTTCACCAGCCACCCCCTGTGATTGCCGCAAAACAAACCTCTTTTTTTTTTCTCAAAATTGGGGAACCCCTGCCAGGCATGTGGGTTCCTTTTGGCTTCCATTTACAGCCCATCCAACAGTTGCCTCCTATTTTGAAAGGTCAGCACCTTGGGATACACAAAGCCTTGGCTGTGAAGCTTTCTAAGGCAACGCCCTGTGCCTTGCCCAAGTGGGATGCCAGTGCAAGAGGTGAACCAGACTGCGGATGGCAAGTGCCATAGCAACGTCCCTGGGACGCAGAGGGGGGGTTCTCCCTCGTCAAGGGGGGCCAAGCGCCCAGACAAACCTTGGGGGAGCCATCTTTGGATTCCATTCTAGGTTGTTAAATTGCAAGGGGGGTACTCCTTACAGGTGAGTTTTTGGGGAGATAGTCTTTTTATTTTGAGTTTTGGCAGTTGCATGGCGTTTGGAGACTGGTGTGATTGAAGAACCTTTCTAAGGGGTATGTAGGCATTCGATTTTGTTGGCCTCGCTAACCATGGTTTCTTCTGAGAAGATGGTCAACTCGCTGGGGGCGCAACCAGATGTTGGAAGCAACATTTCGGGGCGTGGATCTGCAATCGGGCAAACGACATGTTTGGCCTTTAGGGCAGTCATCACCAAAACTGATGGGGGAGCAAAACTCGGTTCTCGAGCGCTTAGCCCCACAAATGCAGCTGAAACGGGGAGGGTCGGGAAATTGTGATCCTTTTGAGGGCATTCAAGGCTGCACAAATTGCACAAGGGTCCTAACAGGGGTTCGCATCTTGGGTAGCTCTTATTATATGCCACGTCAAGGGGTCACACACACACACATTCATGTGCATAGTTGCACATTGTGTGTATACCGAGGCAGGCAATGGTGTTTGAATACACCGGGCCAGGTCCTTCAGAACAACACAGATGGATTTCTGGAGCAGGATCTTGCTGCCGCTCGGCAGAATTGGATGGAGATGAAAGTTGTTTCCCAGTTGCTCAGCCCGCAAAATCCTTTTTTGTTTGGTAGCTGACCCCAAACAGTTCCCTGCATTTATCAGGGTTCGGCAGTCCTGCCACCGTTGATACTGCTTTCCTGGCGATGCCTGTGATTTTTTTGCGCGTTGTTGCGGGTGCAACTGCCTCAACGAAGCCAAATTGCGTCCGGCAATGCGGCCGCTTGCGTGAAATTGTACACGCAATCATGGCGGTTGCTTTTGATGGTCTCACTTTTGCTAACTGTTTCTCGGAAATGTGGCAGCCGTCGAACATGGCATAAATGAACGACGCAGTTCACTTGCGAAGCTTTGTTTGTTGCACCATGTTGCACCCAGACACCCCGTTTCCCAGCTTCCGCCTTTCCTTCCGCCTTTCCAAAGCGCAGCTACTTGAGGAGCTTCGGGAGCAACTTAGCTGGAACATTGGTGTGAACCTTCAGCCGGTTCATTTTTTCATTTTCAGGCGCCTGACCAAACAACTGCTCACATGGAAGCATTGAGTTGCCTCTCTTTTCTCGCCAAGGGGCAACTCTCTGTTGGATTCGCTATGTGCGTATGTGGGTTGTTCATCCTAAGTCCACGTTTTGACCATATTGATGCCGAGTTTTGATGAGGTTCAGTCAAAATGTCCAGTAGCCTATGTTCCTTTTTGGAGGGTCAGGGGGGACATTGAGTCAATGTCCCACGAAAACCAGGGACTCAGCACATCTTCCTTGGACCGCAAGTGTGGACCGTGCCTGAAAGAAAGGCGCCTGGTCGATAGCGCCAGGTACGGGCTGAAACCCTTCCAGCAGCCAGCAGCTCCTGCCAACATCAGCGAGGCGGTGGAAAGGCCGATATATTGCGTGGCCACTGGGCCGATGAAACGAAATGAGCGGAGACACCCTCATTCTAAGGGTTTTTGCATAACACTCTGGGATTACACCCTTGGACAATGACCCACACTGCTTCAACATAACACGGTTTTATCCGGACATATATATCCAAATGATTTCATTTCTTGGTGGGTGCAATTCCACGGTGCAATGCAAACACCCATAGACTCACAGCTCACTGGTGAACAACTTTGCTTAAACAACGAGGCCCTCACCACCTTGAAGGTGAACCCAACAGAGGTTGCTTAGCGTTTAAATGTGTTTGACCGGGGCGTTGGCGCAACCCTGGTCACGTTCCTTGCCATTTTCCTTGTGTCCCACCAACCTTGTTCTGTCTGCATCATGTGCTGCAGCATGGTTTCATTGAATGGAGAACTCATTTTTATATTTTACTGCGGGGATCTAAGCCTGGGTTCTTTGAAATAAATTAAGGGCGAGGTAGATTGGGTTGGAATTGAATTTCCACAACAGGGGTCTAACCCCTGTTATGGGGACTCTTGCAGCTTGTAGATGTGTGACACTGGAACTTTAGGCCGTCTGCTGAACGGGCGCTCACATCTCATTTCCTCAATAGATGCAGAGTGAAAATGGTGCGGGCAGGCCATTTCACCTCCTCCTTTTCGTGCGCTTTTCAAGCATTCAAGATAAGTACTTGGCTAGAGCCTTTGCCATCTCAAGTGAAAGATTTCCCAGGGTTCAGGAAGGGGTCAGAGGAATCAGACACCGCCCAAGGAATCCTTGTTCAGAGTATGCACATGCACCATAGCTCGTCCTTGGGGCGTTAGCATAAGGTTGGTTCAAAATGGAGGTCGCTGGCTCCGGCTGAGTGATTCCATTTCCCATGCCAGTGCTTGGGTGCCTTTGGATGGTTCCCTTTACGCAATCATTTGAAACGTTCATTGACCCAGTGGCGGGTCACGTGGCTTAGGTGAACGACAAGCTTGTTGACGTTGGCAGCGCTATCTATGGTGACTTGGGCGGCAGAAAGAAACCAAACACCATTAATTGAATTTGAGCATAGGTCAGACCTGGTTAGAAAGGTATCCCTGGACAAGGCCTGAATTTTAGGGGCTGAATAGGTTTTCCGGAGCCCTTGCATTGTTTTGTTGCTTCATCCTGAGAGTCAGCTGTACCTAACAGCAGAGCACCCCAAGAGGGTGGCTCACTTGAAGTACACAAATCTGAAGAGTGGCCCAGCCAGAGTCTGACAAACTGTTGCTTCTCCCTTTTTGTAGTGGACCTGGAATGGGCCTGCGATATTGACATAGCCATGTTTCATGTTATTTGATCTTGGATTGAGCCGAGGTGATATTTCCGCAGTGTTTTCCAATGAATATATATGGGACAGCACTCTCCTGGCTCCTGCTGACACCGGCCTGTATACATCAGAATGCAGCTTGAATGCATCCATCGATGTGTTGAACACTTGCGCGGTAAAGCAGGCCGCGTTCGCAAGTTCGGCAGGCATTCGCAAAGAGAAAACGGTCTGGGCGCCGCCGGTCAATTGCAGCGCGACCTGGCATGCCAAATACGCTAGATTTGTTGGGTCAACAGGGATGGATCCCTATGACCATTATGACTATGGCTTTTGATTAGAGAAGATTTGTCCCTCAGCGCCCAGTGAGGTTCCATGTTGGTGCGGAGGGGAAACAAAGGATAGGGGCGTTCCTGTTGGCCGAAAGCAGGTGGAATTAATGCCAGGCATACAACGAGACCCTCAAGCAGCTGGGAACTTTGAAGCATCACAAGCACTTGCTGCTTCTGAACAAGGCTCGGAGAGTTTCCGACTCGTCGGAAGTGAAACGTGCAAGGCCCGCAGTCCATCCATGACCAGGGTTGTGAGATCAACAACGGGTTTATCCCCACTGTGATGCGAGGGAATTTGCCCCTTGACATGCGGGGTTAGTCTTTGGGGAGCCCTTTCTCTTGTATCAATGGGCCGTGGTTATTTTTCACGGCCCTGACGCAAAATTGACGCACAGTTTTGTTCCCTCACACGTCGCCTGTAGGGAACAGCGGGAGCCATATAATATTTATCATTGTTTGTCAGACAGACCTCACCTTACCCTTGTGTGTCTGTGTGTGTGTGTATGGCATTCATTCCCCATTTTTGGCCCTTTCACGTCAGGTCACGCTCCCCGTGCACATCCAATATGGTTTGTGGAGGTGTGGTGGTTCCTTGCCCAAGTCACGGCCTTGCGAGGAGGTCATGTGTTTTCCTTCTTGATGACTGGTAAATGGAACTCCTTCGTTGCCAGACTGGGCGACTTGGAGAATTTCCGGTGTTTTGCGTGTGGATGTTCTGTGTGTGCTTCGCGTTGTGCGTGGCTCACGCGCGTTTCTCCAGGTAACCCGCGCTCTCAAGGTAGCCACGCTCAGTACAACCTAGCGCGTGTTGACGGACCTGAGGATGAGAGTCCAGACCTCGGGTCACGCACTCTCCAGCCTTCTCTTTTGGGCCTCCCAGTTTGGCCAACCGCAACGTTCGTTCGAAGGAGGGTTCGCGGGGTCCAAGTTTCCAGTGGGCGTGTTGCTTTGGCAAGGGGCATGACTGGAGCGCCTTTACAGTATTTATGAGAATGCCCAGCCTGATGTTTAAAGCAATCTGTGAACGACAAGTGCCATGTCTTGCTAGCCGTGCTAGTATTTTTTAGTTTTGACCTTGGAACTGTGCAAGGAAGTAGTTTGCAACGTATGGCGCAAGTATTGGCAATAGCTTCTTGGTCAAATTGCTAGCAGCGGGCTGGAAAAAGCGATAGCCTTCAACAGGGCAAGGTGTGTTTATCCGGTGTAAACTTAATTTTAGCCACAGGCAACCTTTGGCTTTCCTTTGGCCGCAGACGCATTTGGTGGTGGGTTTCTATTGTCTGGGAAGCTCCCTGATTGAAGGCTCTGGGAACCCCAAGACTTCCCCATTCCGGGAGGTTTGGCCCAGCCATATCGGTGTGTCTGAAAACACGGGAACTTGATGGGGTTCGGAGCGGAAAGCGCAGTGGCCTTTTCAAGAGAAGGGTTGCCTTCTAAAACTTCTTCAGTGAACTTCCGTGGGCTCTTGGCACCCCACCTCTGGTGGAATGCTGCAGCAGAGAAAGAGGACTGGGAAAGCTTGGAGGTTCGGTGCTCATATTGGGGCGCCCCTCGCCCTTGGGGGGGCGCCTTCGTTTGTGCACTCGAGCCTGTGCACTTCACCCACTTACTTGTTTGTGCACTTTTTTGATGGTTTGCCCAGCAGCACCACCATTTCCAGCCACCCGGAACTAACTCGTTTGTGCACTTGGCCATCATTTCCAAGCGACCATTAACTCGTTTGTGCTCTTTGTCTTCTCAGCCCCATGGGCTCACCACCACCGCCACCACCAACCACCAGCCACTAACCGCTAACCGGCAACTTCTAAACACCGCCGCCGCCGCCGCCGCCGCCAACAACAACAACGACGACGACGACGACGACGACGACCACCACCACAACCACAACCACCACCACCACCACCACCACCACCACCACCACCACCACCACCACCACCACCACCACCACCACCACCACCACCACCACAACAACAACAACAACAACAACAACAACAACAACAACAACAACAACAACAACAACAACAACAACAACAACAACAACAACAACAACAACAACAACAACAACAACAACAACAACAACAACAACAACAACAACAACAACACAACAACAACAACAACAACAACAACAACAACAACAACAACAACAACAACAACAACAACAACAACAACAACAACAACAACAACAACAACAACAACAACACAACCAACACAACACAACACAACACAACCACAACCACAACCACAACCACAACCACAACACAACCACAACCACAACAACAACAACAACAAACCCGTCCCCCTAGAACCATGTTGTTGTGTTATCCGGTTAAAGGGCAGGCTGGGCTGAAGCAGTTGCTCGCCCTACAACCATGTTAATGTGTGATCTGGTTTAAGAGCAGGCTGTGCTGAAGCAGTTGGCCGGGTGTGCTTGTCATGTCCGCCCCCCATTCACCCCTCCCCCCTAGAACCATGTCATTTTGTAGTCTGGTTAAAGAGCAGGCTATGCTGAAGCAGTTGGGCGGGCGTGCTTATCATGTCCGCCTCCCCCCTAGAACCATGTCATTTTGTAGTCTGGTTAAAGAGCAGGCTATGCTGACGCAGTTGAGCGGGTGTGCTTATCATGTCTCCCCCCCCTCCCCTAGAACCATGTCATCTCATGCCCCCACCTCCCTGCCCGTGACAGCGAACGCCATCATCCCCACCCCCCCCCCCCCCACCTCCCCACCCCACCAGTGCTCCAAACACTCCCCCCCACCGCCCATGAGATGCAGTGCTGAGCGGGTTCACTTGAGCGGGTGTGCTTACCATCCCCCACCCCCCAGCCCCCCCCCCCCTCCGAGCAAGAGCTCGCTTCTTAATGGATTCTGTGGCAGGCGCAGCACTTTGAGCGATAGGGGCGCAGGTCAGCAACTTTCAGCGCAGGTGAGCGTGCGCGACTGTTGACATGAAGGGCGCGGATGAGTGACCTATGGAGAGCACAGCTGAGCACCTGCCTTGGGGTTTAAAATGCAGATTGCGGGCGTGCCTTTCTTTTTTGAGGGTGTGCAGGGCAACGAGAACCACCATTCTGGAAGGTTCCCGTAAAAAAAACAGCACGCTCATCTTACACAGCT
>CAUJNA010001680.1:821796-961796 GCA_963377175.1 Effrenium voratum | reverse complement strand
TCTGCCGCAGCTGCGTATGCGCCCGATGCGTGGCGAGGACTGCTTGACGGCCGGCGTGGGTCAATCTCCACCCCCGAATTACTGCATGGGCACTGATGCTTCCACTGGCCTGGTCTCTCTTGCGGAATGGAAAATTGAGTAAGGGGTGGATGCAGCGTTTTGGAGCACACTGGCTCGGTGTTTTCGACCCCCGTCCTGCCTTTTGGGGCCTGACCCAAACATCCAAAAACGCTTTGTGTGGCGGTCAGAAAGCCGCTGAAAAATCAGGGTTCCCACACCCCTGCAGAAACTTTCGAGCGCTTTTGGCTTGCCGTAGGACTGCAAGCCGCAGCGTCAAGCTGGCGAGTGTGTCGGCGTTTCGCTGCAGGGGAGATGCGTATGCTACAACAAGCAGGCACGCATTGAGGTCAAAAGGTGTCAAATGTGTCAGTGTAGATTCTCAGAAGGTTCTCGGCTCTGTTTTGGGGTCAAGTTGGGCCTCAGGACCCCCAACGGCTACCACAAATGGCATAATGGTTTGTTTAGTGACCTCATCTCGGGCCAGCTTTGCAGCTCTTGACAGCCATTGGCAAGGGGTGGGGGGCCTGGTCCAAGTTGTGCGTGTGTTGAGCTGCTCAAGATGTGCATTTCTTGCAAATCAGCAGCCAACCATATCTGCAGGCTGGCTTGCCATTGGTGGTGTGAGCCGTCAGTTTGCCCGCGGAGCCAAGCTCTCCTCTGTTGCCCAGTGGTGTTTTTTTTGGGCAAGGGTTCCCCTTTAAACTCAAGCAACAAAAAACAGGTGCCCTTTTTTGCCCATATCATATCCACTGGGCATCTGAGTCTCAGGGATGTGCGAGCATTATGCCATAACCGCAGGTGGTGCACTTGGCCACTGTGCTTTGCTAGGGCATGCGAGCACGACCCGATCGCTTCAAAAAAGATGGCGCGAGGTGTTGCCGCTTTCGGACACGAGCAGGGCAACCCTCATGAATGAAGCTTTGCTTTCTCGGGGGGGCCTTGTGCCTTTCCGGTTGGTGAATTGAGATTCAGAATCGCAGAAGTAAGGGGTGTAGCTAAGCTAAACTAGCCCAAGGAAGCAACGCATAGCAGGTTGGAGACCGCTTCTGTGACGTCCATACGCTTTGACTGGGTGGGCTGCCCTTGGTTTTGCAAGAGAATCACGGACCGTCCCCATCCTTGCGATCGTTACATGTTTGTCGGGTGCGCTTGGTTTTGTGGCGGCCTTTCCTGGTGTTTGAAAGGGAAACCAATGGGAGCTCAACCATTCTGGCAGGTTCCACTATTCTGCGACCGATCCTTTTGAAGCCTCGTTTGGACAGCGTCGCTTTGTGCAGGCAACGTGCTGAAGAGACCAATGAGCTGAGCCAGCGGCTGAGAATCGGACCCAGCAGAACCCGAGGTTGAGTCTGGAGCCGCGCTTGAGCTGGGTTCTTCAACATCCTGAACCAGGGTCCCTTGAAAGATACATTTAAGACAATAAACAATCACTTTTACCTGCTGATTTGCAGGATCCCTTGAAAAAGTAGGTTGTTTTTGGACAACACCTTTCTATTCCTTATGCCAGATGGTAGTGGTTTCCCTTGTTGCTGCAGCATCCCGCTACGGATTGCGGATTCGGATTTGGGACCCCCTCCCCAATTTGAGTTGCACAAGCCACTTGAGTGGTTGGATCCATATCCTTGGAGAAGCGCCAGCGCCTGCAGACCAGGTTCCTGAAATCCATGCAGCCCCCCATCGGAAGCAGATGGGATGTTTGACTTTCAAATGTCAGGCATGGAAATGAAGAAGGTTCGGCTCAACATGCAGGACCTGTTGCGAAGCCACGAAGACAATACAAGTGTTGAAGATGCATTTGTCCGACCCATCCGAACTGGCAAAGTTTGTCTAGTATCTAGGCGTGGTTGGCCAACCCAAGATGTGTGTTTTGCCTGTTGCCTGCAGAGGTGCATGCGTCCTAGCACGCGTCGCTTTGCCCGGTTTTACGGATAGCTGGAACAGGGGTCCCATGTTTGGCCATTTTGCAAGGGCCAATGCAGAGGGAACTTTGTCGTCTCAAGCAACGCGCGCCCGGGTTGGAGCCTTCCGTATGCTTGTGATCTTTCCGCATGCCCTGCAGGAGTATGCAAACTCTTCACAGCAACGGATTCAAGACGAGGACTGGGCAAAAGCTTCATGGAAGTTGTGTGAAAGCAAAGGGGTACCCACGTGCTCTTGCTTTGGGGATACCAAGGGTAGCCCTTTGAAAGGGGTTCAAAGGTGTAAGCAATGGTCGAGGGGTTGAGAGAAATCATTCTTTTCAACCGTCGTTCTATTCAAAAAACAACCGCCCTGTCCCGGGGGCTTTGACAATTTGATGGTTTCCGGACAACCTGAAAATCAAGGATCCCTGAAAAGATGAGGGGAAGCTTCCTTTAGATATGGGTGTCTGACAGGGGCTTGGCCCAACCCTGTGATCGCGCCAGATCTCCCACCTCACCAACGAGATCTTGTCCATCCGCGACAGCCTCGCCAGCGAGCTGCAGGCCCCTCTGTCACTTGCAACCGAAAACGGGATTCTGATTGTTCAACGTTTGTTTAGCGCTCCCCACTACAAATTGAACTTGAGCCCCAACAGGGTTCCGTTTTTCGATCCAAAGCTTGCCCCTTTTGAGCGTGCAAGGGAGTGCTAAAGGGGTCAATATCCGGTTCTGGGATGCGCCCAAATGGAGTTGATAGTGTCCAGGTGACCAAAACGAGCCGAGCAACGTGCTGTTGATTAACCCTGGACATGTGGGGCAGTTTTGTTTTTGGAGGGTACTGGTTTCGTGGCTGGTTTAAAGACCCTTCGTAGAGTTCCCGCAAAAAAAAAAGACAAGCCATTTTGACGTTCCAAAGGATCCTTCTTAGTCAGGGCAAAAGGAGGCACCCAAGTGGACCTTGATCAATGATGGTTCCCTTGTTGAAAATTCCTCTTCGCTCAGCCGCTATCATTCGGGTTGGCTAGGCGCTGCGAGACGTGCAAGCTTCTGATGCCGCAAAGCTGTAGCTTGGCTGCTTCCATTTTTTTTTTTTTTTGGACGGGGTTCCCGCCTAGAAAACAAGTGCAAAACAAAGTTTGTACTGGGGGTCTGAAGAACTCACCTAAAACGACCCTTTCGTCGCCCATTCCCGCCTAGAAAACAAGTGCAAAACAAAGTTTGCACTGGGGGTCTGAAGAACTCACCTAAAACGACCCTTTCGTTGCCCACTTTTGATCCGTTTTTGGTGAAGATTCCAAAAGGTCGACCTTTTTCCTACTGGGTCGTTTGGGGAAGTGAGGCAAAGGAAAGGCGACCCGGAATTCTCATCGCCAACGTTTTGCATGCAAGCTCCAAGGGGAACCAGCAGTCAAACCGCAATCGGGCTTTGACCATGCTGCACTCGGAACACGCGGCACGCGTTCACCTCTCGTCGGAACCAGCTTGGACGGGACGCTTCCCGGACTTCCACTGCTTGATCAAAGGGGTACGGATCGGAGTCGGTTTGTTGGGCTTCCTCGCTGTTACACATTGAGTTTGGGCTCAAAATTTCAGGACCCCCCCCCCCAAATTGGGAGGTGTCCATTTAGCCCTCCCGTTGAATCGCCCCAAACAGGGTTTGATGAATGGGTCATTGCCAGGCACCCAAGGTTTGCTTACCTATCTGAGGGTTGTTGCAGCCATAGGTGTCCTTTTGATCCCTCAGCTTGCTTAGAAGTAGATGGGTTCGACTGGTTTAGACTGGTTTTACGCCCAATTTGAGCCAGGGGAAGCCCATCTTTTTTCCCACAAGGACACCTATGGTAGGATTCATGGGGAGCACTTGCAGTTTGAGGGCTTCGCATCGCTTCGTCCGAGGCGTGAGGCATTGGACACATCTGGTTGGAAGCTGCCGGCGCCCTAGGTGGCACAATCAAATTTCTTCATACATTTCTCAGGTAACCCTTAATTGGTGGCTTGGGAAACCACCCCTTCACCACCAAACCACCAACCCAAACCACCAATCAGAGGGAAGCTGAATTTCTTTGACGAGCCCTGCTGCCTATGTTCCCTTCAGACTGACTCAGAACCAGAAATTCTTTGACACCTTTCTGGAGATGCCTCCTCCCGGTCCAAAAGTATCTCCGAATGCTCAGTCGCCAGGCGAGATCAGCAGACGGCAGAGGTTGGCAAGCTGCGAGAAGCCTTCCAACTGGAGCTCAAGCATCTCTGCTGAAATGGCTTGGTTGAATATGTGTTCAGCTCACTCAAATGTGCAGTGCTTCAAAGACCTGGCACTTGGCGTCACAAGATGTTACATGCAGCCAGGGAGAAAGAGTCTTGATCATGGCGCATATGGCGCACGTGTGCGCACGTAAACCAGGTAGCCAAGGTTCACGTACCACCATTTTGTGCCACAAAATTTACGCATTCTCAGAAATCTCGGTGTTCTAGCTTTGGGTGACCAGAAGGCAAATTAAGCCCGAAGCGCCTGGTGAAGTTGTTTCATAGTTTGCAAGAAGGGCTTCGGTTGACTGGGCGGCTACTCTTCGAAAGACCCGAGGAACCTTCGAGACGAAGTATCCCGCGCATCTTGGCCTTGAAAGCATTTCCTTCATTTGTGGCGCTATTTGAGCATGATCAGAAGCACCCTGATTGGGAGGTGTTCTTACCTGCAAATTCAAAAGAAGCCTTCGTTTTATATGGGATTCTGGGATCCCTACTTTTACGCGGAACTGCTCTAGCAGCATCAGTGCCTGATCGTGGGGCAATGCAGCTCTGAATGTTTGCCAGGGCGGCATTGCTACTGTGAGCTGGACATCAACTTTTAGGACGTTGTTTTCCCACAGGCAAATGAGATTCAAGCGGTTCATCCCTTTGAATGGAGCAATGCAGGGTTTTCTGCATTTCCATGTTTGGAAACACCAAAAGTGTCAGTGCAATGGAAACACCCAGTAAATTGATCAACTAGTGTGGTTCTATTTTTTTTCCGGTGACCCCTGTCAGTGGCCAGCAAAGAGTTTCTCCATTGGGTCAAGAACATTGGCTCCAAAGGGGATCTATCACTACTGGAGATATGTCTGTGGCTCAAAAAGCTGGTACCAAAATGGCACCTTGGTAAATGGAACCAAAGACTAAAACGCGCGTAACCCCAGGTCTTTAATTTTGAGCCATACCCATATGTGTCTTTCTTTTTTTCCGCACGAAGAAGCAAACGGAAGGTTCGCCGACGTCTTCCGGCCGAGTGCGTCGGGCGTCGGGTTCGGCTGAGGCCTCGCGGGAGGCCCGCGGCTTTGAGGCCCAGGCGGCCTCAAGTCTGCGGACAGAGGTGGCGCAGCTGAGAGGCGAGCTGGACCAACAGAGGCGCGGAGTCGGGTTGGCGGTGGACCACTCGGCTTTTTTGGGGGGCGGAAGGGGGAGAAGGAGGGGGGGGTTGCTGGGGTTTCCTGACAGAAAGTCGGAAGTGCCAGGGCTTTTGGGTTGATTTCTTTTGGCTTCCTTTGGGTTCCGTTGGTTCGCGTTGGTTCCCGTGGGTTCCCTTTGCTTTTCTAGCGCGGATTAATCCAAACTGGCGGATCAATGAATGTGTTCTCCCCAATATGAAGCGCTCCCTGCGAAATGGGACACTCTATTAATGAGCCAGCGGTCAATGAATCGCGGGGTCGACATTACCAGGTACCCAAATTCTACCAACCTGTGCCAATGACCCCCACGTTTTCCTTCTCTTGGGCGACTACGTCGATTTGAACAGATCAATTCGGGACCAGGTGCATTCTGTTGGCCCCGCTTAGCCATTTGTGTTGCCTATTAGCAATCAGCTGGGCAGAATTTGACTGAGTTTCCCTTGGCGGGGTGATGGCAGAAGGGGACACACATGAAACCTGCCGCCTGGTGGGGTGGTTGAGCCCTGATAAGTGGGCGATCCTCAAGGAGTTGCCGGTTGCCCTGTTTGGCAGCCGCAGTAGCAAACATGTTGGGAAGCTTAGCGGTTTTTAGACGCGGTCCGACAAAAGCTTATATGTTCCCCGATTTGAAAGGATGGAACAAAGAGCAGGGGTTATTGGAACCGGCTTTCCCTTGAGCGTGCAACATGTGGGGGATTGGTGTCCAAGAATACGGACCCTGCTTGGGATGGTTGTGGAGGGAAACAAAGAAAACAACTGGGGGCTTTCCCTAATTTGAGGCAAAACCGAGAACTGCTTCGGACAGTCCCCAAACGGTTGTTTGGGAATACTGTCGGTCACTCAGACATCAGGCAACTCCAGTGGTGTGGATTGCTGGGGGGCTTTGAACCCCAGGTTTTGGTGGGTAAAGGAGGAGGATTTGGATTGGTTGGGGGTTTGAACCCCAGGTTCTTGGCAAACGGTCCCCTCCCACCAATTAACATGGAACCTGACAGGGCGGTCCTGGTTCGGACCATTTTCCTTGGAGGGGACATAAAGGGACTGCCGGGTTCCATGTTAATTGGTGGGAGGCTAAGCCACCTGACCTCCCCGCTCCAAGCAGAAGCTGAGCGCGACCCTATGAGGTCCGAGGCGAAGCTGCGATCAGACGAGCTGCGGCGCATTGGCTCTGATCGACTCTTAGAGCGGGAGGAGGAGCTGAGGACGGCGATCTTTGGACCAGTGGACCCACAAAAAGGTGAGGGGTCAACAGCAACCAAGGTTGGGCCAACCTGTGCTTTAACGAGCCAAAACCTTGGTGCAGAGGGGTCAGAAGCAACCAACTTTTGGGCCAACCTGTTTGAACATGTTTAAACCTCTTAACCATCACCATTGATTCCATGTCTTTGCCTGTGTAACCAATGGAACCCTTCAACCAAAGGCTGGTTACCTGGAGGTCCTTTCCTGGGATCCACTGCTGTTTACTCAGCCTTTGGATTTCCCAGAAAGGCCATAGGACATTCATTTAAAGCGCGTTCCCGGTTCGAACCAGGACGGAGCTCAAGTCTTTGCGCCTCGGCGGATAGGGGCGACACAGGGAATATGTTTGCGGAGGGCTATCAGCCCCAACCTGAAATACCCTATCTCCCACTAACATGGCACCTCAGAAATGGTCGCTATAAGAGGAAATTGATCTTCCAGGTACCCTCCCACAGGTGCCATGTTAGTGGGAGGGAGGGTACCTAAATTGGCTGATGGTTGCATGCAATAACTCGTATGTCAAAATTTGGATCAGTCTTTGTTAGAGGGTCAATGTGCGGTTGTCCTGAATGCCATCCAAGGGAACACGCCCAATGCCAAACCCACATGCACCCTAAAAAGCCAGGACTGTTTGTTCGGGTCGGACAGCTTGAGCCATGCCAAGCACTCGGACCTCTCGGCTCAGGAGAGCCGGCCTCACGTCCCAGGGCGCAGACCTGTCGGCGGTTCAGCGAGAGCTCACGGACCTGTCGGCACTGCAGGAGCTCAGCGCCCACCAGACAGATGTCCATGGCCTGAGGCGGTTTGGACATTTCCTTCGCCTTCGAAAGCCCACAACTTCCATTTGCTTAAGAATAGATTTTGTTATTTTCCCCTGTCGGTTTTAAAGGGAATCTATGACTACTGGAAATATGTATATTGTTTCGAGGGGGCGAAAACGCAAATGAAAGACAATGCAAAGCCGAGACCCAAAAGTTACCTTCTGGGCTGATCCCAGAGGGTCCCCTGGTACCTTCCAAGGATGCGCTTAGACTTCTTTTGACCCCCCAAAAGCCATCCTCAGAGGGTACTTGGACCCTCTGGCCTGATGGAAGTGTCTGATATTTTTAATTTAGGCATCTGAAAGGCCATCTGCTAGGGATCGCTCTGCTGTAGGCGCAGGGCAAGGGATGCCTTGTTTCCGGGCTTTCGGGGGAAACCAGGTGTAACCTATATTTCGAAAGCATTGAATTGAGGCTCGGTGCTGATTTGTTTATGGACAATTCGGGAGCGCATTTCGTGACTCGCTACTTGTTTAACTAACACTGTTTTTGTCACCCAGTCCACTTCAGGTAACTGCAATATGTTGATCGTGGCTCATGCGAGTCCTCAAAATGGGTGATTTTTCCGCATGTGAACCCCCCCACCACAAACCCCGACCTGTTGGGCTGCAACTCTTGGGGTGAGGGTGTAGGAAGCCCGTTCAGGGGCGACCTGGACCTGTGCAAGTCGGATCTCGCCACCTGCCGGGCAGAGGTGGGAAGGGCCGAGGGCTAGGGAAATTGGAAGCCTTGAGGTCAACCTTCCAAAGGACAACTTTTCTTGGGGGCCCTTTGGACATCAGCTAGGGGACGAATGTCCACCACTTTTGAGGTGGTTCCACATCGGAGCGAAATTCGAGGGCCGACTTCAGAGGAGAGAGACAGAGAGAGATTTCAGAGGTTCTTCCTAACTTAGAAAGATCCCCCCTACCTTAAAAATAAAATTGAGGGGGTGGGTAAGGTCTATAAAATAAAATTCCCGGGGGCTTCAACATAAGCAGTCTGAACAGATCAGGTATGATTAGGTAGATTTGGGATGGACCTTGTTTTGGACATACCCTTGAGATACCTCTTGCAAGCCAAGACAGCCCAAACCCTTTGACCAGCTTCCGCGGGGGCTGCCAAAGATTGATTATTTGTGATTGCTTCAGCCTTCAGCTACATAGACCAATGGTGTTTGGGCCACGCCTTTTTGGAGCGCAAAGGGGAGGGCATCGCTGGTGTGAGGGGATTTGTTGCATTTAGGATTGATAGGGGGCGAAGTTAGTTGGTGATACGTGCATTTCAGTGAGATGTCCGGGCAAGTGGCCGTCGAATTCTCCGCTATTACTCCTGTGGCCGACCGGCTTGCGCCCCAGCTTTACTTGGCACAGAGACGCAGCACTGCAGCACCTATCTTCTCCCAGCAAGTGAGCGTTGGAATCATCTTGATGCTTGATGATACTGTCAAGCTCCAGCAAAACAATCATGCCAATCTTGCTCAAAGAAGTTGCGAGCTTCGCTCACAACTGTGTACGCCACGCAGCGAGCGCGGTGCAAGTGTTCATGCCCGTCATCTCAGGCTGGGCCTTGCCTCAGACGTTAAACTCATGAGCCCGGCACATCCCGTGGTGGTGACTTTGTCACAGAAGTCAACATTCATTTTGTAAAATTTGGCAAGCACTTGTTTGAAGGGAACGGTGGATTGGGAGAGAGACATGTTGAGTTTTGGCCATGCCTTGCATGCTGTGTTTTTCTGTGTTTTCCTTTTGACAGGCCATCTTCGGGGACATTCCGGCCTGCTTGATGCCCCTCGGCTGACGTCGATGTTGAGCTTCTGTTGGGTCGAGCGCGAGTGCGCGGGTGTGCTCACCATGTGACAGGCATGAGCGGCGTATGCGGGTGCTCACCATTTGGCGGGCAATTGTGTAGTGCTGAGCGGGCGCACGTGAGCGGGTGTGCTTGCATGTGTGCAGATTTCTGAAATCAGCACGACCACACGTACGGGCATGAACAAGTGTGCGTGCAAAGAACCAACAGCCAGATACGCAGGCAAGCCTACAGGCCCGCAAGCGTGCCAGGCGAGCACCCACGAACCCACGGGCGCAACTGCGCAAGCAGGCGCGCGCAAAGATAGGCAAACAGCAAAGCTCACGCACGTGCAGGCAGGCTCGCATACTTAGCCGCAGGTAAATAAACAGCTATCGCCTAGAGATTCCTGGGAATACATATTTACATGTCTTTGCATTTGTTGTCATCAGTCATTGTAGCGCAACATGGCCCAACATGGATGTTTGTGTGTTTGAATGTGAGTGGAACACTCTGATCTGCCAGGCCTGGCTGCTGGGTCAGAGCTGCGCCGGAGTGAGACAAAACCAATGCGTAGCGTTTTGCAAGAAATTGGAAAATAAAATGACCCCCCCCTACGTCCTTTTTAAAATAAAATTCCCCCCCCTAGGTCCCAATGACTAAGATAGGGGGGATTTAGAAAGAATACAACCATGCCCTCGCCCAAACCTCTACAAAGTTCCCTTCCCCCCCGCCCACGTGGCCTTGGAGTTGCTTCCTGCTTTTCCTGGTTTCTGCACCCCCTTTTTTGGGGCTCAATCATCGAAGCTCCTGGACTTGATTGAAAGGGACCAGGATTTCACCCCCAGGTCCAGTCCAAACTTGCGAAAAACCACCAACAAAGTAGTTTTCTACTTGGACTCCACTCCCCCAAGTTCCGCGGATTCCGGCTCGCTGGCCGCTGTCTTGCCCGGTTTCAGAGTTTCAGGTGTCGTCCAGCTCCTCGCTCTTGGCCCAAGTCAAGTCGGAGCTGGGCAGCGTGCAGTCGGAGAGCTCCAGCTGGCGCCAGGCCCTGGAGGCTGGGCGACGCGGCGACGAGCCTAGGGAATCCCAGGCGTGGCGAGGTGTTTCGGTAGGCCCTGCGATCCGTTGTCCATTGTTTTTTTGGGTTACTTAGCCTACAATGGGAAATGGAATCAATAGACTAGACTTGACAAGATTGCAGATTCCAGAAGTTTTGGAGTTTGGAGGTGTCGCTTTGTTTTTGTAATGCTTGGAGCAAGCCCATTGTCCACTTCCATGATCCTTGAAAGGGAAGGGCACCGACCCCTTTGTGTTTACATGCACCCTGGCCGAAAGACCCGGGTCATGGATTACCAAACCTCAGCAAAAAGCCAGGGCCACACGCGCGCAATGGGCCACGAGCCGAACGCGGAAAACACGGCAGTGGCCAGGACCAGCGCTGCGAGTGCGGGGCTCTGCGGTCTGAGCTCACCACCCAGCGCTCGGACTTGGAGTCCCAGAAGTCCCAGCTGGCGGCGTGTGAGCCCGCGAGCTTAGAGCCCCAAGTCGGGCGAGCGCCGTCTTTTTGCGGGATGTACCCTCCCACCGGCTAACATGGAACCTGACAGGGGTCCTGGAAGAGCATTTTCCTTTTAAAGGGAACCCCTGTCAGGTGCCATGTTAATTGGTGGGAGGGTCGGTCCCCGAGTGCGATCTTATGGGCTCCCGAATTTGTCAGACAAACCCTTTATTTGCTTCACCCTGTGTTTTCCTTGTAAGACTGGAGGACCCTGCACTGGGACACCGCCCCATGTGTGGGGCACATGGATTTGACCCGATTCATTCGCCGTCACTTTGGGGGGACCTCCTCTTTGGGCGGTTCAGGTCTGATGTCTCGCAGCTCTCCTTCCAGGTTCCCGCCCTCAAGGAGGCAGAGCCGGGCGGGAGGGGGGGGTTCTCAAAAAGAGACCCCTGCCCCCAAAACGTAAAAGAGATGAACAGGGGGTGGGGGTCAATATCCACATCTTGACATCTTGCCCCTTTTCGGCCCTGGTCCCGCCTTGTGCTGGAGCGGCTTCCCTGCCCGGTCAGGCAACCCTCGTCGGCTGAAAGAAATCCTGATGGTTGAGCTTGTGGTCGGTTTTTTGGGAAGCATGTTTGAGCCAGTGGCAAGCCAATGTTTCGGTCGTAGACGGTTCAACCACTTGAGTGCCATGTTTTGGGCAACCCTGGTCGCATACTCTTTGGAGAAGCCCCATGCATGCAACCATGTCTCCTGAGGTTCCGGTTCTTTCTGTCCGGGTGAAATCTGGGAAGCATGGCGAACCAAAAACATGACAGTCCAATGCTATTGGTCAAAAGGGAAAGCCCTTTCCGGACCAGAATTGCACCTGTGCTCCTGGAAGGATAACATGTAGGGCACTATCTTGTTTCCTTATGAGGTCAGGATTGTCTCCTGTTGGCTTTCTAGGTTGTGAAGCCCAAAGCCTGTTTTACCATGACCGCTCTCCCGCCTTGCCCCCGCAGCTGTCAAACCTTTGCCTGTTGCCAAGAACATGTCACTCAGAGGAGTTCACGAAACCAGCCAGCTGCGGGCCCTTCGCCGGTTGGGCGAAGCGCTATTGTCAAGTAGAAGGTCAAACGCTCCGTTGCGAACCGGTGACTTGCGGGTCACTGACTCACCCACTCCGCTTGAAGGAACAGATCCAGTGAGTCGCCGACTCACTGGTTGAGCTTGAAACGGGTGTCTTGACGGTAGCTAAGCCCAAGCCGAGAACCTCAGCTCGAGATGTGAAGTTACAACTCATGGGTGTGTGGGCAAAGTGAAAGATCCCATGGAAGAATTGGACACATGAGCCCAGGTATGTATTTCAGTCTTCTTGTTTTTAGTGGCCAACCCTTTTGGTTTGAAGTGATTCCTCCGTTGCCCTTTGCGGGCTCCCGCTTCTGAATTGCGGGGTTTCCCCTGGCCACCAGACCTCCGGCGGCTGCTCCGCAGGAGCAAAGTGCCCAGCTTCGGGAGCTCAGCCTCGACGTCACCCAGGCCCAGTCTCGGGTCGGGGCGGATCGACGCAAGCCAGTCACGAGCGCTCAAGCTTCCCCAGTGTGCGTGTGTGTGTGCCTCCTTTTTTTTGAGGGAGGGCGCCGGTGTTTTTTTTTTTTGTGGGTTTGAATTAAAGGGAAACCAAAAGGAGAATCGCCATAGTGTGGGTTCCCCTACGCACCAATTTAGGGTCTGTTGTTGACCCCTAGTGTTTAAGCAAGTTTATCTACTGTACCGTACCCGTTTTATCGCCTTCTGAAGCCAATTTGGCAAAGTCACCCTGGATCAAACCATGTTTTCTTAGGCGCGCCTTTCACGCCACGCGTGGCAACCATAAGCCCTTTCAAATCTGGATCGGTTTGGCCTGTACGATTGTGAGTATTGACAAGACCACATGAGGCCAACCTTTTCAAGAAAAAATAAGGAAAGGCCTGGCAGGGCGAAACAAGTGCGCACAAGAGATCATATGAGCCGTTTGGAGTGTGACTTGTGCGGCCCCTGGTGAGACCCGTGAGACCCCAGAGCCCCTGCAGGACTCCTAGAAGAAAGGAACAATGAGGTTCCCTTCCCAAACAACGCACGGAATATGATAAGAGTTTTCGCTTAACATGGAGAAATGTCGCACCAGTGGAGCCTAGGGCAGTGTTTGCATTTGGGACGGGGGGTCAACTATAGAAGACATGACAGCATAAGCGGAGCGGAGGGGTGCCTCTCATGCTGCCTCAAAGACGCAGAATCGCGAAGACCTTTGCTGGAGCATCATTTATTTATCTTTTGCGGTGTCTGAACTTGGGACTGGTGTGCCGGTGGGTGTGCAAAGGCGGGATAGGCTTTGCGCACACTCGGGACATGTAATGCTCCTTGGGCAAGCTGATCAACAGGAATCTCGTGGAACGCGGCTTCTCAGCACACCAACGTAGTTGTTGGTCATCGGCCAGCTATGTTGGGTTAATGTGATCCCATGACCCCAAGTGAGGGCTTTTCAGGGGACCCGACTCAACGGATTCGACTAGGCGGGCTCCAGCTTGTACCAAAGCACAATCATGTGTGTAGCATCCGAAAGAAGCCCATTGGTGCAGCTTGCAACGAGTGAGAAGTCTGTGACTGCGTCGCTCCATCACAGCATATCGGTGTGCGCAGGTGCGCAAGGAGCATTCAGACTTGCGGAAGGAGCTACTTTTGGCCGAATGTGGTGATACTGTGGACGAAATCCATTTCGCACCACCAAACAAAGCCTGGAATGATGATTCCAATGTAAATTCCAACAACCAATGTTTTCCAATGGTTTCAAAGTGGTGCAGGAGTTCCTCCATCCACAGTATTTGAAATTGACGCATTTGCCCGGATCTATTTGTTGAGGAAAGTCACATGGAAGTAGTTTTTGCTTGTTCTGCGCCCTTTTTTCAGCGAGGGCGAAGCTTAATGCGCATGAAGTGCCATCGAAGCGTTAGGTTGTATGTAATTCCATGTTGTAAATTCCATTTGGAAGCATACAGTCGTAGATGTTGTTTCAGGATGATCGTTCCTCATGTTTGGTGCAGGGGCACTCTGTTCTGTCCAACCCCGCATCATCTTTTTGACTTTCATTTGCCGCTTGGTTTCTTGACTGCTATTGGGTTGGATCTTTAGACTTTAACTTTTTGGGAAATCAAGGGGTTTTCCACTAAGCCCCCAAAAAAGTAAAAACAACTTTTTGCTGGGGGGTCGTTGCAGCAACCAAGGTTTGACGGCCCCGGCATTTCAGCGCAGGAGCTGCTTGAGGCTCGCGAACAGATTGGCGGAGTTGGCAAGGCTCGGGTGGTCCCAACGCCTCCAGTTCTGCGCCCGAGTTCACAGAAAAGGATTGGACATGGCATGCTTTGGTGCATGTTGCCAAGGGATGTTAGGACTTTAACTTTTTGCCAACTCATGGGTTTTCCACCAAACCACTAAAAGTTGAACTTTTAGCAGGGGAGCAGAAAGCAACCGAGATGGGTTCCTTCAAGTGACATCCTGGCAATAGGAACTTTGAGAAGACCTGCTGATTCTGCACTTCAAGGGATCGGACCCAGTTGGAACCCAACTAGCCCAGTTGGACATTTGCCTCCCACCTAGAGTGCCCTCTGAGTCTTTGCTTTGGGCTGCCTAACCTGTAGCCCTCCAGTCGGCTCTTCTACTTTATGGGGGGGGGAATGCATGCTTTGAATGGTCATTGATGAGTCAGAAGTACTCGTTTGCTGGCAAGGCTGGGCACACTCCGGAGGTCAGCATTGTCAGCGCAACTTACAAAATAGGCAGCAAGACGTTTTCTTCAGCTGTCACCAGCCAATCAGGAACCCCCTAATTGGTCTGGATTGGTGGTTTGGGATTTGAACGGGTCCCTGCTTCTAGACATTAACTACAAGCCCTCCTTTACACCACCAAGCCACCGATTCGGCTCCAAACCACCAATTGGAGGGTTGATTCTAGAGGGTCAATGGGAAACCCAGTCCATTCCCACCAAGCCACCGAGTGAAGCTGAAGCATCGCCAAACCGAACCACGCGACTGGAGCGCCAAACGCCTCGTGGCCTTCAGGAGGCTGCGAGCACCCAGAGTCGGGTGCAGGCCCTCGAGAAGGCGGGGACGTGCTTTGAGCGACCGGGGCCATAGATCCCTTGGGGGCTTGGGGTTTGAATGAGAAGATTGGCGCAGGCAAAGAAGGCAAAAGAAGGCCGGCAGGTGAACGGAGAAACATGGGTCCGGTCCAGATGTGGACGTGGTACGAGCTTTACACAGTTTGGCCTGATCCGGCGGCTGGTTTGGCCTGCGCCAGGATTCGTCCTCACTGCAGGGCCGCATGGTCACCCTGCAGAAGGTGCGCAGCCGAAATCAAATACATCGGACGAAGCACGGGCTGGAGCTAGAAAGTCCAGGAGCCTGCAAGATGGTTTGATTCCAGGAGCGCTCGTCAATCCGCTCAAAAATAGTGCTTGCAGTCCCCGATACTTTGGATGAGGGCTGGGTGGGAGAAATCGCTGGAGATAGAGGGTCCGCTCTCGCGATTCCTGGTCTGAGTATGTTTCAACATGGGATGCTTCTAAACGGAAGCAGGGGGAGCTCAACATTTTGGACCCCAAAATTGCAAATTTGTGAGCCTTTGATATGTTTGATCTTACTCATGATTTTCGGGTGCACTTCTTTAACTTCACTCACTGTATGTTTTGGGCAGGCTTCTACAGAAGAAGTTCCTTTTGGTTGTTTAATGGGACCCTAAGCTCCTTAACGGGTTTCCTACAATTGCGTTTGAATGCCCAAATCGTACCACCAGGCTCTTAACTACTCCGGAACACACCCCAAGCACTTCTTAACCCTAGCCCTGAGCTCAACCCTCGCCGGAACCCAAACCCTAAGCTCTTCTTGCTTGTGGCGAGTAGGCAACGACCTTCCGGGTGTTGGGAATGAACCGACCTTGGGGATTTCCGAGGGATGGTTCTTCTCGGGCTCATTCCATTTCTCATTCGCCTATCGAACCAGCAAGTCAACCAGTTCTTTTTACCCCAACTTTCTCAACCTCAAGCCAACCTCAAGCTGAGCTTTGCCTCAACCACTTTCTCAACCCTAACTAACCTCAAGCTACCCAACCATCCAGCCAACCTGATTCCCCCAGCCATCCCCACCACCCACCACCCCACCACCCACCCCACCAGCCCTCCCCCAGCCCTCCCCCACCCATCCCCCAGCCCCAGCCCCCCAGCCCCCCAGCCCAACGCCCCACGCCCCACGCCCTCCGCTTCCCAGGGCCTCGAGCGACGCGGTGAGGAGGCCTCGGAGGCCCAGCGCCGGCTGGCGGAGCTGCGCCAGGAGCCCATGGCTCGCGCGCGGAGTTGTTCCCCCGGGGTCCGAGTCCAGGCCAGGCGTTTGTTTTGTTTTTTTCTTCTTTCCACGGGGCGTTTTTTTTTTTTGAAACGGGGCGTTGGTCTTCTTTAAGGCACTTCCTTAAAAGTGGTGTGTTATTTTGCCCCCCCCCCCCCCCCCGGGTTTTAGCTTCCAAAGAAAAAGTTCGAGGTTTCCGTTTGGACCAGTGTCGGGGAATCCAAGTAAGACTGGGTGAGATTTTCTGGGTGGAAGGCCCCGGAGCTGGGGATCTAAAGTGGCGATTGAGAAGAGAGCTATGGAGCTACCAAGGAGTTCTGTAAGGACTTGGCAACAAAATGAGGATAGACCATATGAAACAGAGTTCGATTTGTTTCAAGGTTTCCCGGACTTGGTTCGCCAAGCCAAAAGTTGAATTTGTGTTTGGAGTTGGGGCAATCAGGGCAACAACCACGACGGGAAGGCGTGGAACTGGTGCTTTGACGAAGTGCCGCGGTTGCTCAAATTGAAAAGGAGCCCTGCTGAGTTGGGTTCCAGCCTTCTGTTGCAGGATCTGCAGAAGGAGCAGGGCCAGGGAAGCAAGCTGCAGAAGGCGCCATTTGGCAGTGGCGTTAAACCAGATCGGGGTGGGCAGGTCGAAACCAGCTGGTCAGATCGAAACTGTCCCTTTTCAGGAGCAGTTCGCTAGTACGACCCATGAAGCCCCGAGTTTCAGGGCTTCATGAGTCGTTTTTTTCTTGGTTCAGCACGGTAATACGACCCATGAGCCGTTGCCAACATGTTGGTTCTCCCCACAAGTCAGCGGGCCAGGAGTTGGCAGAGGTGCAAAGCCACCATGGTGATGCGCGGAAGGCAAGGGTGGGTCCTGAAAAGGTTGAAGACCCCCTCCCCCATCCCTTGGCTGCTCTTTGGGTTGGGTTTTCAGACTTCAACGTGTTGTTTTAGGAACATGATGACAATCAACCCTCTGAGTTCAACTGTTTTTTTGTTATCCCAAAATGATGATCTTCAACCCTTTGCGGACTTTGCGCATTGGAAACAGTCTTCTTGTAAAAAGGCGAAATCTTTGCGGAATTTGCAAAAAGGCCGTGCCGAACCTAGGAGAAGAAAGACCGCGCCGAATCCTGGATTGATTGGATTGGTTGGACTGTTTGGATTGATTGGATTGGTTGGATTTGTTTGATTGGATTGGATTGGTTGGATTGGATTGACTTGGTCAGATAGATTTTATTTGATGGGTTGGATTGGATTGCATTGGATTGGATTGGATTGGATTGGATTGGTTTGATTGTTTTGATTGATCGATTGATTGATTCATTCATTCATTGATTCATTGATTCATTGATTCATTGATTCATTGATTCATTGATTGATGGATTCATTCATTGATCCATTGATTCATTGATTCATTGATTCATTGATTCATTGATTCATTGATTTGATTTGATTTGATTTGATTTGATTGATTTGATTTGTTTTGATTTGATTGTTTGATTGATTGGTTGGTTGATTGATTGATTGATTGATTGATTGATTGATTGATTGTATTTGATTTGATTTGATTGATTGGATTGGATTTGATTTGATTTGATTGATTTGGTTGGTTGGTTGGTTGGTTGGTTGGTTGGTTGATTGATTGATTGATTGATTGATTTTATTTGATTTGATTTGATTTGATTTGATTGGTTGGTTGGTTGGTTGATTTATTTATTTATTTGATTTGATTTGATTTGATTGGTTGGTTGGTTGGTTGGTTGGTTGGTTGATTGATTGATTGATTGCAGGGAGACTCCACAACAGTCACCTTACTCACATGCTAAGCGCAACAACGCGCCCCTATACTTCGCTGGTGGTAATCATGCTCGTGATGCAGCTGGTGGTGTTGGCCGCTTCCTACCGGCGAAATGTCTCATGCTTGCAGTGCAGACTGTCGATGCTTGTGATGCAGGTGGTGGTGCTGGTGATGTTTACCTCCCCCTTGGCCGGTGACGCCTGGGGATGTTGGCCTTTTCCAATTCGGGGCCCTGCAACATTATTGCCCTTTTCGGGCCCCAACCCGTGTTCTTGTGCGGCGCTTCTCTCGCGGCACGCCATGCTTTCGGTCGAGGTTCATTCGGTTCACCTCCGCAGTTCAGATTTTCTGCAAACATATACTACCAAAGCCAGTCCTAAATTAAAGCAGTTGGCAGTTTGCCGCTGAATGGGGGATGCCAAGAAAATAGCGCGACGTACCAACTTGCTTGCTCACGTCATGGCGCATTTGAACCCACAAGGACTGGGGCATCCGTACATGTGTGCACAGCTTGCGTGCATTCATTTGTTAAGCTTGGCAAAAAGCAATTTCGGGGGACATGCCGCGTTGGTCTGCCTTTGAGGGCCAAATGTGGCTTGGTTCGCCCACGGTCCCAAGCCCACCAGGAATTCTTGGAGCTGCAAGGGCATTTGAGCGACTTGCGCCGGGTGCGGCGCCCAGGTGACAACAACAGCCAGAGTTGCGAACCGGCCCGTGAAGGTGTCAATCTCAAGGAACCGACAAGAGATGGATCATGTACAGAAGGTGATATACACCTTTTCGCCTCGCAACATGAGACCCAAAGAGGGCCCCCGCGAAAAGGCCCCAGCAAAGCGCGACAAACTGCCAGGCAATCTGTGGGAGGGAGTGTGCGGCGGGTCGCAGAGATGCAAGGGCAGTGGGTATGGTAGGAGACCTTTCAAACCACAATCTCTAGGGTAGATGAAGGCTGAGAGATGATCCCAACCACAAATCGGTGCCGTCGCCGCCTTAATTCTGGACATGGTTCTAGGTAGGCGATTTTAATGTCGGGTTTTGGTTTGTGACTCATTTGGCCATGGGGCATAACCTATGGCTCCATTTTGGGGTGGATGAACATCCATTTGCAACCTATTTTGATGTTCACCAGGGGCTTCCAGGGTTTTGACCCACAGCCATTTGCCCGTCCGAGGAAGTTGCAAGGAAGGATAGCGCAGCCCTGGACTTCCGACAGGCTCACGGCTTTTGAGTTTGGCCCGGGCAGCCATCGCTCGCTTCTTCCCGGGGTCCGAGCACTTGCACCCAAGGACAATCATGATGATGTGTGTGTTGCCTCCTAGAAGCTATGTGAAATCAAAAACAAAGACGGGTCAAAGAAAGGCAGAGGCCTTCGGACTCGGAAATCAGCAGGTTGGAAGGTTGGGTTTCACAAAGGACCGGCCCAAACGTTAAGGTTTCCAGGTGTTTACCTGGTGAAGCCTGGGTGAAGCCAGACGGAAGTGAAAGGGAACCGCCGCTGAGAGCAGAATGCGGACGATTGCTTTTCAGGGGTCGCAAACGTAGGCGGCCGAATAGGAGGGGCTAAACATATAATGATATTCCAAACGTGTTCAAGGAACATAACTTGGCTTTATTTTTACGGTTATACTCCACAACCCCAGTTGTTACATTGTGCGGCGTCACACTTGTTTTGGTTTGACGGGTTTTCCGCCAACAGTTGTCAATGCAAAAAAGTTGCTCTGTTTATCACGCAGGGGTCACTGGATGCAGCTGGGCCATGTTATGTTTTATTGGAACCCTTGCATTATGCAGGAGATGGAGAAGACCCGGGCAGCAGAGAACGAGCTTCGCAAGGCGGGATGGCGCAGTTTTGTCGACTGGGAGAAAGAGTCAAGCCGAGGCAAAGTGAATTGTGTATACTGTATACGATTCGTTTTAGTTGAATGTCGGCTTGATGGTTTTTAGAGGTGTCCCCAAGAAACTCTAGGGTGAATTTGAGCTGCTCATTCAGGTTTCCGATTGCAACTGGACATTTTCGTGTCCGGCTCATTCCCTCTCATTTTGATTCACGTGCCAGCAGTTCGTCCGCGCCTCACAGGACTTGACTCTCGCTTACCAGTTGGAAGCGGCGAACCTCCGCAAGGAGAATGCGTTCCATGGAGCGCAAGGTTTCGCCGAATTCGTTTTCCTGCACCCAGCGGTTTGGCCAGGGCCGCTGGTTTTAGCCCAAGCCAAAAGCGCACCTCGCCATGTTGAGGTCGCTTTGGTTGCAAGGTGAATAGGAGGATGGCATTGGATTTCCAGCCGCCAAACATCACCCGATCGGGTTTTTCTTCAAAGGTATGAGGGCTGTCGTGATGCGATCCGGGGGACAGGACACCGCCCCTTCACCCTGTTTGTGCCGGGCTGTGGCCGTTTACTGCACAAATCTGCAAAATCAGAGGAGCTTCTGCAGAAAGAGGAGGGCCTGAACGGCGAATTTGCCGCCGCACAGGCGGACCGTTGCGGTCTTCTTGCCGTGCCCGTGTCACCCGCCACAACTGTCGACAGGCACGGGTGAAGGAGCAGATTGCCAATGAAGTGAGGACGCGCACTGCTCCACCGGCCGTACGCCTTGCCTATGTCCCCCAGTAGTGCCCTTTTACACTATTTTTAGGGAGGGTTCCCCTACTAAAATAGACTACAGAAAAAAGGGTACCCTTATTCTAACCCCTCTACTGGAGGACCTGGTTGCCGTTCGTTGCCACCTGTCAGGAGGTTGATGAATGAGGCCGGGAGCACAGCTCGTCGCAGGGGCGCGCAAGGGCCCTTTCTAGATCTCGGTTGGCCGGTTGACGACAGGTGCCCCTCGCAGGTTTCTTAACGTTTCTTATGAGGTCTTTGAGCTTTGCCAGGGTCCCAGAAGATCCCGGCAGTGCCATGTTGGTGGCTGCGGGGACACCTACCTGATGATAACTTTCAATGCCCCATGTTCAGGAGCCCGAAGAACCGAAGCTCCTGTAGGAAAAACAATGTGAGGTGATTGCAACAGGTCGTGGGCCAAATTGTTGGGCGTTTCGGGAGGAATGGGCGACACCGCAAACAAGCGCTTCGATTCGTGCAGGTATTGATCTTGTTTTTGTGGTTTCGCTTGTAGGTATTCCAAGCAGTTGGACCAGGGCAGGCTAGGGCTTCCGGGCTGCTAGAGACAGGGGATTCGGTGCAGCCCGATGCCTCCAGGATATTTTCCTGGATTTTGCGAGGTGCACAGCATCGCCCAGCGCGGCCATCAAACAGAACAGCAGCTCAAGGACGAGGCGTTGGGAAAACTTACCCTATCTCCCACTAACATGGCAACTGACAGGGTGTCCCTCCAAGAGGAAACAAGTCTTAAAGGTACCCTCCTACAAATGAAATGTTAGTGGGAGGGAGGGTAAAGGGGCAGGGCACTTAGCAAATGGTAAGCAACTCTGGCTATTAGCGACTTAGGAATTACAACCATGGTTCCTAACCACTTACTGAGCACCCCAGCCCTGCCCCTTTGAGTATTGGCGGGTAGGTGGTGGTTTCGACCAGTAGTCGCTTAGTTATGTTAGGGTGTCCTAATTTTATCCGGAGGCCGCAACTCCCTCTCATCGTCCATGAGAGTGGTTTTTGATCGGGGTTCAACATTTGCAGATGTTTTATGCAATTTCACTACCCTCCTTGCAATAGATTTCTCATGACAGTGATCAGTGGTTTTCAGCATCAACCAAGCCCATCGGTAGCCTCATCCCATTGGAATCGTGTTCCATGCTTGTCAGGCAAGCCCTTCTGGGTTTTGGGGAGGCGCCCGTTGGCCCTTTTGTGGAGCATTCCCAGTTGTGAGTGCGCTGGCAAGTTTGAAAAGAGCGTATCAAATGCACGAAATCTCCGCTGTGGTCTTCTTCGCAACTCGTGCGCGCACGCGGGTGGAAGTAATATCCTAGCTGCCCAACATGGCGCCGGCCTGTTGATCTTTTAGGCTTTTAGGTGCCTGTCAACAAGTGACAAGGGTGCAAAGCCTTTGCTGGTGCCGTGAGCCCACGGCCTCACCATGGCCTAATCATGACCATGTGACCAGGGCACCCTCTCCGGCGCTCGCTGACGTTGGCGGGGGAATGGTCATTTGGCCAGATGCTTTTTCCAGGTGCTGCGGCTAGGCAAAGGCCTCCGGAAAACAGAAGAGGACCGGCAGTTTCCTTCGGGCTGCGAGTGGTTCGCCTTTTGGGCCAGTGCAAGTGCCATAGGGTGTGTGCAGCATTTGCGAAACGGAGCTCCTCAGAAACATGGCAGGGCCGGAGAAACAGTGCTGAATTGTTGGCATTGGAACACGAGAGGGCGGGGTGTCTTGAGCCCCTTGACGCCAGGTGTTTGAGCCTGTTTCCTTTCAGAAATGGTTTTCCTCCTGAAGAGCACGTACTGCTTATGGCCTTGTTTCCCCCCAAAATGGTGGTCCTTCTAAAACCATTGGTTTTTTTGGTTGTCCATGTGAATTTGCAAGAACTTGTTTCAAATCTTTGCCATCCCCGAAATCAAATTTGCCATCCCCCCGCTGCCAACGCAGCCAGCCGCCGTGGGCTCTTGACGCACTTGAAGTTGCCTCCTTTCCGCAAGGGAAGGCGACAGATTATGGCCCGGTTTGTGATGTTTCTCAAAACGCAAAGGTCCCCCCCCCAAAATGGTGGGTTTTCCTTGACTTCCTTAAAGATTCCAGCCAAACGGGCGTTTTTCCAACCAACAGACACGGTGCGCAGGAGGCCTCAGAGCTCCGCAAGGAGGTCCACGAGGCCAGGAATTTGTCCAGGGCCTGGTTGGCCAGGGACGAGGTTTTAATTCCCAGTTTCCAGGGGCTCCTCGTGCCACGCATTCGCGTCGTCTCGTTTGCAAAGTTTGGTCTGGATTCACTGAGTACGATAGAAACTCTAAAGTGCCAACACTCCCAAGGAGGATTATTGGGTGACTGCTTGCGGTTTGTAGACGTTTTCCACAACAGTAGCATCCACCTTAGTGCTTAGGACTTGTGGCTTACATGTTGCCCACTGACTGAGCTCTCTCCTCGTCTAAGGGTTTTTGTATTACACCCTGGGAATACACCCACTGGGTATTGACCCCATTTAGGCACATTTCCTTTCCCAAGGGTGTAATCCCAGGGTGTAATACAAAAGCCCTCAGACCTTCGCATCTCTGGCTCGGAAATCCTGTGAGCCCAACCTCTCCGCTTGGCGCTTTCTAGGCCTGCAGCGCCATTGAGGACCAGCGACGGGAGGTGCGACTCGAAATTCGTGGTGGATCCCAATGGATCAGCGAGGACTCGTTGCAGTGGTTCGCGTTGTCCTCAGGTTGACGCGCATCTCTCCCTGCGGATCAGCGAGGCCGTTGGGAGCAAACCTGTGAAGCAACCTCTCAGCAAGCTTCGCGGGCAGGAACCTCTCAACCAAAACGGTCGCTTTGCTCTGGGTTCCCTCTCACACATCTTTTAGGAATGCCCTCCAGGAAGGCACCCACAGCGGTTTATGTTGCACTTGACCTTGGATCCCCGTTGTGCCATGCCGAAGGTGCAGCAGACTTTGCAATCTGAGTTCAAGGCATGGGGAGCGGCGTGGGAGCTGAAGGCTGCGACAGGTGACAGGTGTCCAGCTGTCCCTTCTTGACGCTTTGGTGCACAGGATTCCCCACTGAAACGACCGAAACGATCCACCGCCCCCCCCCCCCCCCGGCTGGTGAATGGCCCCCAAAAATTGCCCCAAAGCAGACAGGTCAGCTCACTTACCAAAAATGATAGCTGTTGGAGAGTCCTGGCAGGGTTCCCGTTTTCGCTCAGCACTGAACATTTGCGACGAAAGTGTGCCAGACTCTGCGCAGGTGGCAGATGCGAACTTGCACGCTGAAGTGGCAACCTCTGCTGCAAGCCTCCTTGGCACGCATTGAGGGACATGCCCGCAGACCATGCGACGCAAAAACCGGGGAGCCGTCCTAAGCCGCATGATGCATGTTGTGTATTTGTGGATCAGTGAATCAGGGGATTTGAAACCGCAGGGTCCCCGCACCAGGTGCCTTGAGTTATTTTGGGAGTCGCATTCCTTCCACAAAGCCACAAAGCCAATGGAAGGGGAACACACCATTTGGATTCCAGAAGATGCAGAGTACTAAGTGAATATGGAGTTGGCGATCTCCACACTGGTTCTGCAAGACTGGTGTTTTGTGCACAGAGGCCGTTTATTTGGACATCAAGCTGTTTGTGATTTTTGTAGCGGCTCAAGCTCAAAATGAGTGATGATTTGTTGCTTTCTTGAGGATGCCTTTCATTTACTGTTTGCACTTTACTTTTTTGGGGGTGGAGGGCTACGAGGGAAAGGCAGCACGGACCCGCCAAATGCTGGCCATGGCTACCCACAGAAACCTTTCGCCACTCCTCACGGGTCCCGTCTCGACATCGCCAGACGACCGGTACAACCTGGGAGTTGAGATGGAGCGACTTCGGGCAGATTTGGGACAGGCGGGACCGTGCGCCGGGGAGAAATGCTGCACCACTTTGAAACGAGATTGGGCCTCGCGTAGTGGACATGAGGTGTTCATCATTTTCCTCCCAGTTTGAATGTGTCTGGATACCATCAGGTCGGATGCCGTTTTGAGTAAGTCTGAATGCCATCAGGTCGTCCCATGCTTCCAACTCGTGACTTTGGCAGGTGGATTTGCTGAGAACCTCAGTGGCACAGGCCCAGGAGCGGCGACAGCCATAGAAAAGCATTGCGGTACCGTTGTAATGCTTGCTAGCAATATCGTAAGGGATCCGTGACCGTGACTTGCTCAAGATTTGTTTGCGGGATCACTCCATGCACAGTCGTATGAAGCTAGTTCCCTAAGGGAGCCGCATAACCCGCATGCGAGGTCGTTTCGCCGCGCATTCGCAGACACGTTGAACGCCTCTGAAAACTCGTCTTCAGGGTCGTTTTGGTGCGAAGATGGCCTCACTGGATCTCATTGCGAGGAGCTGGCGAGCCGACTGGGATCACATGAGGTCATCGCCACTTTGCGCACGGCGCCCAAGAGTTGTTGCAGCCATGTCAGCATGGGGGGGGGGGGTGGGAACAGGGGTGAGAGCACACAGTGGCTACTAAGGTGATGTAGCACCCAAGGCATGCTGTTTAAATGGCTCTTCCCGTGCAGTAAAACCGAGCGGAGTCAGAGACGGAGTCAGAGAGAATCCGTCCTTTGGCAAGGGCAACCTCCCCATGTTGCGAAGCACTGAGGTGTTGAACCCGAATACATTGTCAACAAGCAAACGAAGCACAAGCATGTGCACCATCCTGTGCCATATGCCTCGTCGCAGACACTTCACAGGAAGAAAGGTGACTATGGCGACTTGAACAGACCTCAACTTGAACTTTGATGCTGGGCTTGTGTTGTCAAGCCCGCATGGGCGCACAGCGATGGCCCGGCGATGGCCCGGCGATAATGGTTTTTTTTGGTGAATGCAGATCCAGCCCGATTAACTCCCATGCCATCCAACATCCCAGTAAGGGGTAGGATGCGAAAGCTAAGCAGAAACTGCACGGCTGGGGCCAATCCCCCCCCCCCAACCTGCCTGGTTGTCAGGAACCTAACGCTTTCTGTGCCTCCACCCTCCCGCTATCAGCATCGCGTTGGCCTGGCATGACCAATCACGGTGCCTCGGGGCTATACCAGGTCCAGGATAAGCCCACGACAAGGCCTTAAGGATACATAGACATTATATGTATTATATATATATATACGCATGTATGTATGTGTGTATATATATATACATAGGCATTCAGGGTGGAATTATGATAAGCCCATGGAACCTGTTCCACCCTTACACTTCCCCAAGGGTTCGAGCTAAGGAGTGGACCAGTTCTCCTCTCACCTGTCTTTGCCTTGCGATTACGAGTTCCCACTGGTGGCGAGCAGGCCGGCAGCCAGTGCTGTGGACGAAGCAAGCGTGGACTAGAACAACTCATCAGCTCCTGTCGTTTTCTAGTCTTCATGAACGAAAAGGGGGCGGGAAGACGCCAAATGAGAAGATGAATGAGCAGAAGCCCAAACAACATGTGGCAGGCCGTTCACAACGCAGCTTCCCTAGGCAAATCAATCCTAGTCCTGTTGGCTTTCCTTTTTTGGTCCATTTCGGTTTTGGCGGAGAGAGGTGTGTGATCCGCCTGAAGCCCAACCGCAAGGCTCGACGTGCACCCGTTACCCTTCAGATTTGTGTGCACCAGTTGGTTTAAAGGGAGAAGGCCATTTTGGGGCCACGTTTTTGAGACCCGCCCATTGACACCACATGTGTCATTGGCAGCATGATCCGTGGAATGCAAGCCGCTGCAGTGTACAATCAGGGGACCCGTTCAAAAGGTTCTCAAAGAGCGTGTTCCGATCGCTTGCACGAAGGACAAGCATGTTGGAACTCATGGGTCACCCAAGTCGAAGGGCCTGCGCTGGCTCTCGATGCGGCTCAAGCTGTGTGTCTCACCCATGGAGCTGATCCCCCATGTCCGCGGCTTAGCTTTGGGCAGGATAGACCACTCTTGCTGTGATAAGGGAATCCCCTTCACCGAAAAGCAAAGTGGTCATGGTGACCCATATCTCAAAGGGTTGGGTTGCAGGAAATTCTACAGGACAACAGCTTATTTTGTTTCAATGGGGCCATTTCCTGTAGATGTTCCTCTAACCAAACCCTTGAATATCGCAGAAAGGGTGATTTTTTCCGGAACCAATGTTGTTGGGGCAGCCTGGCCAGGACAGAACATTCTGAAATTCGAATGCTGAAAGGCCCTGCCAGACACTCGCCTCGTCTAGGGTTCCTTTCGATTACGTGCAAGCGGAAGCCTAGCCTTGCCGCTCGATGGGGGTTGGGCTTGCCTCACACCAACCGCTTTCTTTGCCCCGCGAAACGAGTTCACTTACACTCAGCATGACATAAGATCAATGTATCATGCAAAGTTTCGTTGACACTCCAGTGCCATCAGATGCTACGCGCTTCACTCCTCTTCACTGCGCTGCTACATTCCGCGGCGTATACGTGTCCAAGTGGCTGGAATGGCTTGGCCCCCTCCCTCAGTTTCACATGCTGGACTACTGCTACTGCTATTGCTGCACTCTTGAGGTATGGCACAGAGCCTTCAAAAGCGCACCCGTGCCAGACGCGCATGATGCAATTTACATGAGCATGTTGTACTTATGCCAGGCGCGCGTGGCAGGTGCAACTATCAAGTGCAAGCGCCTAGTTTTCCGACACACCCGGCACAGCTGACAAGTCAATACCGAAATGCACAGCAAGCACGTATGCCTGGCATGAAGGATTGCCTTGGCTTCGTCCGCAGACTCCTTGGATCAGTCTTAAGGGTTACCCCGGGCGGTTGGTTACCCCCCTACACCAAAGGCAAAAACCAAGCCGAAGGCCAATGGCTTTGGCCTGTGGACCCTCGGAGTCCCGAAGATGGAAGGGAAGATTCTGTGAAGGACGACTTTCTTCCTCAGGAAGCAATGCATGGCACTTCCCCGATTTAGCGGAGGGGTTCATTTCGGGCTTTCGGACATGAAATGAAAGCCATGGGGCCCGTAATGTCCCTGAAGTGACTTGGTGAAGCATGGCGCGAAGCTTTTCTTTGCCCGCTGCGGAGCTAGCATTTTGGTGGCTGGAGCCAAAAGCGCCAAAAGCCCACGGGTGGAGCGCCCTTACCCGGCGACGAGGACGAGCCTCGCGGAGCGCCCGCGCAGCCCACGAGCTCCGCTGGGCTCGAGCCTGGAGGCTTATGCGGAGACCTTTCAGGCGGAACTCTCCGGTTCGCTTTTTTTGTCGGGAAGCGGCTCAAGCTGTTTCAGTGTCCTAGAGGGTCCCTGTTACCTTCTAAGGACGTACTTAGACCCCTTTTGACCCCTCAAAAGCCATCCTCAGAAGGTACTTGGACCCTCTGGGTTTGGGTATGTGCGTTTTTTGAGGGTAGCCTTTGATGGAAGAAGGCAAACCTAGTTCAGCACATGCTCAACATTGCTCAACCATATCTGAACTCTTGCTTGCTTTTTGGTTGGATTGAAGCCGATGCCACCCCCGGAGGGCCAAATTGTCGGGTTCCTTCGGTCGGCGTCTTTGGAAGGTAGGAATATTTGCACCACATCGCGGTGTGTGCTCCTGGGTCCTCCGTCTCCGGGTTCTTTCTCAGTGTTTCCGTTCTCGGGGTTATTTCCAGGAGACCGACCCTCTGAAAATTAGGAGTTGCAGGTGTTTCAAACGCATGAAACAAAAAGCCAGCCGGAGTGAAAATTCATAGTTAGGAGTGAGACTTGGGGAAAACAATTGGAAGCAAGTCATTGGTTGGGCTCGCAATTCTACAACTCTGTGCACTATTCCATCATGCAACTCTGTGCACTCAATTGGGTATTCCACTGCTTCCACCGAAAAATTACTGTCCGGAAACTCTGTCCTTTTCTTGATTGGCAGGAGTCTGCGGGTTTTGTGCGGGTGTTTTGCGGTGTGGTGTTGGCAGATGTTGCCAAGTTGTCACCCAAAGGAGCAAATTCTGAATCATTCCGAATTCTGAATAACTCTGAAATCTGAATAGCTTTAAGGATTCCATTTGTAAATATTTCTGAGTTGGAGGGCTCCTTCCGTCGAGTACCGAATAATTGCGATTTCTATAGTGGTTTCAGGTGTCAAACCAATTTCCAGGAGTGACAATCTATGTCTTGGAGTTTTACCTTGAAATCTCAGTGCTTTTTCACTGAGACCCTTTAAAAAGTTGTAGTCTCCGTATTTCACGTTAAATGTCCATGATTTGGAAGATCCAGGCTACCATTGCTTTGGCTAGTTGAGCGGAAAAAGGCAAAGCATATTTTTTGGGTCTCCCTAGTTCATTTCGAGTTCTCAGCATCTCTTGGGGTGGTCACTACTTACCTGCTTTTTTTGGGGGGGGCAAGTCATGCATGTGGAGTAAGCATCACGACTTCGGGTTCGGGAAATGGGTGCGAGGGTGCTGAGCCCTACCTCCTGGACCTCTACGCGGCGATTTGCCATGACGCCGGGGACATGCCCAGCGTGGAGGGCGCCAGGCAGTTCTGGGAGCAACCGGGCTGAAGCGGAGTTCCGTCCAGGGCTTTGTCTCCGGCAGTGTCTTTTTGAGGGTACCCAGGGTACCCGTTTTGGTGTGGCATTGAATGGGAAAATCAAGGACACGACAAAATTCCAAAAACAGTGTCCACACTAAGGGGTTCTTATGGTGAGAGCAAAGGGGGTAGACTACAGTAGGGTGCTCAGTGTTCTCTGGGAGAGTCTTTTCCCCAGCTGAAGGCTATGGGGTCGATAGGCCCAGATAGGCGATAAGGGGTGGTTCGGAGCTCGATCTCTGGGCTCTATCTCTGAGTGTCTTTTTTGAAGCACCAGGATGTTTTGGGGGGGCCTGTGACATGAGCTGGAGCCCTTTGGAAAGGACAAGCGCTACAAGGGAAGGAGCAGTTTTCGGGGAGGCTGTTGGGTATACCACCTGCGCGTTTTTTTGAGGGTAGCCTTTTTGGTGTGGAGCGGAATGGGAAATAAAGGAAACAACATTTTGCAGGTGCCTTGTTTAAAGGAACACCCATGTTTTCTCTTTGGTTTGAGCCCCGTTCAAAGTGAGTTTCCCTTGAGTGTGATGGTTAAGGGGGTACGTGTGTGTCTCAAATGGGGGACTCACCAAACTGATATCCAACCTGGGCTTTGGTTTTGCCTTTTTGAATTACCCAAGAAGACTGACCCTCAAAAGGGCACCCCTTGAAAGCAGACAGACCCAACATGGGAAATCCTGCCTGGCCTATGGTTTCCCTTTTTGCAATCCCGAAAAGACATCGACCCAGGCCGGGATTTCTTCAAAAAGCGTCCTTCCGCTAGTTTCGGCTCATCCCGCAGCCAGTTCGCCTCAGCCTTCTGCTAGCCCTTAATCAGTGAAGCCATGGCCCGCTCCAGCTCCGTCGTCGCCCCCTTGCTGCTCCTTGCAGCGGCTGCGTATGTCCTGAACTTCGACACGTCCTTTGTCGCTCCCCCAAAGGCGGCAGACGCCGCACTGCAGCAGCAACAGCAGGCGCCAGGGCTGCCAAGCGTTGAGCAATTTGGTCATGGTGGTAGCCATTTCATGCTAGCTCAACACAATCATGATGCTGTAGTATGGTGTTTTTACGGCTTTGACATCATTCTGTAGTCGTGACATTCATTTTCGTGTTTTCTTCAAAGAGGTGCCATTGGATCGTTCAGCTGCCCATGACATTCTCAAGCCAGGCGGCAATGAGCGCAGCAGCGCTCACGGCGGCAGCCATGCCGACCCCGGCTTGGGCGGTGCGAGCAGCCTCGGAGGACGGAATTCGTGACGTGGGGCTTTGCCGCCCGAGTGGGTCGTGTTGAATTGTCGTTTCGGGAATCGCGGTATAGGCAGGTGAGCGCCAGGTTGGGCTCTGTGTTCCTGTCGGTGTTTTTCGTGGCTTCCTTGCTCACTTCAGCCAGCCAATCTGCCAACCAGCCAAGAGACTGGTTGATTGCAGGACGACGAGGGCTTCGACCTCCGCATCCTGGCGGTCTTGGCTTTGCCGCTCGCTGCCGTCAGCTGGGCCCTCTTCAACGTCTGGCGGGTGGCCTTCCGCCAGGCTGCGTTGCAAAACGGTCGAGGTGTTCGGAGCTGATGGGCGCGACTTCAAATCGACCGGACGGCAGGGTCCTTCTTAACCGGTTCACTTGATCTTCCAGGACCCTGGAAAAGCAGGCCTTTGGCCGAAGTTCCATTTTGAGCTAAGATCAAAGTCAAGAAGGACCCTGGTTTTGCGGGTCCGTGGAAGACCAAGGGTTCACTTGAACATGTTTCAATTTTGGGAAACGTTGGGAGGATGACATTGAAACCGGCTGAACATTTAGCCTTGAAACTCGAGGAGCAACATGTCCAGAGAGTTGGTTTCCCGGGTTCCTTTGATTTGTGAACCAGTTAAACGTTTTGCGTGGAAAGCCTACCGGCCTTGTCAGATTTTGAGTTCTGCTCAGGTGGTGCGTATCGGCGAGAGCGAGAAGGGCAACCCCCTGTGAGGCGATTGGCAGACTGGTCGAGACCCATCGCGTTTTTGGATGGGATGGGCAAGAGAGGCGAGTTGTTTTCCACGAAGCATTGCCAGACAGACCTGATGCTCAAGCGGGTTTGAAAAGCCCGTCAACTGCCAGCGCAAAGGTCAGAATGAAGAGAGGTACAGCAGCCGGTAGGGCCTGGTTGGCCGGGAGTGTGTTGCTTAGAGTTGCAACGCTGGCCTAGGTCGGGCATTTGGCGGGCGCTATCAGAATCTCACTGGCTTTGAGGATCCATGGGCCTTTTTTGCATTTGGGGGGTATGCTGCAAGGCATCGTAAGTCCAGGTTCGAATCGATGCAGGCCGTCATTGGAAAAGACTGTGATTGGCCCTCAAAAATCACACCGGCAGGAAACAAGCAATTGGAGCATGGGCTCATCCTGCAGCCATTTCGCCTCAGCCTTTTGCTAGCCCTTAATCAGTGGAGCCATGGCCCGCTCCAGCTCCGTCGTCGCCCCGTTGCTGCTCCTGGCAGCGGCTGCGTATGTCCTGAACTTCGGCACGTCCTTTGTCGCTCCCCCAAAGGCGGCAGACGCCGCACTGCAGCAGCAACAGCAGGCGCCAGGGCGGTTGCCATGGGTCGCCTTCATGGCACCTTCCCATTTTCGACATCAGTTACAGTCGCTAGTTTGCCATCCTTGCGTACGTTTCACGCTTAGGACCACATTCCAGACTCCATCACTAGGTTCTACGTAAGGGGTGCCATGGCTACGTTGATCGGCCACCCACAGTCCGGGTCAAGTGAACATTCTGATGCGTTCCCAAAATTACGTTCTTGTGTTTTTCTTTGACACAGCCATTGAATATATTGCCCTGTGGTTTCCATATGTTATCCCTTGGTCTCCTTTGGGCTTGCCCTTCTTTCAGGGGCACCCAAGAAAATGATTGGTTTCCTCTTGGTTTCCCTTTAAAACCACAAAGAAAGGGGTACCTTGCCAGAACAAGACACCTACTTTGGGGCTCTCAGTGGCATCTTCCCAGGCAGCACTGGGCGCCGCAGCACTGACAGCGGCAGCCATGCCCGCCCCGGCGTGGGCGGTGCGCGCGGCATCGGAGGACGGCCACCTTGGCGGGAAATGTGCTCTTTGGCGCTGTAGTTTCTAGGGGTTGATTCCCTGTTGCTGGGAAACATGTTTCCCATTTTTGCTTGTTGTGGTTTGGGAATCTCCACTTAACTGCAGAATCTTATTTTTGTTGCTCCCCTTCCAACGTCAACCAAGTCTAGGGGCTGATTCCTTGTCCATTCTTTTCAACCATTGTTTTTTCCCCAAAAACTGGCGATTTTCCCAGGGTTTCCGGAGACTTTCTAGAAAGAAGGATCCCTGGAGGGAATGGGGAAGGTACCCCTAGATAGTTGGTTGGAGCTTTGACCTTTCACTTTTTGGGGGAAATGTGGATTTTCCCAGGCCCACAACAGGTTTAGCTTTTGCACCGGGGGCAACAGTGTCTACTAGCTGTTGGGGCTCTTTTTGAAAAGTAAATTGGAGGCCGGTCGTTGTGTGCTCGTTGGCTGTTGTTTCTTTGTGGCTGCTATGCTTCGGTGGCTTTCATTTTCCTTCATGTGCAAAGGTCAAGGACAGACGGCTTCCAGCAGAGGGGGGGTATATGATTTTCGGTTAGGGGTGGGAAAGCTGGGTCCTCATTTGCCATTGTGTGAGATTCAGTTGGGTTTGTTCAAAAGGAAGCGGATGGGCGTGTTTTGTTTTTGTCCCGATCCTCTATTCAACACTTTTGATTATGTTGCCCCTGATTGTAGCTTTTGACACCATGTCAGGTCCCAACACCACCACGGTAAAGATGTTTTGTGACTGCTCACTTGCCCAAAGCCAACCTTTTGACCTTTGCTTTCCCAATTTTGGTCAATGCTGAACGGCAAGTGTGCCTGGCGTAAAGCAGCCGTAAGCAGAAGCACTTCTCTTTTGTTTGGCCCCCCCCCTCCCTTTTGACACATACCGCAACTAGCCTGGTTGAAGATTGCAGGACGACGAGGGCTTCGACCTCCGCATCCTGGCGGTCTTGGCTCTGCCGCTCGCCGCCGTCAGCTGGGCCCTCTTCAACGTCTGGCGGGTGGCCTTCCGCCAGGCTGCGTTGCGTGAGTCGGGCTGCCGTGCCTGTTGGGTCCCCAAAGTGGGGCATGTTTTTTTTTTTTTGTTTTCAGGTTCCCCTAAACCAGCTTGGGTAGGGAAGCCAAAAGGACACCTGGTACACCTTATGGACATTGTCTCCCAAACAGCTACCCAATGATTCCTGGGAGGTAAAGCCTCATGCTTCAAAGGACGGGGTGGGTGGGTAAAAGGGGGGGGGTACCACAGTGCGAAACTGGTTTCTGCACAGGTCCTGAACAAAGAAACATCTCGGAAAGAAAAACGCATGATGGTGTTTGAATGGTCAGGTGGTGCGTATCGGCGAGAGCGAGAAGGGCAACCCCCTGTGAGGAGATTGGCAAACATGTCTCACCGTCGCATTTTTGGATGGTTGGGATGGGAAAGCGAGGCGGGTTTTCCTCAAAGCATTGTGGCTTGCCAGACCTTATGCTCAAGTGGTTTGATGAAAAAGTGCGCCAATTGCAAGTGCCAAGGCAGTCAAGTGCAAGATTGTGACATGATGCAGAAGCATCCACTATATGCATAGGTTTGTGTCAACGTCGGGCATCCGAAAACATGATTGCCTCTGAACCACAAAAGGTACCCTCACAAAACTTAAGACAGCCTCATGTGTTGCAGCCAGCTGAGGCACGTCAGAGCAGCTTGGCGAAGCAGCCAGTTCGGACCTGCAGTCTGTGGGGTGGCCGCCGCTGTCTCTTGTGTGGTTTCTTCTTGGTCGGTGCCCTCCATGCCTTGCAAGGGCCCTCATGTACTGACTGTGGCTGATGTGTTTGGGTGTCCTTTGGGTCGGCGAGTCGGATTTTTTTTCTGAAGCCGAAGGAAATTCCTATGAGGATCTTGGGGTGTCAAAATCAAGGGGCCCGCCAAAATGGGCTTGCCTTTTAAGACCAACCACAAAAGGGGTACCCTCAGGCAAACATGCACCCAACTCTTTTTTGCCCGCTCGCCCCTTTAGGCGCAGAACCCTTCGCCGCTGCCGCCGCCAGTGACGCGGCCCCCTTCTGCCGGCAGAGGCGTGCATGACCGGCTTGGTTAGTAAGGGATTTCCCGGTGGTTGGAATCCCAAGGAGCTTAGGGTATCCAAACTCCTCATTCAGCGGGGGCTAAGGGGCTATCAGGAGCTCTGGAAGGACATCTGACCAGGGCATCCCATTCGTTTTTTGCTTTTGCTAACGCAGGGCTTCGCTTGAAGCTGAACTAACAAGAAAGGGGTGGCCTTATTCCAATGGACCGTGGGCTTCTCAGCTGAGTTTTATGTAAATGCTGTGTAGGGGACTATCAACTTAGCGATTGGAGTGGTCATCCAAGTGGCTGACGGCTGAGAAGGTCTATCAACCACGTGACACTGGCTACTCGGCCCCTCTCCCTGAGGCCCATAAATGATGATGGATGCATGAAGGGTGCATAGGCATATTTAGTGGAGGGAATGCCATGGGAATACCGGGTGGGTATGAGGGGGATTCCAGAAAGATACTATGCGAAAACCATACGGGGTTGCCTACTCAGAAGCACGTGGATGGGCCTTATGTGCATTGTGGTCTGAATTGGTTGTCAGCAACACTCATGTGGAAGTGCTGGACAACTGCGAACCTTTGAGAGATGCAGGCAAGGAAGCCAAACACGGCCTCGTTCTCTCAGTGAGGAAGAAATGCATTCACCCGTCCTTTCACTAATCCGTCTTCGTGAGGCGCTCTGGGAAGCAGACGTTGGACGTTGATCATTTGTGAAGGGATTCGGGTTTGGAAAGGTACAGAACAAGCAAAGGGCTCAACTTGGAGCGGAGCTGGGTTTGGAGCAGCCAGGGCCCCCCACTTCATGCGACTGGAAGTCTGGTAGGGAGTTGCTATGCCAACTGCGAACGTGGCATGTGGGAGAGTTGTGTAAGTCATTCTGCGAAGCGCTTAAAACAGAACGCGATAACTTCAAAGATCAATAGCAGGCTTACTTTTCAAACCCATTTAGCCACAAGGGAATTTGTTTGGGTGTCCTTTGGAGATTCCTTGCCTTGGCTTTTTGGCCGGCATAAGGCTTGGAAATGGTCCAAACCAGGGGCCTGTAGGCCTCTTGTTGTGAGGGTTTAGGAGACATTTTGTCACGTAATTGGCCATCTACCCTCCGATTCCGATCCCTTCCCAAACAGACAACGGTCTTCCCCTTTGCTTCCCTGGTTCCCAGCCTGAACCAGGCCCCTCTGGGGAAACTTGGCGAGAGGTCGCCCTTCACCTGCCACAAATCATGCTCGGCATTCTGACCTGAATGGGGTGTTGTTGTTGTTTTTGGGAATTTTGGGGCCCGGATTTGGGTATGAGTCAAACAAAATAAACGGACCCCCAAAAAAGTGACTTTCATAATGCTGACATTGGATCACTAGATGCCACCGTTCGCTAAGGCACGCTTTCAGGGTCCAATACTAAACAAATTAAAGCTCTGACGCGGGCCTCCGGGACCACCCCTAAGCAGTTCGGAAGCGAAAACCATTTTCCCGCACAAAGAATCATTCAATTCCGGCCCAACGGATCCCGCAGAGTCGCAGAGCGGCCCCCTGCAACACTACCTTCTCTCCCGCAAACCACATTCTCCCTCGGAACCCCGCTTGCTTAATCATGCTCAATCATGCTCGATCATGCTTAATCTGAGGTTTGACCTTGTGGCGGGGAGGAAGGGGTTTTCCATCCGACGTCAATACTTTTCCTCGAACGCCAGCTAACAAGGGACCACCCCTGGACTCCCCTTCCTTCCTTTGGCGCAGAGGGCCACATGTTTGTGGCTTGTCCTTTTTCGTGCGCAGCAAAGTCCTGAACTCGGCAAACTCACATGAACCCACAGAAACCCGTCGTTTTTGGGATGATGCAGTGTTTTTGTTGGGTGGGCTTTGGTTTTTTGACGGTCGAAACGTTTCCGCCCAGGCGGGAGCCGCCCCACCTCCGCGACCTGGCGAGCGCTGCTTGCCCTACCTTTGGTTGGGGGCTCGTTTGGGGAAGGAGAGTTGTGGAGTGACCCGAATATAAACCATCCAACTGGTGGTACGCTGGTGGTTTCCTTCAACTTTAAGGGAATCCCTGGATTCATTACATTCCGCTGAGCATCTGCAAGTCAAGCTTGGTTTGATTTGTTACCTCTTCAATGTTCAGCAAATTGATTTCAGTGTCCCCCGTTGCTTTGAGGATCTTCCGTAGGTTTGGTCCCAAGCCCGTGATTGGAGGAATTTAAGATAGAAAAGAGCTGAACACAAATGAAAGAAATAGCCGAAAGAAATAAACAAACAACAGAAAGAACGAAATCAAGAAATAAGACACTGGTAGAAAAAGTAAGCAAGCAAGAACGAACAAGCGAACCAATAGAAGAGGGAGAGAGAGAGAGAGAGTGAGAGAGAAAGAAAGAGAGAGAGAGAGAGAATGAAAGAGAGAGAATGAAAGAGAGAGAGAGAGAGAGCGAACGAGACAGAAAGAGCGAGAAAGAAAGAGAGAGAATGAAAGAGAGAGAGAGAGAGAGAGAGAGAACGAGACAGAAAGAGCGAGAAAGAAAGAGAGAGAGAGAGAGAGACAGAGAGGGAGGCCCTGCCTAATCAATCACTACTCGCCGTTGCTTTACAGTACTCAGATCCATTGCTACTGATGTTTGGCAAGCCAATGGTAAATCACAGGGGCGTGCAACCTTTCCATATAGATCCATATAGCCTGAGGTTGACCAGGCAGGGGGTACATTGGGGTTCCAGGATGCCTCTCGCCAGGCAGGAAGTGTTGCGCAGGCAAACTGCCCTGTCACGAAAATTGCTGCGCGGACAGGTTCACTCATGACTCACGGAACCATGCGGCTGAGTCAACTGGCAACCCTGATGACGCCGCACTGAGGGGACTCTTGAAAGTTAGGAGCAGGTCGAGCATGACAGCTAGGCTTGCCACCTCTAGTCTTGGCGGTTCCCAGCTGCCCCCTTAGGCTTTTTAGGCCTTAGGCGGGGCTTTCATTTAACCTTCTAAAAGTTCAACTTTTAGAGGCCCCGAGGGTTGCCGTCACCCCCTAGTCCACCGTCCTGACCAGGGTTTAGGTTAGGTTTGCGGTGTTGGTTTCGGGCTAAGGTTTGGGGTTCAGGTTTCGGGTTCGGGTTTAGCGCTTAGGTTTAGGGGTTTAGGGGTTTATATGAATGGGCACAATCTTTTAGGTGCCAACTCTTCATTTCAGCTGTGCTACGCTTCACACGGTTGGTTGGACTGAACCACTTGCAGCTGTGCGCCAGCAGATTGGGAGTATTGTGCATTGTGTGTTTGGTTCAAGACTCTCGACATGTAGCAGTGAACGCGCTTTGTATCAAGTTGGAATATCTGTGGATTTGATACAGATGTCTTTGGAAGCTTCGATATTTGGATTTTTGGAGATTGACACCGTGATCACATATGTTGCTTTTGGATTTGCGGTTCGATTTGACCTTCCCCATTCTTTCCAGGCATCCTTCTTTCTAGAAAACCCCTGAAAAACCACAAAAAACGGATCCGGTGTTCGAAAAGAAGGATGGTTGGACAACCCCCCCCCAAAAAAAAATAAAAAAAAAATAAATAATAATACTAATACGAATAATAAGAATAATAATAACAATAATAGGAAAAACAAAACGGCCGAACACCTTGGTTAAAGACTGGACAAGGAATCAGCCTTTGGAGGAGCGTCAGGTGTCGCCCCTAAGTTCGGATCCTTCGGGCCGTGAGGTCTGAGAAGCCCTGGGCCGCTGAGGCGCAGACACGCGTCGCGAAGAAAGCGGGGAACAGAGCGCCAAGGGTTTTTTGGGGTGCACCCGAAACCTTGATCTTCCAGATTTCCTTACCAAGAGATCGAGAGAGACAGAGAGAGAGCCAGACAGAGAGAAGGAGGGAAAGGGAGAGAGAAAGAGGGAGAGAGAAAGAGGGAGAGAGAGAGAGAGTCATGCAGGTTAGCTTAGACACCCACTGGCTCATTTGCTGTTTTGCATGTCCGTTTCAGTTTGTTCCGAAACAAGACCCACACACGGATTCTTTTTCCTGCACCACCTTGAAACTCTGGAAAACCGTTTGTTGGTCGGGCTTTGCAGAGTTATCATTCCTGGGTTTCTTAGGGGGTGCAAAATGGATTTCGTCCATCTGCTGTACTCCTAAGGTCACCAATTTCAACTTGGTGGCTCCCAGCACTCCCCTTAGCTTCTTAGCCTTCTAGTGTTTAGTGGTAGTTTCCATTTGACCCACTAAAAGTTAAACGTTTTGAGTTCGCCGGGGCGGAAGCTGCCAGGACCGGCTGTGCTTCCGAAACCTGCGAATGGGCGCCGCGGCAGCCTCCTGCTTGGCCATGCAGCTCGCTCGGTCGATTTTTCTGGTTTGGTGGGGGAAGGGAAGGACCAGAAATCTTTCCCTATCAACTCACTCTCATAGGTGTTTTTTTGGCTTGTTTTGGTAGAAATTTCGATGGCGATTCCTGGTTTACCTGGTGGTTTACTTATCTACCAGGGCCGTCTATTTCCTCTAAAAGGACACCTGTGGCAATGACCCCTATCGGCGCCTATCGGCATCAACTCACTCCCGAAGTTCCTAGCCTTGATACTTTTTAGGAACACAGTCTTGGAAACAACAAGTTTGCTTTTTGCCCATCCACTCAGGAAGAGGGGGGGTGTCCTCTAGGTTCTCCTCTGAAAACGGTCCTGTCCCAAAACAATGTCACAGTTTCTCCGACCAGGGCTACTGGGCAACTGCACCAGAAGGGCGCTTGTGGGACCTCCAGTCAGCTCCTATGTCAGATGGGACAGCCAAAGATCAGAGGAGTTTTGAGGGTAGAGGGCAACGGCAGAACGACAGAGAGAGAGAGAGATGTGCCTGTGCCTTCCCCTTGTACACCTTTCACTCATGACATGAGTTGAACAGGGAAGCGTTCATTGTCGCTGCAACCCAACAACGATGAGTGGGGCTACAGCAGCTCATTCCAACCCATAGCCCACGGGCTGCGAACGACATGACAGACATTGCGCGTGCCAGTCTTAGAGTCTTTATAAACTGGGCTCGCCAAAACCCATTGGAATTTTTCCCCTTTGGCACCAATGCCCATCTTTTGCCCATGTCTTTGGAGCAACCGGTATTTTGCAGCAGCCGTCATGCTTTGCAGCCGCCTGATTGACTGGATCGCAGGCAGCTAAAGGGGAAGAATCTGACCACCTTGGATTTGGGCCACTTGGCGTGAAACTTGGCAACAAGGCACCATGGCAACAGGCTGCTGTTTGGACCAAGGTTGACATCCTTGGTTCCAGCAGCTGGCCTCGAGGCAAGATGAAAAACAAACGGTGCCCTTACTCCTTTAGAATCTGAAAATGGGCGAGGCCAGGAGGTGCATGTTTGGGGGGCTGGATTGCCAACCTTGCTACAGGTTGTTTGGCAGCCTGCTTTGCCGCTTTGGAATTGCTTTGGGTTTGTCTTTTCTTTAGGGGGCCCCAAAGTGGTGGTTTTCTTGCAGGTGTCCCTTTCAAGCCAAAACATCACATTTTGACACTTGGTCGCAATCTTCCATGGGCCACAACTCCAAGAACGGACAGTTGGGGGTGCATATCATGGGTTTTTGTCAAAATGGGGGCACCTTTTCCTTTTTGGGTTTCCCCTCATGCAAGCCAAAACCACTCCGAAAAAGGATACCATCAAAACAGAGATGCCCATATTGACAATGTCTCAGGTGAGAACCAGCTGGGAGACAACGCAGCGGCCGCGCTGGCCAGTCTCATCCACGCCTTACCCAAGCTGCAAAGCTTCACGCTGGCCGGGAACATGATCGGCCGCTTGGTCAATCACACCTCCCCCCGACCGCTCAAGCACACCCCCTCAAACAAACTTCCTGAAAAAGCCTGACATAGGGATAGTAGGTACTATGTCAGGTCTCAGAACTAATTAGGAGGAATAGAGCTGCAGGTGGCTGGCACGTGTGTTCCAGCAGTAGTGGCAGGAAGCAGCAACAGCAGCAGCTGGAGTCGTGGTGGCAGTGGTAGTGGCAACAGGGAAATAGCAGTAGCCCTAGCTGCAACCAGTTGCCAGTTTTAGTGGATCACTAGGGGTTCTAATTTGAGTTGCCCGCCCTGAGAGTCAACGCCGGCGCATGTCCGACCAACTTTCTGCCCCTCGCCTTTGGAGTCCCCTCCCATGGCGCGCAGCTACGCGCGCAGCAGCGCTAGGTCCGGCGGGCATCAAAGAGCTTGCCACCAGCGAGTTGGAAGTCAATGAGACGTGCCTTGCGTTGCAAAGACTGGGCGGTTCAAATGCGATCCTGATTTTGTTCTGTTTCTTTTTATTTTTAAGTGCCAAGCTCACCTGGTAACACGAAATCACCATGGTGTAGGTTCTGGATTGTTCGTTTCTGGTTTTGGCTTTTATTGTAGAACTCGCAGCGTAATCCCTGCTTTGGGTGGCGAAATTGGTCCCCTTCGGTTTGGTGTCCGTCCTTGGATTTTGGAGTGGGGTTTAGTCCACCCTCAAAGGCACCATTGAAAGGGGACACTAGGATGCCTTCTGATGCCTTCGGGCGTTAGATGTCAAGGTCGGCTGTGCGGTTTTGCAGTTCCTTCGCGGTTTTGCCGGGGTTCAAGTTCAATCCGCAAGATCCTTGTGCCAAGTAGTGGTTTTCCTTGTAGTGGTGCCTCGCTACGGATGAGGATCAACCCGATGGATCTCCCAGAAGCACGGGATATCTATGGGGAGGTTGCCTATGGCACCAAGTGCCTACATGCGCAACGCTCAAATGGTTTTACCGCTCAAGGGTGGGGGCGTTTAGGGAACCCGACAAACAGAGCCGGGGCATGCCGGGCTGTTCGAGATCCCCTAAAAGGCCGATTCTCATTCCTTGTGTGAAGATTGATTGGGTCAAAGGGCCAACCCGTGAGATTCCTTCTTCCACAAATGGATATTTTTTGTTGGGGATTTCATGTCAACCTGCGCTCAAGGGTGGGAGCACCTAGAGTGGTGTTTGGCTGGTTTCATGTTGACCTTCGGGGTATTTCCCACATCGCGAGGTTGGAGCACTTGGCGCTGGGGGAGCCCAGCCCTGCGTACTCCACGGTGGTCAGCCTGGCGCGCCCGCGGCCCAACTACGTCACCACGGAAGGCGGGGAAGAGACGCGACCTGCGACCCCGCAGCTTCAGAACCAATGGGCGGTTTGGAGCCCGGGGGTTTGGATATGGAGCCCGGTGGTTTGGATTGGCTCATGCCATTTCACCAAACCACCAAAGCAATCCAATCCAATGAGGGGGAAGCTGAGACACCCAAATTCCCGAAATCCCCGGACCTTTGTTGGGGCTTCTTGGCGGGAATCCCAGGTGTGCGGTTCCGACGTAGGCGGTTCGTTAGTTGCCTTGGTGGTAGTTTCCATTTTATATAACCCATGAAAGGCAAAATTACCAGCGAAGTCCACGCGTTTCCAAAAAGGTTCACTACTCATGTTCTGGAATATGATTGGGTGAATTTTGGAAACCTTCGCCGATAGCTGGCGCTTGCGGGTTGTGTTCTGACTGAGCCATGGTATTATCCGGGTATGACTCAACCACAGTTTGTGTTGGCCAAAGCCTAGAGAGGGCATTCGAGTTTGTTCCAACCTGTCTTGGGATTCTGTGGGTAAGGCTGGACGAGAACATGGCAACTCATGCGAAAAAGTTAGTGGATTGAAAGCACGGATTTGGGAAGTCCAGTGTGAACTTGATCAAAACTCTACTTTTCCAGACGCCGATTTTGCTTCGAGACACTTGGAGCACAATGCAACACTCATCACCGTGCTAGGAAATGAGTGATTTGGATTTGGCGTATCACTAACACACATGGAGGTGCAACAACTTGGTAAACCTTTTTGTTTTTTTACCCCAAACTATGTTGCGCACGTTGGCGAACAACTACGTCTCGGAATATCAAGGTCAGGGGCAGGCCCAAGATCCTGCTATGCCTGAAGTCAACTTCACGCCAAGTTCAGTCACGTACATTGGGGCAAGAGTCTCACTAGAATCGTAAGAACTTCCCAACCAATCCAGAGTCACGGGATCACACAAAATCAACTTCGGATATCTTCGGACTCAGAGTCACCAATCACAGTACAATCACATGTCACCAATCAGAGTAAACCCCTGAACCAATCCAGAGCCACCCCTAAAAAACCCTTTACCAGATCAAAGTCACCCCTTTTCTACGTCCGCCAGTCGTGCCCTTTTCCCCTTTTTTGGGGGAGGGTTCCCCTACTAAAATAGACTACGGGAAAGCAAAAGTACCCTTATTCTAACCTCTGTACCGGAGGACCTAGATTTCGTTCACAGATCAAAGTCACCCCTTACATAAGCCTGTGGTCCCCCCCTTTTCATGTACCCATCCCCAAAAGGCAGCAAAACCGAAGTCCATTGGGGGGGGGGGGTTGGCTTGGCCCGGACTTAGCCCGACCCGAGTGAGGCCTCCACTCGCTGCTGACGGGCCTGGCCCGGAACGCGCACCGCCGGCTCAGCGCGCTGAACTTGTGCCGCACCGCACTGAAGGCGGACGCCGGCCAGGTCTTGGCAGCACCTCGACTTCGGAAATTGGGGGTGGATGAGGGGTGGGATGCGGTTTGGGAGAGGGGTTGGAGGGGGGGGACTTTTGGAGTTGGAGAGGGGGTGGTGTGGCTTCTTTTATGGGACACCCCTCCTCCCCCAAGAAAAAGGTGGGTTCCGTTTGGAACCCCCACGGGTTCCCCAGAAAAAGACTCAACTGGAAGGTTGACAACATATGGATCAGGATCTGAAATCATGTGGTTGATGTGCTGATTTCACCCCACAAAATGTGTAGTGATGGCCAGAAATGATCTTCCAACCAATGACTGGTGAAAGTGGACGAATCCACTGGTGTTGTTGTCGGGGGGGTGTTCCCCCCAAAAGCCATCCGCATTGCCTTTTGAGTGAGGCACCGTACACTGAAAATCAAACCAGAGTTCATTGATCCTGGCTTCCATTGGCGGAACATCTGAATGATGGGTCTTCCGCTTCAAAAAGCCTTTAGCTGCTTAGCTCCTGTTCCTTTTCCGTTTCTCGTTGATGTTTTGTTTCTCTTCTTTTTTTCTGTGGTCCAGCAAAAGGAAGCTGGAACTCCAGAGGTTCCATGGATTCGCCTGTCTGAGGACTTTCTCGAGTCCGACTCTGTGCTGACCGACCTGGACGTGCCACTTGGATCCCGACATGGCCAGCTTAGAGGCTCTAGGGTTTTCCTACCTCCCAAGCCCCTCCCCCAAGAGGAAAACATGGGGAGCAGATTGTTTATCTGGTGTTTGGTGGCCGTATAGATTTTGAAGGAAGCTGGGAGTCAACAGCTGTTCCTTGATTGCCATTGGGTAGCGGATCTTTAGACTTTTTCTTTTTGGGTTGAACTCTTTTGGGTTTTGATTGGACCCACACAAACTATGTAGCACGTTTTGCAGAGGGGTCGTTACAGCAACCAAGCCAAACGGGTTTCTTTGCAGCCGAGGTCCTGCAACGCCTTGACGTCGGAAGGGATCTCCACCTTACTCCCGGCCTGCATCAAGCTGCAGAAGCTGGAGAGACGCACGCGGTTTTCATGGCTCTTGGGCACCTTCCCCATTCTTTCCAGGGAACCTTCTTTCTAGACCTCCAGAAACCCAGGGGAAACGGCCAGATTTTGAAAAGAAGGATGGCTGAAAAGAATGGACAAGGAATCAGCCCCTAGAATGGCACGGGGTTTTTTGGAGCAGAGGGGGCCCTTCTTTGTTTTGCGATCGGCGCGAGAGATGCAGGGAATGAGGAATGGAATGAGAAATGGTCTGACCCGAATATAAACTGTCCAACTGGTGGTTTTTCCTGTGGGGAATCCCCTTCCGGTTCATTCCCTCATTCCCTGAGCACGAGCCATCAGTTTTGTTGGACCCGTATGGGGACCCCTTTTTGTCGGTTATCGGGAGATGTGGCCAGCTTCCTGTGGAGCCCCAGTTTTGCATGGCGTTCAACATGCACAAAGGTTTTGGAAACACCCATGCTCAGCACCTGCAGATTGAGATCTTCACAAAAAGGGTCCCAAAAATGAGATTTCATGGGAACCAGCAGGAAGTTCTGCGGCAAATTTGCAAAATACTCACCAAACCAAGGATGTGCTGTAGAATTTCCTGCTGGCTTAGTGGAATATGCCTCCAAAAAGAAGTGCTTTTTGGGACCCGTTCCACCCCGAAAAAGGGGAGCAGTCGCAGGACATCTCCGACACCTCGTGCCGCGGCGAGCTCATCCATGCGAAGCTGTGCGATTTGCTTCAGAGCCTCATGCGAGTTCGGAGGGTGAGGCATGTGCCGCCGGCGTTCTTGGCAGAACTCGTGTTTTAGTCCTGCCATTTTCTGGAAAGAATGGGCCGGCACGGCTGGAAACTTAATTCCCTTGTTAGCCTTTGGTTGCCTCCTTCCTTGCCGAGCAGCAAAGAACTACCTTGGTGCAGGGTCTGAGTCTGGCCCAGGACAGAGGAGCCGCCCCACCGTCCAAACTAGGTATACGGCACATAGCCGGCCGTGCGGTTGTCTCATGCACGTCACCGCCTCTGCGCTCATGCGCTGTAAAAATTCCACGGGGGAAACGTGTTTTCCTGAGACACACCCTGATGCGCCGCAATTACAAGCAGTTTCACATGCAAACCTATGTTTCGTCCCACGGGCGCCACGTTATTCAAGAGTTCGAGGACTGTCTCGCAATGGGGTGCAACTACTTACAAAGACACTGCGAACACCATTTTGCATGCCGAGAGCCTTTGTAGCACCGTCCTTGCTGAGCATCATAATTATCACCGTGCTTGTCACAGAAAGGCGAGCCCCAAAAAGAAAAACCCTTTGCACACGTTGATGTGTGGTCGCTTGGTGTCATGTGAATGTATTAAACACCTCCATTTTGCCCTCATGACACTGGCAAGGACCCCATGTTCAATATCGACATCCTGATAGGCCACAAAACCCTCTGCAAACGTCGATGTGTGGTTGCTTGGTGTCATGTGAATGTATTCACTGGCCGGGCCCCCATGTTCAAAGTCGACATCCTGATAGGCCACAGAATGTTTATTGACACACTTGCAAGGGTTTCCTTTTGCTACTTGTGTGAACCCTCTGCACAACAGAAAATGCCCCTCCACTTTCAAAAGCAAAACATAGTCCAAATGCATCGTGACACGGCAACGAACATATTTACATCCCCCCCCCCCACGTGCGCTGCTGCGTGTACGATGGGCTAACGCAAAGCACGGTGCATGCCGACGAACGTAATTACACCCCGACCCCCCCATTCCCCCCCCCCGCCCCCCACGTGCGCTGCTGCGTGTACGATGGGCTCACGCAAGGCGCGGCGCATGCCGACGAACGTAATTACATCCCCACCCCACCCCCCCCGCACCCCCCCCCCAATCCCCCCCCTTCAACCCCCCCATCCCCCCCTCCCAACCACCCAATCAGCTGAAAACCCCACGGCCGTCTATGTGCCGTGGACCAACTACGCACACCCCAAAGATCTGCCATACACTTGTTCAAATCCAACCAAGTGAGGTTGAAGGGAAGTGATTTGGGGATTCTTTCCTGTTTCTGAGAACAAGGCGCAGGCTAGCGGGCGCACGGGCATACAATTTGTCAGATCTTGCTGAGTTGATCATGGAGTTTGAGGATGTTTTGCCCATCAAGGGTGCTCAAAAACTGGTCACTAACCATGCTTAGAGCTTCCTCACCATGGTGGTAAGTCCCTTCAGCGGGATAAATCACCATGAGTAAACCACTGCGTACCAAATCCGTCGCAACTATGCAACCCCTTCTTTTTCTATTGGAACCCCCTTAAACCTTCCCCCCCCTTTGTAGGGGAACCCCCTGAACCCTTTTTGCTAAACCCACCCCCCCCTTCCCCCCCTTCCTCCCCCCACGGACCCCCAATCCCTCCATCCATCCATCCCTCCCCCCCCCCGCAAGGAAGGCCTCGGGGCTTAGCTCCTTGGGCGTGGCCTTCAACTCCATGGAGCCCCGCCCCCTGCGGCGCATCGCGCGGCAGATCGCGGCCGCGCCGGCGCCCGAGCCTCGGGCGGCGAAACTCTTGGGCGGAGACAGATGGGATGGACTCATCTCCTGGGATTCCTGGGGTTGGAAACCCTTCTGACGTGGGGTTGAAACGGGGGTCCCCCTTTCGTTTTCTTGGGTTTCTTGCAACTCAACACACCTGGCAGGCTCTGGGGTCCTGGAGCTTACTTTTCGGGCTTGGACCATTTTGGTAGACCAAACAGTTTGGACATGTTCTTTTTTGGCTGATCCACTCGGGAAGTGAGAAGCGGTGGCAGGCGGATTTTCTTTTGAATGCAAACCTGGCATAGGTTACACAAAAATCGGGTGTTCAGATTCTGGTTCACAGAAAAAGCCAGCATTAAGAGCCGAATATGTGGGTATGTCTCGAAGTTCAATCAGGCTGGCCCAGCCTTGCAGAAGGCGCTTCACTAGAGCTTCCCTTGCTGAGTTGTGGGTATGAAGCCTTAGACAGGAAGGGCGACAAGAACGTCGGCGTTCCCCATTGGAACGAATCGGCTGGGCTCACCCAAAAGCGGTTTTGCTTTGGGGTGGAGGGGGGTGTGACAACATGTGGGCGCTCCAGGTTGCAAGCCCTGAACATGGCCTGCACTGCTATGGAGACTGATGGCGTTGTTGCGCTGGCAGCTGCTCGGTATCCATGTCAAGCGGGTGCTGCACTTGTGCAATTTGAGGACCCTACAGCTCTCCGAACCAACTGACCGAGCTATTGTCTAAGCTCAAATCCTTGGTTGTTCAGTTCAATTGTCCAACCCCCCTGTTCAACACCCAGAGTTCTTCATAGGGCCATAGGGTCACTTTTCGTGCCCGTCCTAAGCCGCACTTAGGACGGGCTCTTGAACTCGCAAGTGAGCAACCTTCGTGAGCTGGACTTGTCCGAAAATGGCATCTGCGAGTTGGAGGCGAGAGTGTGCCAGTGGCGCCTTTACTTGCTGCTGCTCAGAAGGGAATGAGAAATGGAATGACCCCTACCAAAAATAATCCCCTATGGTGTCCTTTAAGGGAAGTGCCTTTAGTCAGCAGCCTTGTTTTTTCCTCCCATGTCCACTGCAGGTTTGGGCCAATGAAGCGTGTCGCCCAGCTGCTCAGTAGATTCCACCTTACTCGCGTTTTGCTTTGCTGGATGGATGGGCGGACAAATGGATGGATGGATGGCTGGCTGGCTGGCTGGATGGATGGATGGATGGGTGAGTTTCGGGGGGGTGGGGGGTGGGAGGTGCGTCCGTATGCGCGCGTATGCGTGTGAGTGCGTGTGCGTGCGTGTGCGTGTGTGTCCTGTATGTGTCCTGTATGTGTATGTTCAATGTTTGTTGTTTGTGGTTTGTGTGTGTATGTGCGTGTGCGTGTGTGTTGTTTGTGTCTTGTGCGTTGGTGTGCTTGTGAAAGGAATGCAGAAAGAAGGGGGTCAAAACAAACTCACTCAAGACCTTTCAATCAATTGGCAGAACAGCTTCACTAGGGTTACATTGCCCTTGGGCCTTGGGCCATTGACCTTTTCCTCATGCGTTTTCCCGCTCCCCCACAAACAGTTCAACCCTTTGGGCAGCCACCCATGCGGTTTGCTCGCTTGCCAGGCGGCCGCATATTTGGCCAGGATCGTCACCGGCACTGAGCTGCAGACCTTGCGCTTGAACCGCAACCCCCTGGGAGATGAAGGACAGCCACGCGCTTTTTTTTGAAGCCTCGGTCACCAGGCGTTGGACAGACCCCTTGTTCAAAGCCACGTCCTTGTGGTTACCTAAGGGACCGGGGGCTGGTTGGTTGCCCAACCCTGCCGACCTGCGCCTGATGCTTTTGCAAGTGCATTTTGCAGGAGCATGCGAGCTTGCTGACGCATTGCAGGATGAAAGATGCGACTTGGGCTTTGAACTGGTGTCGCGCTTTGCCCATCAAACAGAGCAAAGGCCCCCCCTCGACCGTGGAAACTGGTCACAGATCGACTTGCCTAGCTGGGATCGGCAGGCCGACCCCAAACCCTTTGGACAAGGAATCAACCCCTGCAAGGGGTACAGCGGAGCAAGACTCAATGAAGCTCAACACCCCGCAGCGGAAAAAGTGTCATGTGCTACCCCGTAGAATCCCAGTGCATTGCATGGGTGCTTTGCCCATCAAGTTCTAGTTTGCACAGAAAAAAGTTGAAGAAGGGGATGGATCCATGTTCGATTTGTCACACCCTCCAACCAAAAGCAGATGGATCCAATTTTGACGTTTTTCAGGCCCTCCAACTGTTCAACCCCCAAAAGCACGAAAGAGAAAACACCAAAAAAATATTCTCCTTTTGGCCGTGCCTACAAGAAACTCTCATTTGGTGGTCCCCGAAAATCTACATTTTAGGGCCCCAAAAATGGTTTGCAGCGTCTTCTGGATGCCATGGCTTCCATTCTTCCATGTGATATCTAGGTTTTCGAGTGGTGCCCTTTTACCCTTTTCTTGGGGAGGGTTCCCCTACTAAACTAGACTACAGAAACAGAAATCAAACGGCACCCTTCTAACCTCAAACTACTGGGAGGACCTAGAATACCTTCCTGACACGGCGGGAGCGTTTTTTTTTTTTGGTTTTTGTTTTTTTCTGGGCCGCGGCCGCCGAAAGGTTTGGGGGGCCCGGCGCTGCGCGTCCTGGAGCTGGGGAGCTGCCGCGTGGGCAAGATGGGCGCCACAGCCCTGGCCTTCGCCCTGAGGCGATTTCCCGCGGATCGGGGCCAAAGCGCGCTTTTGGCGGCTCCAAAGCGTTTTCGGAGTTCGCGGAAATCAGGGCACCACAAAAGAGGGCCGGAACCCGAAGGATGGATGCTGCGTGTTTGTTTTTCGGGGTCCCATTGCTATTTGCAAGCACTTGGAACCTGGAACTACTTAAATCCGTTGTGCAATGCCCTTCATTGACTGTTTGTATCTTTTAGACTTATTCTTGTTGTTTGGTAAGGTTTTCTCAAGCATGTCAATAATCCACAAATGATTCCCTTGTTCACGACTCTGAGCAAGTGGACAAGTGGGGGGGTTCCACATGTTTAAACAAAGGCTTGGCCAGAACCAGCGCTCTAATCTTGCGAAGCTTTTCTTCCTTCCAGGCTCAGATTGTAAATGAGATATGGCACCCACACTGGGCGGCCGGTTTCACCTCGGGCTTCTCGTTTTCCAAAGCAAAAGGTACCAACCCAGTGTCAGAGGTGCGTGAGCTCCCAAAAGAGTGTGCCGGTGGAACATCAGCGTGCGGACTTCATGTAATCTCTCCTTGGCATGATGCAAAAGGTTGGGCTGCCTGCGGCATGAAAAATTCCCCACGTGCCAGCCTGATGCTGGGAAGGGATGGGTCCAGCTTGCGCCAGGGAGAACGAGCGACTGCTGTCACTACGGCTGCCCCTGGTCATCTGCGCGCTGTGTTCGGGGATGAGATGGCAATATACTGGCAACCCCGGATGAATAAACCCCGGTTTTGTTAATCGGGGGGGTGTCCCTGGATTTAGTGGGGATTCATCACTCTCCCGATATTAAACCGGGGCGTATTAATTTGGGGTCAACATTGGCAGAAAGCAGCCCGCTGACTGAGGTCTGACAACTTTTTGGACGACACCCTCGATATCACACTCATCGAGGCCCGCATCAATCCAAACCCTGCTTGCAGCTGTTCAAAGAGAAGCCAAGCCTGGAACCAACCAGCACCCTCCCGAGAACGAACAAGGAACCTGAAAGACTTCCCTGGGATTCCGCAAATGTCTCTTTCAGGTTCCATGTTTGTTGGGAAAGGGTCCCAAGCCATTCAGGGTCAGCCATTCACATAACTTGCAGATTAACCCTGGAGCTCCCAACACATTTTGGCGAAACCGCCCGGTTTTTCCATTGGGAGCCGTGATGGGCTGGCGATGGTGCATTCCATATGAGAACTGGGCGCAGCCTGGGAGCACCTCCCAGGCCCTGCAGACCATCCAGCAGCTTCAACTGGAAAGCAACAGGCGGGCAGAGTGGAGCGGGCATTGGTACAACAACCTGGAGATACCTGGCCCCCATGTCCTGTCGACATGTAGATATACACACAAACACATACACACATACATACATACATACATACAGACATACAGACATACAGACATACAGACATACATGCATACAGACATACAGACATACAGACATACATGCATACAGACATACAGACATACACACATACAGACATACAGACATGCACACATATGTATATATATATATATTCATGCAAACATGAGCAACCGACCAATCATCCGATTGAACATGAATTCATTCGCTCAGAATACCCTCAAAAATCGAGATGTCCCCGTAAAACGAGATGCTCCCCAAGCTCACGAGATCAGAACGAGAGAGTGTTGAAGAAAACCGTGCGAAACGAGATATTTCGAGGTCTTAGTTATTTTTGCGTGCAGTTGGCGTTGGGGTGCGCTAAAGCAACGCACCACAATGAGTCCAGAAGCATGGCTCAACTACGTGAGCCATTGCCAAAGCGCGCTTCGCGTACTCACTGCCAGTGCGATTTGTGAACTTGAACACATAGAAAAGACAACACACACAGACACACACACACACACACACACACTGCTGCAAAGATGACCCCCTCTTGATTTCAATCGTGTTTTCGATAACACAAGTCTACGCGAGATCAAACCAATTTCGGCATCATGGAAGACAAGATAAGCAGTCAGCTGCTTATATACATATTCATTTTGTGCATATATAATTATGTATATATATGTATAAAGAAAACATATATTTATAAGATGTATAACATACACATATCTTTTGCCTGCTGTTCCATCAAGTTTCCCCATCTCAGCTCGACATAGGCTGTCGCACCGGAGCCTGGCGCGAGTGGCGGAGGTGTGTGCCCGGAACCGGCGCCGGGTGCGAGACAAGGCGGGAGTGGTGTTTGGTGGTGTTTGGTGTGTTTGTGTGTGTGTTTGTTATAGTTTCTTTATTTATTTGTTTGTTTGTCTGCCTGCCTGCCTGTTTGTTTGCTCGTTTGTTTCTTTGTTTGTGTGCGCGTGTGTGTGTGTGTCACCATTTGTCTATGCATGTTAGTAAAGAGCACCCTGCACGGGTGTTTTTGTGGGCTGCGTTTCTTCCATTTGGGTCTGTGTTGTTTTGAGGGTAACCATGTTGGGTGTGGTTGTCACGGGAACCCAAAGCAAATGCCACCAATTCAGGTGAGTCCTCTATTGGCTATGTGTGCTTCGGTCAAAGCACTCTTGAACTTGGGGTTGGTAAGGATGGGTGATCCTTTGATGTTGCTTTACACGAGGATCCATTGTAATATCGGACCCGCTTCTCTTTGAGGGGGGTTCACTTTTGTAGAATAGTTTGGGCTAAAGCGTTAACCGTAGGTGGTCGCTTGTCTTGACTCTTAATAAGTATCCACTTGGGCCACCATTTTGGCTCAAGTGGACCTTTTGACATTTGGTCTTGTGATTTGAAATAGTTATACTGGCAGCGCTGGGCCATGGCTGATGTGCCAAATCGAAGGTACGCCAACCCCAGGCCAGACCTGAGGCCAGTGCGTGCCCAAATGGAAGCGGTTTGGGAGCATTTCTTCATGCTATGGACCATCCGAGCTGGCGTGACATGCAGGAGCGAGTACGAGACTCGAACGGCGCTCCGGCTGGACAGCTGCCAGTTCATGTGGACGGGCGTTAGCATGCTGTCCATGGCGAGAAGCCACCAGTGGAACTACGAGGCATCAGATCGTACATCCCTGCTCCAGGATGCAATACTTCAGCAGGTGCCAAAAAGATCCCGATTTTCCATTTCCGTCCTGCTGGGTATCTTTTGCAGCTTTTCAGCTGCGCAGGTGGTTCAGGATAACTTAAGCGACGTCCTCAAGGCAAGGACGCTGCGGGGCGCGGCAGAAGTGCTGGTGGCCAAGTCGGAGGCGCCAAGCGCGTTGTTCCCGAGCTTCAGCATTTGGGGGCGGGTGAAGCAGCACATTTTGCAGAAAAAGAACGTGGAGGAAGCCAAAGACTGGCTGCGCGAACAGAACTTCTTCGTTTCAGCGTATGCTGGACAACTACCCCTGCGAGACCAGGCCGGATGCACACGCAACAAGCGAGATGTGCTGAAGGAGTTTCTGGCGAAGGGTCTGCAAAGTGTCGGCGCCCTGTGCGCCAAGAACATCTTTCGCATCTACACCCGTGCCCGCGTCCCCAAGGTGCTCCTCAAAGAGGACTCCCAGTGGTCCCTGACTGGGCCTGGGGCCCGCAAGTTCTTGAACCTGGCTGCGGGGCGAGAAGCTAGCTTGAACACGGACACGTGCTCCACAGCGGCTTTCGAGCTATACAGCCGCGAGCTGCGCCTGGCCTGGCTGTCCTACCGGAGGGCGGGCACCCGATTGATCAAGCGCTATGGGGCAGAGACACTGGAGGGTCTGGCGCTGGCGAAGCACCTGAGCGACATGTCCACGACAGATGCCTTTCAGTTTCAGTGCTGCGAGTCCATCAAAGCACTGCAAACGTTCGAGCCTGCGCCGCCCGGGTTTCACTTTCCGGAGTGGATGTGGGCCTCCAACGTCCGGCTTCGCGAAAAGACCCCGGACCCGTCCAAGAAGCGATCTGCCGCATGCATTGAGTGAAAGAGAGACCCGGGAAGAGGACTTGGGGCCCCCCGGGGCCTTTTCCCGGGTCTCTCTTTTGAAGTGCGTGCAAGGCGCCGGATCACACGTTTCTTGCCTTTGACGGAGGAGGTGATGGAGGCCAGCTCTTGAAGAACCTGGACTTGGACCTCTTCCGTGAGAAGCTATTGGACAAGCTGGGTGCGGACTGGGGGAGACCCACACCGGAGCTCCTCCAGGCCCAGACCACTGCGGAGGCGGCGAAAGCGAAACACCAAGCCAGACAGGCGAAGGGCTCCCTCGAAACCAGGCTGCTCGCGCCCATAGCGCCTCCCTTCAGTGCTTGGCCTAGTCAGGTCCGTGTCGCCATTGAAACTGGGGTCTTCGAGCCGACAACGGCATGGAGGGACTTCAGCATGGACGACCTCACATCCCTCACGGACTCCTACCTTGAGGCCAAGGCGGTCATCTCGCTGGGTAGGAATCCCTTCCCGGCGGCCCTCCTGGCAGATCTGCCGGACCTGGAAGGGGTCCAGGTGCCGAGGGCCCTGACAGGCCGCCCACCATCTCCTCAGCCTCGCGCTCTGGCGGGACGAGCTCAGGTGCCGAGGGCCCTGACAAGCCGTCCGCCACCCCGGTGGGCCTGGACCCCTCCGCCCCTGGGTGCCGGACAGGTGCCGATGGCCCTGACATCCGCCCCAGGGGAGGTGAGGGCGATGAGGGGATCGTTTACCCCCCCATCACGGCGGACAACGTCCACGGCGTGGTGGGTAAGGACTACCGGAAGAAGAACTATCCGGTGGAGATGAAGCATGTCTTCTGGGCGCACATGGAGTGTGGCCTGGTCCTGAGCTCCGTCACCCCGTGGGAACTCATCCCGAAGACAAAAGGGGAGACCCGGGGGGGCTACATGTGCAAGTATTGTAAGGGGTACTGGCGTGCCGGGGGAGGGGGCACCCGCCTCCTCCAGATCCGGGCCGGCAAGGCCATCTTGCAGCTGGTGTTGGACGAGCCGCCGGAGGGCCTCTACAACCGCTGGGTGAAGGAGCGGCTGGAGTACTACCGCCGGGTGGAGCCCTCGGCCCCGTTGCGGGACGTCTCCATCGTGGACCAGAAGGTGCCCAGGTTCAGATTCAGCCAGACCACCCAGACAGGCCACGTCTCCAATGCCATCTGGGAGCTGATTCTGCGGAATCCGGAGGCGGCTCGATGACATCGCGAAGGGGGCCGCGTGATGATGCGGGACAACGCCATCTTCCGGCACATCATCCAGGACCGCGACCAGCCGGAACGGATGCGCAGCGCACCCCGGGGGTGGGACAGCTGCCGAAGGCGCTGATATCCCCCCCCAGGGAACAGAGCAGGCCCAGACTTGCACCAGGCGAGAGAAATTGGCGCGGCTTGGGCTGATCCGGGGTGCGTCTTGGTTCCCCTCTCTTGTCTGGTTTTCCCTTTTCGGGGCGGCTCCCTGGGTCCCCCCCCTTTTTTCCCCCGTTCCCTCCGTTTCGGGGTTGGCTTTCCGGGGTTTTGGGGGGCCCCCCCTGTTGTTTGATTGGGGTTTGCACCTAGGGACTAACCCCCCGGCTCGAGTGGATCATGATGATGTGGAGGCCCCGCCTCCCTTCCCCGTTTGGGACGACCTTCCTCGGGGCGCCTACCGCGCTCCAGTTGATTTTGCATGACCTGGGATTTGCACCAGTGCAGTCGGACGGGGAAATCCTCGTGGCGTGCTGCCTGGAATGGGTCAAGAAAGGACAAGGTCGCCAACCCGGCTGCGGTGGTCTTTGACCCGCGGCCGTGGACACGGATCGTGGGGCTGGCACCTGACGGCAACCACGTCCTGGTGGCCTCGGACACCTACAACTTGATCCTCGCGAGGATACTCGGCTCCCAACCACAACCGCTGGAGGAGGCGGATTTGGAGCTCGCTACTAAGACCCTGCAACAACTTCTGTTTCGTGCGGCAGGCGCCAGGCAATCGCACACCTATTCTCCACTGGAAATGGAACAGGCCATCCGGGACCGCGAAGAGTGGATCCTTTCCGGATCGATTGAGGCCCCGGATGTCCTGGCAGTGGCCAACAAGTGGCGGCATTGGAAACCAGGGAAGATCAAAACCCAATTGCCGACATCTCAGAGAGCGTTGGAACAACACCTGAGGGCCAGGTGGTTGGAACGCCTCCTGGGATACTTCGTCCCCTTCCGGCACCAGATCCCCTACATGCACCAGGTGATGGGGGCCAGGGAGCTGGAGGAGTTTGGCCACCTCTTTGGTGATGCCCGATTCCGTACCATCCGGGCACACTGCTTGGCCTATGAGGGCATGCGCAAGATCGGCTTCCAGAACCTCCCCTGGACGGCTGGCGACGTCCGGTACCTCATGAACCAGGCGGTCACGTTGGAGGTCACCCCGGCGAAGCTCCAGAAGTGGTGGGGCACTTTGAAGTGGCTCTCCATTAAACTCGGCATGCTCAACGTTGACGAACACAAACAACTCCTGGAGAAGCGGAAAGCCATCCAGGAGACGCTGGTGGACACCCAGGTCAAGCCACAACGCAAGGCGGTGGTTCCGACCCGGGCAATTGTCTGGGCCCTGGAACAAGGGGCAGAAGGGGCCCCGCCGGAGAACCGGGTCCCGGAGCTGACCAAAGCAGTGGACAGGTACATCATGGCGATGGCCAGGTTCAACCTGGCCTGCAGTGCGCGCTTCAACGACGTGCAGCACACCTCGCCGCAGACGGTCAAGGCCACGAGCAACACCCTGGAGCTGCTGGCCTGGCAAACGAAGACCACGTCGGCAGTGGCCATCAAACGGAACCCGGTCCCGCTCATCGCCCCATTGTTCTCCTTCTCGGGGGCCAGATGGTGGATCCCCTTGGAGCGGTGGTGGAAGAGATTCAGGGCCTCGGAGGAGTTCCGCGAGATGGACTACCTGATCCCCACGATCAACAAGGACAGGACGGGCTTCATCCCCCGCCCAGGAACCCCAGACAGGTCCCTGAGGTGGCTTAAAGACGCCTTGGGGAAGCAAGGCGCGCCAGCCAAGGACGTGGCTGAACTCTCATGGTACTCCTTCCGGGTTTTCATGCCGGATTTGGCATTCCAGGCGCACATACCGAGGGACCAGCGCCAGTACCTGGGAAACTGGTTCAAGGAGTCCACGGCGGATGTCTACACCCGGGAGAAGCGACACGTGGTGTGCTCCATCTGGGACCAGGTCCTCCAGAAGCTCCCGTCCATGCAACTCGAGGCAGGGAGGGCGGTCCGAGTCGACCTCGGACATGAGGACTGGGAGGACAAGGTGGAGTGCCCGGCCTCACCGAAGGCCTTGTTCAAGGAAGTCCCGGACACACCGCCCTCGAAGGCCAGCTGGGATGTCATCCCTGCCGACAAGCCGACCATCACCAAGACGGCGGCGGATGAGGTGCCCCCGCCTCGGGGTCCACTGACGGTGGTAGCCACCACGGCCCGAAAGGGTCCCACCAAAGCTTACAGCATGCACCTACTGGACACAGAAGGGGTCACAGTGGGGTGCGGTTGGAGGCCGGGACCGATCAAGATTTCGGAGCTGGCGGAGCAGGACTTCCATGCTGAGCCGGAGGTGTACCTGGGATGCACCAGATGTTTCCGGCATTTCACCTTCCCGAACACGTGGATGGCCGTAGAGCCCTACGTAGCACAGGACTCCGAGGCCTCCATCTCCCTCTCCTCGGACACCGACGAGAGCGTGGACACTCAGTCGGACAAGGAGGCGGTCGTCCTCCCGGAAATTGAGTAAGGGGTGGACAGCGCAGGTGCCGAGGGCCCTGATACGCTTCCCCCCCATGCCTCAAGGCAAGGAGGCAGGGGGAGAGGGCGCAGGTGCCGAGGGCCCTGGTACGCCCTCCCCGGCACCCCCCCACAGGCCCAGCCCCGCGGCCAGCGGGGAGCGCAGGTGCCGAAGGCCCTGACACGCAACCCTGCAGGGGCCTGGAGGGGGAGACACAGGTGCCGAGGGCCCTGAGATGTTCTCACCCCCATCCCAGAAGGCCAGTGCCCCGGGAAACCAGGGGACACAGGTGCCGAGGGCCCTGAGATGTCCCCGGGCAGCCCAGGCGGCGGATTGACGGGGTCCGCACCGGGTGGACCGCAGCCGGACCGCTAGACGCACAGATGCCGAGGGCCCTGGAATGCGACAACGGGACCACACGGCATACGTGGAGGGAGGACCTCCCCAACGACCAGCTCGTCCGTTGGTATTGGCAGCTGATGCGATCCGTCCGTTGGGGATGGCATCAATTCTACTCCCATCAGCTGCTGAGGGGAGCTGCCCAGTGGAGCTGGGCAATCCTCCCATTTTGGCACTAATCCTTATGCGGCGTAAAGGATGCACCGTTTCGCGATTAAGGTACCAGTAGCACCAATGTGGTGCTTTGAAGAGTCTGGGCTAAAGCGTTAACCGTAGGTGGTCGCTTGTCTTGACTCTTAATAAGTATCCACTTGGGCCACCATTTTGGCTCAAGTGGACCTTTTGACATTTGGTCTTGTGATTTGAAATCCCGCCCACCCACACCATGGCAGCGCCACCAGATGAGTTGGTGGCACCACCACAGGAAGTTCCTGGAGTGTACACGGACGCAGTGGCTAAGCTCCACAAGACTGCCAGGAACCTCATGGTCCTCAAGGGCATCCCGTGGTTCATCCAAGCGACACTGTCGGATGAGGGCTTTGTCTCGATGGAGGACCTCGCGACCCGGTGGGACTCGCCCGACCGTGCAAGGGAGACGGCGCCGGGGGAGTTGGGCTTCGCCCCCAACAACCACCACTACACGGATGTGACCTCCCGGCTGATCGCGGCCCGCATGTTCCAGGTGGTTCACGCGGCTCAACGATCCATGGGAGTTGGGGCGCATGCAACAGCGGGACCCGGGCCACACACGCCCGGGGACACCGCCCCGAATCTCACGGTCTCGTGCGAACGGGGACAGCTGGAGAGGGTTTGGGAGGAGAAGACCAAGCTCACCAAACCCAAGCTGGCCCTTCAAGGAAGCGACCAGCTGGTGAAGCGCCAGTTCAAGCTCTGCGCAGGAGGCGAGATCGGTTTCATCCCCATGAAATACCTGGTAAGCGCACTCCCGGAGCCAGGAGAACGGCCATGGAAGACCACTAAGAAGAGCACGGTTGATGGCTGGGACCGGGAGGATGAGGTGGAAGAGCGGGGCGAGCCCAAAACTCGCCACCAGCTCGAGAGGATGCACGCGGTGTTCCGCAACACCCTCCTCATGTGCGTCCTCTCGTTCCCGCAGTTCGGCCAGTTCGACATCACCCGGGAGGACTTGGAGAGCTGGTACGAGTGGTTCTATGGTGAGGACATCGGGGGCCGTTTTCCCCCGCCAGAGGACCACGTCCTGGCAATTGCCGAACGCAACGCATGGCGAAAGATTCACGAGAAGATGCATGAGGGCAACACCCTCAAGGCGGCCATGCTGTCGGTCAGGCAGGACACATTGTTCTGGACACGTGAGGTCTACGAGAAGATCAAGCCCTTTTCCAGGGGCCGCCCATCAACCAGGACATCCATGGACTACGCACCACCTCAGAAGGGCAAGAACAAGTCCAAGGGCAAGGGGAAGCCCAAGGGCAAGCCTGGGAACAAAGGGAAGGGTAAGCCCCCCCACCTGAACAATCAGGCGTCCCGGGGCGGTAGCAAGCAGGCAGCCACCGACCCGAAAGGGAACCAGTTCTGCAACAACTGGATGCGCGGGCGTTGCCCGGGCAACTGCGGCCGCACCCACAAGTGCAACCTCATCCTGGCAATGGGCCGCATCTGCCTGGGGGACCACCTCCCGCAGGACTGCCCGGGTTGACTAGGGGCGCTGACCCCTACCCCCCGGGAGGCCTCAGGTGCCGAGGGCCCTGATAAGGCCCGGGGGGGCGAGAAGGGGCGCAAACGCCCCAAGCAGGCACAGAAGCCCCCTCCTGCAGGTGCCGAGGGCCCTGACACAGGGGGGGGACAGGCCAGGTGGCGGCCATCCTCGGCGGAACAAGGATGGGGACGGCAGAACCAGCGTGCACAACGCCCTCGCCGTGATCAGAACAGCCACACAACCGGCACAACGGCGGCGCCTCAGTCCCGAGCCACAGGTGCCGAGGGCCCTGATAGGCGGGGACGGGACGGTTCCCCGCAGGTGCCGAGGGCCCTGACACGGGGGGCCGCACCCAGAAGGCCCGAGTGCCGGATGTCTGGCAGCACACCGCAACGCCAAGGGACACTCCCAGGAGGCAGCCGATCCCACTTCCGGCGCCCAACATCATCAAGCAGGACCCGGTGGTTTTCCACAAGAGCTCGGTGGGGCTGAATGAAGGGGGCCAACGCCTTTCAGCTACCCCCCTGACAAGTCCAACGGAGCCGTCACCGGGATTGGACATCTTCCCGTGGATGGAGAACATCCCTGAGCGTCTGGTACAGCGGTTGAGATGGACACAGGGCACATCGCCCAAAGTTCCATCCAGTGGGCCCATCATTGTCCTGCTCTATGCAGGCAAGGAGGACCCTACTTCCTTGGACAGCTGTCTTCATGCCAACTACCCACACCTTTCCAGCATGGTGGTGGCGGTAGACATCCTACGGTCTGGACCCAAGGGGGACCACGATATGCTCCAACCCGAGCTGTATGGAGCTCTTTGCACGGCAGCAAAGCAGGGCCGAGTGGTCTTCATTGGAGGAGGACCCAACTGCAGGACATGGTCCATCCTGCGCCACATACCAAAACCGGGGGCTCCCACCCCGGTACGAGGGCGCACTCCAGAGACACTCTGGGGCCTTCCACACCTGGACCAGGCCGCCCAGACTCAACTTGATGATGACAGCATCCTCATTCTGAGACAGATGTACATCACCAGCCTGGCAAGGGCCTCACGAGCGGCGGTTTCTCTGCCAGGGCCCAGGTCCTTCCTGGAACACCCGGAGGACCCAGTGGTGAGCAGCTCGCTGCCCAAAGCCAAGGAATGCTCATCCTTCTGGATCACAGAGGAGGGGCAGCTTTGGATGGAGGAGAACTCCTTGACAGCAATCTCCTTCGACCAGTGCCGCCTGGGCCAGCTGGTCAAGAAGGCCACTACGCTGGCCACGGATCTCCCGATCCAGGACTGGGATCAAATGCGGTGCACGCATCAGTCACATGTGGGCACCAACGAGTCCTCGACTCTTAGCAGATACCCTTGGGATATGATGGCAGGCCTGGCCAAAGCCATCGCTGTGTCACTCGCAGCGCCGGGGCACATCCGGATCCCCTCACAATTTCCGGGAAACCCCAAGGGACCACCTAAGGGGCGGGGGTCGGACCCCCCGGAAGGCCATTCCCCCCGAAGAAAAAACGGGGGCCCAGTCAAGGAGGCGGTCCCTCCTCATCACACCAGGGCTCAAAGCCCGGAGGCAAGAACGCCCCGAAGCCCCGCCTGCACGGGCAGTTCCACCCTGAGGCAGACACCGGTAGCCCTCGTGGAACAATGAACCCAGACTTCCCATCTCCCATGCCCCCGATGGCCGGAGATGCGGAACAACTGGGGAAGGAGGGACAGGGGGACCAGGTCCTGGACCGCCCCGAATGCCTGCCCGCTTTCAGGGTCCCACACCTCACTGACCGGGTGGCGATCATCCAATTGGGTTTCCGCTCACGCCCCCTGAAAGACGGGGGGGGAAAACCTTCCCCAGAAAGGCTCAACCCCCCTTTTCGGAGAATTTCCCCATTGGCTACTTTGGGCGCCTTGATCATGACCCTTACCCGTCCCTGGATTGACAAGGTCCGAATGTCCCTGGCATCAGGTGCCACCACACACCCCTTCCAGCGACCTCGAGGAGCTGCGGGCTATCCTAGGACCGAGGCACCTCCATGAACGATGCCCAGGACAGCCCTTCCTCCTGGACTTAGTGTCGCACTTGGCATCCCTTTCAGGTGACCCTGATTGGGAATTCCCCCTAACACTGAAAGAGGGGGTCCCCTTGGGAGTCTCGGACCCCACCTTGACCTCCCCGGGAGTTTGGCCCACTAAGGAGGAGCTTAAGGGAGAAGCCTGGCTGGGGGAAGATCCCCCCCCGCCAGTGGCTCATGATAACTACCCAACGGCTGAACTCTTTGCCAAGGAAATCGAATCAACCTTTTACGAGGAACGAGCCTTGGACATGGTGGACGGGCCCTTCACTCGCTCTGAGGCGGCAGAGAGGTGCCGCTGCAAACCGGAGGAACTTTGCCCGGGCCCCCTTGCAGGGATTGATGAGTCGGACAAGATCAGGACGATCTATGATGGCTCAAAAGGGGGAGCAAACGCACACATCCAGGCTCACACGGAGGAGAAGACCACCGCACCGATGGTTGGAGACTGCCTCCATGCCATCCACTGGCTCAGGACAGCGGCGGACCATCCTCATCTACTCCGAGCCCCATCCTCGGGCACTGATGAGGAACCTAGGGATGTTCGCCAGCCGGTGCAGGGGCAGTTCCCAGGTGCCGAGGGCCCTGAGAGGGACCCCCACAGCACCAGCCTGCCCCCAGGTGCCGAGGGCCCTGATAGGGGGGAACCCCTGACGTGGCAGCCGCCGGCACGGGGGGAAACCTTCATCATCCTCAAGGCGGATGTCACCAAGGCCCACAGGCGCATAAAAGTGCTCCAGAAAGACTGGAAATACCAGGTGGCCTGCATCCAGAACCGGTGGTGGGTCAATAGAGTGGGCACGTACGGCATGGCCTCGGCACAACTGTACTGGGGAAGAAAGGCATCCTTGGTGCTCAGACTCTTGTACTACATCTTCCCTCAGGTAGACTGGCACTTAGTTTTTGTGGACGACTACTGCTGGGTCCTCAGATGCAGCAGGGCGGACTGGGACGCCACAGCCATCCTGGCCACTCTTCTGGCGCTGGGAGTCCCGCTTTCTTGGAAGAAGACGGCGCTCTCCCCGGTCAATACCTGGTTGGGATTCGTGGTGGACCCAATCACGCCCTGTGTGCTGCTGGCTCCAGTCAAGCACGTCATAATCCTGGCCACTCTCAAACGGCTGGCCCAGGGGGACATCTTTACCAGCAAGGAGGTGGAACAAGCCCTGGGCCGGATTCAATGGGCTACTTCGGCGTGTCCATTGACGAAACCTTTCCTCCAGCCCTTTTGGAGCTGGAAGAAGGCCTGCACCACTTCGGGCAGGCCACCGAAGCTGGTTCGTGCTCTGGCCATCCTTCTGGGGAAGCTCTTCAACCAGAGATTCCCACTGGCATCTCCATTTGCTCCCACACTTCCCTGGACGGGGGCATCCGATGCGGGAGCTGGCAAACAGGCGGACCATGCATGGGTTGGTGGTTGGTGCTCGGACGTGCCCAACCCCGACAAGTCCCGCGTGAAGTGGTTCCAACACAGAATCACACCGGAGGGCGAGCCGTGGGCCTTCGCTACTGGGGACCCGCAGCGAGCGATAGCGGCCTTGGAGCTCTTCGGCCTCCTCCTTCTGGTGAGGGCTGCTCTGCTTTGTGCAGCCGGCTCGGTTTCTCACACTAGGATTCTGGTTGCTAGTGATAACCAGGGAAACGTTTTCTCCCTGCTCAACGATTCCACTCGCAGGATGCCCAATGCGGCCATCCTCATGGAAATTGTGTTAACACTGCATGACCACCAGGTCATGTTAGGACCGTCGCATGTGAAGCGCGACTTTAACACATGGGCGGATGAACTTACTCATCCGGACCCGCAATTTCCGACTGAGAACCGGGTCTTCCCCTCAGTCGAAAGCGAATTGATCAAGCTGATCTTCGCTACTTTCCTTCCTCACCCATGATGCCGGGAGGGCATCCGGTGAGGTGGGAGGATTCCTCCCTCGCTGTGGGAGTGGCATCAATTCTACTCCCATCAGCTGCTGAGGGGAGCTGCCCAGTGGAGCTGGGCAATCCTCCCATTTTGGCACAAACCCTTATTCGGCGAAAAGGATGCACCGTTCGCGATTAAGGTACCAGTAGCACCAATGTGGTGCTTTGAAGAGTCTTGTATTATTCAGACTCCTGTGGCTGTTTATATAATGGAAAGTTGTGATTCCGTACAGCATATCAAGGCAAAAAACCAAACAACGAAAATACCAGATCAAAACTTTGGCCTGCTTCAGATTTAGGATTTCCAAACCAATCGTCCCACGCCACGCAAGCTGGATAGCTACAGTGAAGGCTACCACGCAAGGGGGCACGCGCTGGGGCAACCGGCTCTTAAGAGGTGCAGCTACACACGTAGCTATAATTCCCTTTAAGAAAAAATACTAAATTGTCACGTAAACGGGCTGATCCTTGTCACTCTGACTGTTTTGGGGACCGCTTTAATAAACAACTTTAATTTGTTTGGTGGGCGTAGCGTAAGTTTCCAAGATCAAAGCCAGAACCTCTGACTTTCAGGTGGCTTCTCTAAGCCCTTCGCAGCTCAAGGCCTTCAATCTAAGAGATCCTGTTTTTGAAGTGATCCCCAAACCATCCATTTGTATATATCGATTAAACTATTTACCAAAAAGCAAGCCCAAACAGTGACACAAAGGTGGGTAACCTACAAGCCCCCTGATGATTTTCAATCTGACTGCTTTGACGTTTGATACTAAGTTAGGTACTGGGAATTTGAAAGTAAGTCTTGGCAAAACTAAAATTAGAATTGGCAATACTGTGCAATACTAACTTTGGAACTGACAATGCTAAATAAGGCAAGTCAACACTGTTCGGGAGGGGGGGGGGATATTGAAATTCCAGGAACCACGACCTGATCCACATGTTGGGAGTTTAAAATGGCACATGTCCTGAAGCTAAGACCTGTCCCAAATGCCGTTGGTTTCCTTTGCCATGTTGAACCCGTTCGGTACCCTAATTTGTGACACACACAGAGGCACTTGTGAGGTTGCCAAAAGCAGGCTTCGGCATTGTACTTGGGACCCGTTCCAGTGACATGTCATCGTGTGTATGTTCAACTTCCTGGAGGATCCCGTCCGGAGCACTGTGTAGAAATGCTGTGAGTGGTTGCGAAATCCATCCAACGCATCGCGAAATGAAACCATGGTTGAAACCATAAGCATTCTTGGTATTTAGCTTGGGGAATCGAATCATTCCGTTGTGTCTCTGAACGGTGGTCCTAGGAAACCCTGGAATGATGATTCCCCAACGTACATTCCAACAAACCTTTTCAACCATGGTTTCATTTCGCGGGGCGTTGGATGGATTTCGCAACCATCCAAAAAGGCTTCGCTTCTCCCAACCACAACCCCCCCAATTCGATGTCTAGGGAGGGGCGTCTCCAGTCGCGAAACCTCACGGATTGCCCCCTGGGTCGCGCTCGCTCCCGCCTGCCGCATCCCGCCCTGCCGCATCCCGCTGCCGCTTTTGAGGAGCCGAGGGCCTTGCGGCAGGAGATCCGGCGGCTGAAGCACGAAGAGGTGACGCTGAAGGAGCACAAGCTGCAGGCGGCCAAGGACTTCCGAAGCGACAAGCACCCGCCGCCATGGAGAAACAAAACCCCGCTGAAAAACAGGTGGATGCCATGTAGATAGCCCAGGTTCCAGGTTGCAGATGGTTGCGTGGAAGTTATCAGGTCCATTTAAGGGGAGAATGATGAAAGACGCCTGGTCAGATGTTGCTTAGCATGTAGGGCCTCGCGAGGTCAACAACAAGTGGTTTGCTGGTTAATCGGTGCCACTGATATCAGCTTAGGTGAAGACCTGAAAAGTCGGAGGGTAGATCCTGGCCTTCGATCTGTTTTTGTTGTACGGAGGACATGTTGAGTTGAAGAGTTACGAAGTTACTCTGGTGGCTGTGGCTCAAAACCGGTACCCAAATGGAACCCTGGTAAGTGGAAACATGGACCAAAACCTGCGTAACCCCTCCTGGTTAATTTTGAGCCACACCCTGGTGAGTAAGAAGGGTACCAAGAATCCTGGTTTTGAAGATGCGTGGCGAAACCGCCGATGCTGGGTGCCTTATCGGACAAAGTGCTGCGTGCGCCACATAGGATGAGTGAAATCGCAACAAATGCAGTAACCGCCTACCAAGTGCAGAAATTAGCTAGGTCCAGTAGACATGTATTGAATGGTTTCTAGTCATACAGCCACGTGTGGTACGGGGCCGGCGTGTCAGGAAAACGACGGGTGGACGACGCGAGGACGAGATTTCTACATAGTAACAGAACTCCCCCCTCCCCAATCCCCCAGAACAAGATGTCCCAAATCCCCCCTCCCCTCCCCGCAAAAAAAGAAAAGAAAGAAAAGGTATCCCCAACGCCCCGGCTGCTGCACCAGGATAATTATCGCGCAGAAGGGGAGAGAGAGAGAGAGAGAGAGAGGCCTCAGCGTGCTGCACTGGCAAGGACATCCTGGCGCAATGGGTAAACCTCTAAATCAGCGAAGGAAAGAAAGAGAAACGAAATGGGAGTTGTTGACTTAGTTTCCCTGAAGCACGCACACCTCCATTTGCTTGTTGGTCCCCTGGAAAACAAGATTCAATCCTGTCCAGTGACAGCTTCCCTTAGCCAATAGGATCAAGCAACAAACACAAAAAATCTGGAAGTCCCTTTCCCAACAGGGATGAAACCAAAAGAACGCAAGAAAAACACTTCCCCTAACCAGGTACCAGAGTCCAACAACAAACCTCCCGGGCGTTCCTTTCCAGAAATGCTTCCCTGAACCCACCGGACCCCAAAAACCAACTTCGCCGGGCGAGCGTCCGCGGCGTGGACGTCCGCGGCGGGCGTCACAGGACTCCGCGGAGGTCTTCGTGCGGCTGAGCGCCCAGAACATCGCCGCGGAGGAGCTCCGGCAGCTGCGGCTGGGGCGCCTTGGCCGCCAGTGGGCTCGTGCGCCACGTTGGGTGCTGCCCTACGCTTTGGTTGCGTTTTGATGTGTGTCAAAACAGGGGGGGGAATTGTAGCGGTGTTTTTTTCCCTTGGGTTTGAAGGAGGTACCAAATGTTGCTTAAATCTGGGTGACCTGAACCATACATTTGTGTGACATAAATGGATTCCAAAGGAGAATCATGCATGTATCCTCCCCATTCAACCTGTCACCAGCACCTTATGAACCCTCAAGACATTGTTCGTCCAACCTCTCAGGTGTTGCAGCCATTCTTCACACCACCCTCCTCCTGGAAAAACGCGCACAGGTACCTAGACAGTGCCTGTAGTCCCCTAGTCTTTCGGCACGTACTTCTGGCCCTCCCCCTAGGATCATGAAGTCGGCGCGGCAGACGGAGCAGAAGGTGGCCGCGGTGGAGGCCACGCTGCTGGAGAGGAGGAAGTACTTGGAGAGCGTCAAGGACCGGGGGTGGCTTCCTCCCTAAGTTTGGCTCACTGGTGGACATACGTCTAAATGATGTCCACCAGAAGGACAGGGGTGCTTGACTGCTATTGGCTTGGATCTTTAGACTTTAAACTTTTTGGATACCCCCTCATATGTCCTTTTCACATGTAAAAAAGCTTACACGTTTTGCTGGGGGCCCAAGTTTAGACTGTACCTTATTTTTGCGAAATAAGGGTGTTTTCCACTAAAACCCCAATAAGTTAAACCTTTTGCAGGGGGGTCAACAGCAACCAAGGGTGGCTCCCCTGAGTTTGGCTATGATTTTGACGAGGAATAGCCGCCAAAAGGTGATGGACGGTGAAGTTCAACCGGGAAGCCAAAGCCACAAGAGGCTTTGTGTGAGGAGATGTTTTTGCATATCGAAGAAGTTCGCGGCCCAAGCCTACCCGGCATCCAATCTAAGTCTAAGATAGTGTTGCAGAACCCGCCGAGTGGCTGGGGAGTCACAAGTGGCAACTGGCTTACCGAGTGGTGAGTGCTTGCTTGGCTGGCGTGAGCAGGAATGGCACACCTCCCAGGGGCTCAAATAATTGACCTTCGGATGTTTCGAGAAAGATGAGGCTTCGCTTCTACCAGACTCTTCCTAGACTCGCCCTAGACTCTTCCACGGGCTGTTTGCGAATAATGATGATGGACCTGATATTTGTGGCTTCCATTGACAGTAAACCTGCTGTTGTTCGCTGTGGGTCAACCTACAACTGGCAGTGCAAGGATTCCGTGCGGCAAGTCCTGCTCGCACTTGAAGCTTTGTCCAAGCATGCCCCGAGGAAGCTTTGACTGTCACGGCAAAGCAGAATGAGCTCGACGCTTTGCTGAGAGCTTTATATGCCGGGCACACGAGGGAGGAAGCACTGAGTCTTCTTTAATTTTGCTCATTGCCCAACCGAAGTTTTTAGGCTATTGCCGCGAAGAGGGAGGCCCTGGGGGACAAGGAGAACCAGCTCTCTGCGCCTTGGCACCTCAAGTTTGCTGGCGGTTGGAAGGGAGCCAAGGAGCTGGTGGTATCCAAGTTTGCTGTTCAAGAGGGAGCTGAGGAGCTAGGAGTTCTGGAAGGACATGGTGAATAAGTGATTGCGGGGTGCCAAAACTATGCCATTGGTGGGAACGGGGTGCAATATTGCTATGTTGGCTTGCACGGTTTCAAATTGTGCGCCTGCATACCTTGCGTCCCTGGACGCCTAGCAGCCAGAGCCGGCCTGCCAGTTTAAAGTCAATCCACGGTGAGGCCGTGATGCAGGTGTATTTTGCTGGAAACCGGGGGTCGACAACTTATGAAACTGGTGCCACTGAAGCAGGGGCTGTTGAACTTTGCAAGTGACCGAACTGGAGGCTTAATGAAAGCAACGACAAGCGGGCCATTCAAAACCAATGCAGAAAATTGGCCCAAGCATGAGACTTTCATACCCCAAATGCCACGACCGTGGAAGCTGAAGGACACCAAACGCGCAACTCCCCGCATGCGATCCATTACCCTCACGCCTCGCACTATCCACTCCAAACACCCAAGTGGTGTCTAAAGCACGTCGCGCCGGAAACCTCGTCCTTAAGCGGCCGAAGACTCGGTTTGTCAAGTACACCATCCGACCTTGGACATGGCACTGACCTTTCAATAGCCCAGCTTTGGTCTCGAACCTAGCAATTCCTCCCAGACCATGCGGGGGGTCAAACACAAGGGCCGGGATCCTCAAAGAGGTTGGGACCTAACACCTAAGAAAGCCGAATTGTTTTTTGAGTTGTCTTCAAATATCACAGTTTAGGGCGAATTCATAGAGAGCTTCATTTGGGCAAGATGCTTTCTGTGGTTGCTTTTTTGAAAGGTGTCCTTTTTCTGGGGATTCCAACCGGCAACCACCCATTTCAGAGGTTTGTTTTCCTCATTCCGACGACATAAATTCCTGCGGAACTGCTGACAAAAACATTGTGTGTTTCTCAGTTGCCCAAAGCTTAAGTGCTTTTCCAATGTTCCACGTTTAGTCAAGGTTCAGCTTTGCTTTCCGGGCCCTCTGGGCAAGAGAGATCTGCTCAAGCCCCCGAGAAACTTGAGAAACCCCCTTATGATAGTCCGGTAATGTCCCACCAGTGATCCCTTTTGCTGTCCAAGCCACATGCAACCCTATTCATTCTAGGGGCTCTAGCATCTTTTTTGTTATCATTTTCCCAGCGTAGCTCAGGGAGCCACTTTGTGCCTTTCCCACGAAGAATCCAAAATTAGCTTGCATGTTCAACCTCAGGCCATTCAAGAATAGGAATCGGCCCAAAATGGAGTTTTGAGAAATGGACAAGTAGACTAAAATCCTGCGGTTGTTTGGCTTTTAGGCACCAGGAAAAAAGAAACTACCAAGCCACCAGAAAGCCGCAAGTTTTAGTCCTTGGTTCCATTACTCATTTGCCAGGTTTAACCCATTTTGGGACCTCAGGGAATGAGTTGGCATGATAATAATAATAAAGGAAAACAAGAAAACACATCCTGTGGTTGTCTATTGTCCATGGTTTGGGGTTGTTTAGAATGGGGTGTTCCTCTCTTTCTTCGGCACTCCGACTCGGACAGGATCTCCAGGGCCGGCTGCGGGACCTCGAGGCCCAGCTGGCGCGCAGGCGGGCGCAGCACCCCAAGCAGGTGGCCGCGCCTCGGAGCCGAGCCGAGCCGAGGGAGCCGCCCAGCGGTTTTGGGTCGCAGCAAGGCGGACAACCTATGGACCCCTTTGGACGTTTTTTGTTTTGTGTGTGTTTTTGGTGTTGTTGTTGTTGTTGTTGTTTTTTTTTTTTGGGGGGGGGGCAACCAAGGTCAAACACGCAAATTCAGTGGACAACATCCTTTTGGTGGTTTGGATTCGGAGAAGTGGGAAACCACGCCAGAACTGCACCGAAGCAATCCAAGCCACCACTTGGAGGGAAGCTGACGTTGCGACGGTTTTGGAGGGGAACCAGTTGGTAACACGAAATTTCAAGGGCTCAAAATGGTGATGCCTCGATTCAGGTTTTGGGATTATTGCATGTGAGGAACAATGATCGGGAGGAAGAAAGAGAAAGAACAAAAACAGGGGGGGAGAAGGAGTTTGCATCAGGTGAAAGTTTTGCTGGGGAGCCTTACTTTGCCGCCGTACAGCCGAGAAGGCAGCCACGAGGAAGCTGTGGAAGTTGGAGGCAAGCGAAGGGATGCAGACCTCACGGTGCAAGGATTGAAAAGAGGGCGCAAAGAGGCCTCGACTGTGAACCCTCAATTGGGTCCTTGTTGGCAAGCTTTGAGCTTTGTATTGGCAGGTGTCTTCGTTTTAGTGGCCCAGAAAGTTTCGAGCCTCTTCTGGCCCAACTCAGCTGGTGAGCTGAAAGCGGGCTGGCCAGAGGGGTTCTCAAGTTACTTCTGGGCCAAAAAAGGTCCCTTTGAAGCATTCAGAGGATCATTTTGTGAATTTTCAGTCTTTCAGTTGCAGTGTCCCGTTAATGAGTGCATACGCTGAGGAGATCAGAGAGGAGATCAGTGCTGCTCTTCCCAAGACCGAGGAGAAGCCGGCAGCCATGTCCGAAATTCGGCAGTCCCAAGCAGAAAAAAATGCGGCCCCCGTGTTATTTCTTCACATCGTTGGGTAGCATCCCAAGAGCCATGGGATGTCCAACGGTCCTCCCTTAAACCCTCGGGTGCCAATAGCCACTCTTGGTGGCTTCCTCCCAGCCATCCGGTTCCTTAGCTTTTCAGCTTTTTAAGGTTTAGTCCGGGGTTCCTTCCACTTAACCCACTAAAAAAGTCAAACTTTTAGCAAAAATCTGAAAGCAGCCCAGGTCACTAGGCTGTTTTTGCACCCCCTGGCTCTGAATCAGACGTACCGGGCATGGAAGCGATCGGAGTCGGAGGAGCTGAAAGCCAAGGAAGAGGACCTACGGCGAGAGCTGAAGGCCCTGCAGGACTGGGAACCCCGGTGCCGTCGGTACCTGCCGCCTTTGAAAGGGGATACGAACAAACGCCCACTCCAGAAGTCAATGGCGTTTGTTTCGGTGTGTTTCCCTGGGTTTAGAAAAGGAACCGCGATAAATCACTCATTTTGGGGATGGGATCAGACCAACCGTCTGGTTGAGTTTGTGTGGAAAGGGAAGCCAGGCGATGTTTGGCGGAAATCAATGTTGAGGGTGGTCCAATCATTCTCGCGTATGCCTTGTGACGGCTCTTTTGCGTTGTCTTGTTTTCCCACCTTCGATGGTTTTCCTTTGCCCGCGGCGATGCTTAGAAAGCAAACAACAGAAACCCTACGCGTGTTGGCTGATATCTCAGCTTGCCACGCTAGCTGCGGATACCCTGCCTCTCATTGGGAAGGTTCTCAACTACCATCACTTAACAACGCCATTGCCAAACGCACCTTGTTTCATCCCTGTACAGGCTGTTCCTTGACAAAATGCAGGATGCACCTTGATCGCAGGAGAAATCCCTGATCGGCTTCAAGCCTTGAGCATGATTTGGATGTCAGCAGGTTTCACCGATTTGCCGTAGATGTTTTGCGGGTGTACATAGCTGCCAGGCTGCGGGTAAGACTTGCGTAACTTGCGCTTGTTCGCCATGACGCCAAGGAAAATGGCAGCTCGGCCGTTTGCCAGGGTAGGCCTGCGCGGATCCTGAAAGTACAGGTTGGCTTTGGTGGGCAAAAGTCACATGACTTTTGCCCACCTGTTGGGAGGGTGCCCTAAGGAGTATCTTAATATACATTTGTCTAAAAAGCATGAATAAACATAAAACATGTTTTGAGGTACTTATGTGTGTATACACAAGCTCGCCCCCCCTTTGAGAGCCACATGGCTTCAATTGGAGGGCACATGCCGGGCGTGTTTCCTCGACCTTTCTTCGCCCTGCCCAGGGCGACCTAAGTCCACAAAGTCCTGGCCTCAACGGTGAGGCGTGGGTGCTGGGGCCAATTTCTGGTTGGCAAAGGGAGCCCAGATTTGGGGGAGCAGTGGGCAGTCCCAATCATTCAAAGGGTAAGGATTTGCCGGTTTCGGTCAGTTTTGGCCACTGGCTTGGGTTCTGACCAAAAGGTTGCGGGGGCAATGGCTCCGCTATCGCAGACGGCGTATTTGTGGGGCATGCGCTTGCAAGTTGGGATTGTTGAGGGGTAATGAGCTTCCTTGGAAAGATGGGGAACCATGCGGGGCAACCACAACACGGCAACACGGCTAAGTATCGCTTGCGAACCCACCATGATTCTCTTCTCAACCCATGGTCGGCATACCCCATGTCCTCCAGTTCTGGCCGGAGTACGTCGGCGTGTTCTTCGGCCTTTGTGAGACGAGGGTCACGCTTGGGAATGCGGCCAATCGGCTGTCCAGCTGCTCGGCCTAATGTAGTCACACCCAGGCGTCCAGGACCCAGGTACGCAGGCGTGTGAAACACGGGCATAGCGCATTGGTGTTGTGAGACAAAGATTGCCTGTCTTCCAATTTGGGTATGGGTTAAAATTCAAAAAAAGGGGACCGCAGGTTTTAGTCTATGTTTCCATAGCAGGGCAAGCCTTTTTTTTGGATACCTATTTTTGACCCACAGCCATTTCACTGGACAAACTCTTTGAAGTTCGACTGATTTCTGTTTCTTTGCTGAAGGCCTAGACTTTGGCTTGGAACTTCCAGTGCCCAAAGCCGTGTGCAAAAAAGCCGAGGCTATGTGTGCGCAGCACCTCGGCGGGAAACAAGAGCGAAACTCCTCATTTGGATTTAACAACTATTAGGGATCATACACGTAAACAACGGCCATTTGTTCTCATATGCGTTGCCTACCATCGGGGCCTTTGGTGAAGCTGCGGAAGTCTTGGGGCTTCTTTTGCAACCATCGAGTCGAGTGTTTCGCTAGTTAGGACCAAGGATACATACTCCAAGGAACCCCCAAATTGTTCAAATGGGGTATGCCGGGCGGGGGGTCTTTGAAGCCAACTGAAACCATGATGATAAGAACATGCACTGCAAAAGAGCTCAGAGTCTTGACAGCGGCCACTTGATGTCTGTTGCTTGCACCCGACTCCGTACTGCCCTGGCTCGAGGTGCGAGTGGACATGTTCGACCCTCAGACCTCTTCGTGGTTGACAGTCCTGGAAAATCCCGCGCAGGACTTCACCATTGATTGGTTCCTTGGACCCCCCGACCACCACAAGCCCAACCCATGTTGCTTTTTGGCCGATTTGAGCTGTCCCAAGCGAGTGTGTTTGGGCACGAGACTCACGAGACCCAGGGCTGTTCCATGCACAGGAGCTGGTTGCTGGCGGTGCGCTTCTGGGCTCCCACGAAGCCTTGACGATGGGCCGCTTCAAGGATTGACTGAACGCCCGCTTGCCTGGCAGGAAGGGCTCCAGTTCTATTTTACCCTCCCACCAACTAACATGGAACCTGACGTTCGGGAGAACTTTGGTGCGTTTTGCTTGGATGTTAGGATTTCAACTTTTTGGCATTCTAGTGGGTTTTCCATCAAACCTTGGAAACTTAGTCACTTTTAGCAGGGCTTCGCAGATTTCGCAACCGAGTCAAAAGACCATCCCAGAAGCTCCCGAGTCCTAGAGAGGGCGCTCGCTCCGGCCAGGAGCTGGTCTCCGCCAGCTACGGCCAGGAGCGGAAGGTGATGCTTCGTGTGGTGGTGCCTGGCGCTCGGTTGGGCGTTGCAAATTTGGGTGAGTTGGCAAGGTGGATGCCATACAACTTGACAAGAAAACCGACAAGCCATGGGGATTTACAGGGTTCCCCCCCAAAAAAGCCTGCTATTTCCAAGTCATGTTGGTTTCTGGTCATTCCCATGGGAAGTATGCAAATTTGACTCACCCATGGCTGCAGGGCTCCTTAAAAGTTCCTCTTGGGACATGGGTGAACTCTTGGCATGTCAATGCGATGGTGTCCTTCCGGGTGTCCTTGCAGATCAAGATTTGGGTTGGGAAAGACAGGTTCAAGCACCCAGACTTGGAACTGCCTTTGGTTTTGATGCACGTTCTTATTCCGTCGTCCTGAATCACAGGACATTCACATGTGAATGCCTGGGTTGCTCTAAGCCCCTTGAAGTCACAGTCGAAACTTGGTTGGGTTCCTTTCTCTTCGTCTCTTCAAGGACCAACGCCCCATGTCGGGGAGGGTGGTTGGCAGAGTCCCGTTTGTGGGTCCGACCTGACACATCAGACCAGGTCGGACATCGGCTTCCTGCGATTGCAGCAGTTCGAAGACACATTCCCGACGCCATACGCGAACTGAATTTGTCAAACACCAGGACCAACAAAAAGGGTGGCAAATATCAATACTGGACAGGTTCATGGCACAGTACGTGATGCTGCTTGCCCTTTAATTGACCAACGACCTAGAAGAATGCACAGCTCTCGCGGTGTAGCGGGGAAGCATGGTGATGGTGGTTGATGCATGCAGTCCGTGACGGAATGCAAGGCATGTGGAATATGGCATTCGCCAGGCGTCTTAGGAAAGCGGTGGTCTAAAATCGGCCCGGCGCAAAACCCGGTGAACCATCAGTGTTCTCGACGGATGCTCGGAGATCAGCTGGAGAAGATCATGTCACAGAGCGTCAGACGGAACAATTCAGCTCATGCAGGCCGAGTCGGTTTCTCACCTTCTTCCCTGCAGCATGAAACTCACAAATTGGGTCCACTCAAAAGAAATTGTTTCTCTACATGCGCAGGTATCGCAAGGAAGCTTCAGTTTAGAATATTAGAACAATGAAGCACGTGAAACCGGCGAGTCGGTTGCAAGGATTGCAGCTATGTAGGTCGCAGGAATCGGGTGTCAGGTGTGCTTCCGACATATAGATTGCAACATGTTATCATCCCAATTGTGGATGATCACAAGCTCAATGTCCAAGAGACAGTGATTTCCGAGACAGGATTTGCATTTCCAAGGTTGTTGGTTGGACAGGTACTGTCAGTTGCCTTGCAATCAGTGAGTGGTGCATGGTGAATCTACTGTCGGAAGCCGTGACACCTCTGGCTCGGGCACGCCGCACGTGTGCAACTGCGATGATTGCGAATGTACTTGATTTCAAGTCGGCATCCAACGACCGGTGTCGAAAAATGCGGTGAACCGGTGAATCAGTTCTCAGACCATGAAGCAAGGGAAGCTGGGGTTGCGTACAGTCAACCTTCAGGAGTGCAATCTTGCCATTTTTGAGCGTGAGCTAGCAGGGGGTGCGCATGTTTTGCGGGCACTCAGTTGAACGTGTCCACCAGTTTGCGGCGGGGCCAGTTGACACACCTCCCAGACCCCCGCCATGTGCATCGCCAGCCCACCAGCTCCAGGTATTGTCACCCACTTTGAGAACCGGCGAATGCGCCTGATACAGCCAGATGATGCCACGGGCTGCCCAAGACTCAGACCGGGAGACCTGTTTTTGAGACCGTGGTGACGGACCGGGGCTGCCAATGAACCCGGGAAGTCGCGAGAACGCGGTGACGGCCATTCCAGAGTTAGATGTCGTGCGCGGTGCTGCCCTTTTCAATGGTCCCCCGCTCACCAACGTTCAACGGCAGGGGATGCTCCTTTTTCCCACGGCCAGCGGGCGAGTTTGCTATTCAATGCCAATATTCCTGTTGCGCTTCGATATGCTCCGTACACTATTCACCTAAAACACCCAGGCTATTTGCACCTCGCGGTGCCAAACCTCATCATCCACGAGATCGATGCAACAAGTCCGCTGTGCCCTGAGGCCAGTGTTTTGGCGACCCATTCGGCGTAAGCTTCCCACACTGATGTCCCGACATCTACCAAGGGTGAAAGAGGTTTGGGCGCTGCTCCGTTGCAAGGCCACGCCCATCCGAAGACAATGCTGACCCAAAGAACACTTGGACTCAGCCCTCCCCTCGCCCGAAGCCCACCAGCAACCCTCATTGAGGGTGGAATGACAAAGGCCTTTGATTTGTGTGAAGGCCTTTTTGACAAAGGCCTAGGGAAGATAGAGATGCCAAAGGTTCTTTTTCGGAGATGCTGAGAATGCTTTGAGACGTAGACTGGCATATGGATGACTTGCTCATCCCCAGTTGAAAGCTGTTGCATGCTGTTGCCACAGATGCGCAAACAGCCCAAGTATATGTCTGGTTGCATCAGCGCATTTTGCACACTGGTTTGTTTTGCGGCATGAATGGTCAGCATCCATGCAGCTCACATCTCATGTTACAGCTGAGATGGGCAGCATACGTTTGATACCACAAACACGTTGCCTAGGCCGCAACAAGGACGGAATATGTTTAGTGCTGACAGCTGGTCGGCAGAAGCTTCCGCCTGAGAGTTTTGCATTCACGCCTTTGGGCCTCGGATTGCAGGCGAAGCAGTTGGAGTTCCCAGGCCCGGATGGCCCGGATGCGTGGCCATATTTGGTTGAAGGATGGTTTTTTGCAGCATCCTTTGACTTTGGGTGTCCCTTTGGTGGTTTTTCCCCTGCGACTTCATATCGGGTCTGGTGCTCAAAGAACAGTTGCCGAAGCCCTGCATCTTTCAGCCTTCGCTGGCGCGAACAGGCAACGACCTTTCAGGCCTGGGGCTCAGAACGATTGTCCTTTTTGGGGGTAGTACCGACGTGGGTTTAAAGGGAAGCCGCGCCGGTGGTACCCTTTGCTGGTTTGTTTTTTTTAAAGGGGGGGATCACAGAAAGCGGCCCGAAACCCTGATTTTCCACAAAGCAGGCCTGTGTGTGGCGTGGGATTTGGGCGCTCTGTCCTCAACCCACGCGCATCCGAGGCGCCTCGCCAGTGTCGTGCAGAAACTGGAGCCTGACCAGGGCCGAGATTGAGGACGGGTGTGCGAGCTTGGCCAAGCCGGCGAGATGAGTTTGTTAACATGGTTCTGTCCACACGTCCAACATTGTGAAAAAGATGGAAAAGGAGGTCAACATGTGCCGCAGAAGTGGGGACAGATCCCAGCATGACTTGAACAATATTATAAGCTCCAACAAAAACTCACACCAGTCTTCTTTCTCTCTCTCTCGCTCTCGCTGTGTCTCGCTTTCTAGCTTCCAGGCAATACTTGGCACACAAGCAGGGTCCCACACTCACGGGACAACCGATATGAGTTGAGGACCACCTCGTGTCGCGCCATGTGGAGGCCGGCCGTGGCCGGGTGACTGGTCGCCCTTTCTTCTCCAGTCTGCCAAAATCATCTCAAAGTTGTGTGTAGACTCATGGGCCAGAGTTCGAGAACACGCTTGTTTGGTGTACCCCAGTTTGGGATGCGCGTCCTGGTCTTCGAAAGGTCCCCCCAGAAAAAAACAAAGAAAACAAATAAAGTTTAATATGGCTGAAGGGTGGATAGTGTACGCCTCTGAACATGTCCTGTTGGTTTTCGCTTGCACACCGCCCGCAAACACGTCACCATTGTTCGAGTCCGGACTGTCCTGTGGTCAATGGGATGCCGCAAAGAAGGAAGGACGCTTGAGCCATGAAGAGCAGGGCACCCCAACAATTGTATCCCTTGCGTCTCCTGCAAAAGCTGCCGTCTTCCTTTGGGTATCCACGTTTGGATGGCTTTAACGGGAGACTCCCCTTACAGCCATCCAAAAGTGGATTCCCAAAAGGAAGACGGCAGCTTCTTTTTTTTCCAGGCGACCCCCCAGTCGAAACTGGCACCGTGTTCCCTTAAAATGGTCACGCCCGAAACGAAATGATTCCCTTTGGGCAGGTGCACTCGAGATGTGTGTGATTGCTTTCCGAGAAGCACTAGTTGCCACCGGAGTATTCCCCAAGATGCGAAGACCTCGCTTTGCCTAATAAAAACCACCCCTTTTTGATCTTCTTGCTTTTCAGACTTGTTTCTTGTGTAGTCTATGTGTTAAAAGGTGAATCTGTTATCTCCACTAGGTCCCCCAGTAGTTTTACCTTTTTTGGGGGAGGGTTCCCCTACTACAGAAAGTGAGAGGGCGCCGAAGAGGTCGTGGTGCTGGTGGAGGGCTTTGAGCCCATTACCGCTGCCTGCACACAGGGCAGGCACTCGTATTCCCACGTGGCGGAGGACCGGACGAGAGAGGACTGAAGTTTGGAAATGACCATGGGGCATAACCTATGGCGAGCTATTTTTGGGGTGGAACATCCATTTGCCACCCATTTTAATGTTCACCAGGGGTACAGGGTTGCCAAATGGCTGTGGGTCAAAACCAATGGGATCCCATTTTGGGGGTAGGTGAATTCACCACCCATTTTAGAACCCATTTTCGTGGGGATTGAATCGGATGTTCACTGGGGGGTACGATTTGGATTTTGACCCATGGCCAAATGACCACAGTCACCCAACAACTGTGGCGTTTGGTTGGATGGATGATTAAGGGCCTTTTAGGGTGGAGGATTTGGGGTTCGGGTAAAGCTTTGGAAGTTGCTCGAAGGAAGACACCTGAGACACCATGATAACGCTTGGGTGTTTTGAGGCTTCCCTTTTTGCGGGGATATCCTTTTTGGTTCCGAAGGCACGGCTAGAAATTGAGACTGGAATTCGGGACATCCGTTCACCCGCGTTTAAGGAGGTTCAAGGAGAGTTGGGCCTTTGAATTCCGGAGATTTGGCGACCTGAACTGTTCCTATGCCAAAATTTCGTTTGTTGATTGACGTTGCCGTGTTTCATTTGGATCCCTCGTACCCACCATTGAATCGCATGCTGAAGGACTTCGCGTTTGATTGCGCCTTCGCGCCGTGTGTGCTGCGCACGGCTGGCACGTATTCATGGTGGGCGCTGGTTGGTTTGCAGATCAAACCACAGCAAAAAGCACGACAGCAATGTCACGCGAGGTCACTACTCATGCTTTTATACGAAAGGCCCTCACACATCTTGTTCCGCCGCCAGTCAAAGGGACGATTGCAAATTGCTTTTGTTGGATACGGTTAGGTCATCATTCGGCTGCCGTGCTGCCATGCCTGGCAGGAGGGCGGAGGGCGTCAAGTAGATGCCCTTTGGTCATTTGCTGGCAATTTGTTGGCTATCAATTGTATTGCTCGGTAACAAGTTGTCAGCTGATAGTGACCCGTGCTACAACGCCAGTTGCCAGACAAATTCATGTGGGCAGCGCCAAAAACCCTTGTGAAAGGAGTGATTTGAGGGGCTCTCCTAACGAAGCCTCACCAAAGCTAAAGCGCAGGGCGCGAAAGCCCGCGAAAGCTTGTCGAAAGAGGTAGAAGAAGAGCCCGCCGCGAAAGCGTCGCGCAAGTGCAAGTTTGCAGTTTCTGTGTTGCCCGCGAAAGCTCCGCGAAAGTGATCATTACAAAACACATGCCCGCGAAAGCATCGCGAAAGGTTCCGCGAAAGCGGTTTGTTAGTAGTAGAGGGCTTTATGTACCTTATTCTTGGCGCCGCTCATGTCAAGACCACTTACGGCTTTTCAACTGCGTTGCGCAGACAGTTAGGAGTTAATTGCTTGGGTGCCAAAATGTGCTAATAAAACCGCACATATTGATTGATTTCCCTCCAAGTAAAGCCCGAACCCATTCTTCCAGCCAGGCGGCAGCGACGGAGCACTGACAGTGGATTTCAATCGCTTTCAGGACGGGGCCTGGAGTCGCGTGTTCGCGAATTGCGCGCGTGCATCAAGATGTTGGGTGGTTCATGTGCCAGTGGTGACGCAAAGCACCAGCTGGAAGCATACCTTAACAGCGCGAAGGCAGATGGAACAAACTGCATCCTATACCCAGAGGATCCAAGTACCTTCTACGGACGTACTTAGACCCCTTTTGACCCCCCTAAAGCCATCCCCAGAAGGTACGTGGACCTTCTGGGACATCATCCGCTTTACGAGCAGGAAGAGAATAGCTTCATCTACTTTCGCCCTGGCGTCAGGCCTTTGATTCATCGCACCCAGCGAAAGAGATGCCAGGAGCTGGTTCCGGCACCGCCAGGCTGCAGCTACGCCGCGCGCCAAGGGCTAACATTGGCAAGAGCCTAAGACTCAGTTGCCCATGGACTCTTTGACCTTTTAGTTTCCCCTAATTGGTCAATTTTTGGCATGACTCCAAAGCCCTTTGGGCAAGTGAGAAGAGCACCTAATGTGCATTGTGATCTCATGTGATCTATGACTGCTCATGGGGATGCTGCCACTGCCAATGACAAACAATGCTGTTGCACTGACTTTGCAAAGCTCTGGCTTTTGTTGCCATTGCTGTTGCAGCTGCCGTGCTGATCTCTGCTGCTTTTACTGTTGGACCATTGCTGGTATGTGTAAACATCATGGCGTTCCCTTGGGTAGCCCCAAAAACACGCATCCAAGTGCTCGGGGGCACAAAGTCCTCGGACACCCAGGGACTGTTGCCTGCTTGATGATCGCTGAGCCGCGAATGCCATGCGACCCCGTAGAGAGTCTCAGACGGGACAGCATCTTACGGCCGGATTTGGTGTTGTCTCTTGACAGTCTGGCTGGCATTTTAAACGAATGATCCTGGCGGCTTTGTGTTTTTAGATGTATTTGTGGTTGTTGACCATGGAAGATAGAAGTAGCGTTTATTGGTCATAATTTAGACCAAACTGTGGCCTCTTTATGTGTCGGCCACTTTCCACCACCAAGATGATGTAACAACCCATGTTGCAACCCACGTCGCAGCCCATGTCAAAGACCCTGCCTTTTCCACTGAGCTCCAGCTGATAACGCTTCATTGCATACAAAATCAAGCTTGCCCAAGACACTGCTCGTGAGGACAGCTTGCCATCAAAACAATGGGCTTAGGAATTGCACCACACCCATCCGTGGTCACAACACAGCCCCGCCATTGCTCACTTGGACTTCCTTGCCCTTTTCACAGGGTGTGCATCCTTGTGAGGTTTCTTCTCCTTCTTCTTGTCCTCAGGACGCGAACCCTTCGTAGGGGGGAGGTTGGGAAAACCAAATTCCTTGCTGGGGGTTTGGGGCCAAAATTTCACCTTAGACATTGCTTTTCCGCCAACCCCCTCCAACATTACAGCCCTATTCCCAAAAAACAAAACCAAAACACCCCTCTCCCCCCATCCCCAAATTGCAAAAGCTGCACGGTGGTCTCTCCAGAATGTCAAGCCTAAACGGCCCCTCTCAATGCTTTTCACACCGAACCGCACTACGACAAACTCCGGCAGGAGCAAAAAGCCAAACCTGTCCTGCCCCTGCTTCTCCAAGGCAGAGATCAGCTTGAGCATCTTTGAAGGCAAGGAGTCCTTGCCGATGTCGAAGCTCTCAGTGACAAACTTGAACATGCTGTCAATCTCCTCCTTGCCTGAAGGCGAAAACTTTTCGAAAGTTCTAGCGAAGTGAAGCCGAGGGAAAAATGTGTTCTGAAAGCCCATGTCTGAATGGAACTCTGTGCTGCCACTCACTCCCGCAACAGCTCCCCACTTCTGCGCCCGCCCCAACACTTGTAGCCCGCCTGCCGTGCCCACCAGCAAGCAATGCGCCACGATCATTGCCAAGGCCAGCTTGCTGACGTGATGGCAAACTTCTTTGATTTTGTCTGATGTCTCCTTGGCCTGGCTTTGCACCACTTGAAGCTGTTCACAGCCCGTCTTGCGCGCGAGGGACAGAAGGGGACCGCGGCTTTCGAGAAGCGAGCGTCTGCAAACGCTGGCTTGCTTCAAGTCAGACCTGATGTTGCGCTCGTTCTCCTCTTTGAACACCCACTCCACCGGCTTCATTTGCCACGACTCTGAACAAGTCAAGACCTCGCCGTACTTGTCAAGGAAAGACGTGGCAGGGGCCAAGTTGCCCTTAGCAAGATCAATGGCCCTACCGAGGTGCTTGATGAAAGTTGCTCGGTATGAGCTGCATGACTTCTGAAGTTCCTGTAGAAATGGGGACTGGTCAGCAGCAAGCTCCGGACTAATCGCAAAGTTGGAAGCTTCGAACACTGCCAGCTTCTCGGCAAAGAAATTCCTTGGCAGCGTCCCGAAAAAAAAAGAAGTGCAACTGTAGGGCACTAGTGCCACATGTGAAACACGCAACAGCTGGTTGGGTAACAAGCTTAATTATCTGACTTGCAAAACGCACCGAATGAACACGAAGTTCAGTTCGCCCCCTGACGCGTCCAACTTCTCCAGCTCAGGCCCCCATCTCATCTGCAGCGCGTGCCACTCACGCGGCATCCACGACTTCATCTCAGTGATGCTGCCGCTCACGAGTGACACCACGGCCTTGGCCTTGGAAATCTTCAGCAGCCTAGCCAGCATGTCGCGCACGGACATCCATACAAAGGAGACAAGCTCGAGTTCTGAGCTGGCCTCAACCGGCTTGTCCCCATCCTCTCCAAAAAGGAGCAGCCCTTCCGTGCAGAATGTCACGGCTTTTGCCAGGAGTTCTTCAAGGCTTGCGCTGTCCACCCAGGAGGGTGGCCAGTCGCGAGACAAGGCCAACCACTCCGCGAGGGCCTTGTGTGCATCACTGACATTCGAAAGGACAACGTTGCCGCGGATAAAGCCTCGCATCACGGCACATCACGTCGCACAACGCAACGCTTTTGTAAACTTTTGTCTGCAAGGACAAGTTCACCAAGACCGATGCCAATTTTTGACACATCCGGAGTTCTTAGCAGGGCCAGACAGAAACCAAAAAAGCCAAGGCACACTTGAGGGCAAAGGAATGGTCTGAGGCATGGAGCCCTGCAGTTGCGGCCGCCAACGCTGCAGGATCGAAGTGCTCGGCAAGCGTCTGGAACGTTGCCTCCTCCAAATTGGGGACGACAAGAACGCCGTCTGCCCACGATTTGATCTGGCCGAGTTTCTCCTTGAATTCTGGGCACAAGATGTCACTTGCCCACTCATTCAACTGGTCCCTAGCAGCAGTGAGCTTGGCGGCCTCCTTCTCCATACCCCTGGTGGAAAGGTGCGCCGCCAATTCTTCCAAGGGCACAAGCTTGCTGGCCTGCGTCTGGAGCGCAAGGAGCTTTTCCTCTGTGGCATCAGCAAGCTCGCTGGCTGAGTAGCGCGCCACGGCCTCTACGAGGGCTGCAAGGCTGTCGACATCTTTCACAGACAACTTCGCCTCAGCAGCAGCCTTTCCAGCAGAAAGCACCTTTTGCCAGAGAGACCTCCAGCAAAGGGGAAGGTAGGCAAAACATTCATCAGAGATCAACGCACAAGCCTTAAAAGGCAGGCCCCCCTGCCTCCACTCAGCCTGGGCTGCCGTCGGGAGCGTCAGCGACTGGCTGAAAGTAGCCTTGGCCACGGTGCACAGGTAGGCGTTGACCTTTGTGTCCAATTTGCCTGCGCCATCTGCCACCAGCAAACAAGCGTGCAACTTCTGCAAGTCCCGAACGACGCTCAAGCAAAAGCCATCCTCCACATGCTTCTTCGAAATGTCCACGGGCTCTTTGCTGGGATCAGGGAGCCTTAGGTAAGCAAGGTTGGAAAGCGGGTTGGAGTTGGCTTTGCTAAAACAATGCGCGATCTGCAAGAAGAACGCTTGAACACCTGCTATGCGCAACTATGTCACCACTTGGCTTCGTCTTCAAAGTCATCCCTGCGCAAACTGTCAGGCAGGACTGCTTTGGCGAAAGCTATTGACTTTGGCAGGCGAAGCTTCTCAAAGACGCATTCCCCGACAGCGGCCACCTGGGCGTGCAGGAGCTGAGTGGCAAACGCAGGCTTGTCCTCTGCAACGGGGTAGCACTCGAGAAGCCAGGCCAGGCTCACGGAGCACCGCCCCGAGTCTTTCAAATTCAGGAAGTCAAAAAGCAGCGAGGGTGTTTCGACCTGGGCTTATCCCTGCTTGGACAACTGCCAAACATGCTATCTTCCTGCCACGGCTTGCTGTAGATACGTTCGCTCACATGCGTGGTACCACACCCCCACGCTGATTGGGTTTGGCTAGCAAGCTGGCTGATCTACTGACTGACAGACTGACTGGACTGACTGATTGACAAGTGGGGAGATGCGAGAAACAGGAAGCATGCAGCAGAACCAAAAACAATTTGGTTGTTTGATCTACGTGCGCTTTCCTGGCCAAAAGCTTGCCGTTCCTTCCTGGCTGAGTTTCACCACATCACTACATCGCTCGTCCCGGCCAATCTCCGGGTTTGTACTAAACTCAAAAGCCTCGAAATGCAAACAAGGGGCCTCCTCATCGACAAGCTTCTTTGCGATCTGTTGCGCAAGGTCACGGGTCACATTGCGGTCCGCCAAGAGCATGGCGCTAGATGTCTTGATGGCCTCCTTAAGCTCCTTGCCGGAGCAGACCTGCTCGGCCAGCTCCTTGGGAGAGCTCTGGCGGGCCAACCTTGCGACCTCCTTCGTGGCAGCAATCTCGTCAGTCGCAGTCTGAATTCGTAGGGTCAAGGACTCTGCTTCCTGCACAAGGTCAGCGCGATCCTCTGGGATTTTGCTGCCCAAGTCCCGCAAAATGGCAGCAGACTTTCCAAGCCTTCGGTCCACCTCCGCACTCCTGACAAGGCTTTTGAAGACCACGTGCGGGGTAAGCTCTGCGAGGCTGTCAAGGTGTTTCTGCCCAATGCCAATGACGTCTGGTGTGCCTGACGCTGCCTTTGCACCCTTCTTTGTCTTCTCCGACTGCGCTGCCGGCGACTGCTTCTTGCTCGCAGGTTTTGCGGCAGCCTTAGGGCCTCCAGGGCCGCGCCGGCGCTTGGCAGGCTGGGGGCTGGGCGGGCGGGAAGCGGACTTGACTTTGAAGGAAGACTTTGAGGAAGCACTCTCATTGTCGCTGCCACTTGAGTCGGAGGAAGGGCATGCACCTTCTGCAGCCGCAGCAGCCTCCTCCATTGCTTCCTGCAAAATGGCACAGCACAGCTCGCTGGCTGGTCCGTAAAGAGAAAGTGACTCAAGGCAGCAAGAAAGGGGCAGAACCGATGTGCCAAGCGCACCACGCATCTATACATGCCAAGCTCAATCACTTACTCAAAAGCAAAACATAAAGGCCGACAACCCCGCGCAACAAAAGGCTGTTCAAACCTGCGTCTTTCTCCACGCAGTCCTTGGAGTTGACTTTGACCTGCATGCCCTCTCGGGCCTGCTTGAACTCCTCCTTCGCAGTCTGGCGATCAGCACAGCTTTCCTCACGCACTCGAGCAGCGCTGCGTCTGTTGCCTGAAAGCATGACCGTTTTGTCATGCACCGGCACCGACTCCTCACCTGTAGCCGGGTTTTTCACCAGCTTTAGCTTCAATGTATCCCGCACCCAGCGCTTCCTCTCCGCGTTCGAGCGAAACTTTAGCTGCTTGGGATTGTGCTGCTCGCTGGCGCAGAACTCTCGCAGGCCGACCAAGACGTTGATCTGCGAAGAACCGAGGGCAACAACCACTTGGGCAGGCGCAAAGAACACGTGACACACATGCGGAAAGTTATGCCTTGAGATATCTTGAGTCTTACGTCAAACTGGCAAACACTGCCAACGCGCAAACCAGTCCAATCGCCAGCAAAGACTGCTACTTGGCAGCCTGCCTCCTGGAAATCCACGTACTCCTCTTCTGCGCGGCGTATGAGCTGTTTGATGTCGCATTTCTCATGCTTCGGCTTTCGAGAAGGGAAAGCGCATCGCTCAGCGGTTTTCTCTTTCCTCAATTTGTCAAACCTTAGGCGCCACAGGGGAGAGTGGGAAAAACACAACGGCGCCACACGCCTGACTACCAAAGTGTGGCTGCAGAAATCCCAAGCACTATCTGGGTTAAAGTTCTTCGTCAACCTGGAAGCATCCAGCTGCAAACAAGAAGCTTTTCTCTCACCGTGGCGTGGGTGGTAAGTGCAGTGAAAAGCTCTTGCTGCTTCACGCCACTGAAGGAGCCCCTCGAAACATAGAAGCAGGCACTGCAAACGGTAGAGCCCTGCTTCACCTTGGTGACTTCCATAGAGCTTCCAGCAGGGGCATCCTGAAGCGGGCAAGTGCCGGCTGTTGGCAAAGCGCAGGCTGCCACTTGTGTTTTGCTTGACTGTGCAAGAAACAGAAAATTTGCGTACTAACAAAAGCCGCAGCGCTCTGTCATCTGCGCCAAACTGCTGGGAACAAAGTCTGCAAGCACCCTCGGCTTCCTCGCTGTTGTCCATGAGCACTGCTGCAACGGCTAGTTGCTGCTTCCCGGGCACTCACTTCTGGGCCGACCACGTGCAGTGCGTGAACTTGGCTAGTTTTCTGGCAGTGCTATGACTGGACAGGCAAGCTCAAATCGCACGCGCAGTCAACGCAAATTTGCCGCCAATGGATTGGAGCAACAGTGGACAGGTGCGCCCCCCTACAACTCAGAACATTCCCCCTGTCAAGCTGCCCTTATCTGCACGCTCTGCTCACTTGAAAAAACCGATCATCCTTTGCCAAGCCAACACTCATCAAGGCAAGCGGGGGTGAAAACAAAGTTGCCAAGATCTCCATCACTAGAAGCATCGTCTACAGACTAGGCCAGCTTGACCAACCTAGCAGCCACCTGGTGACAGGCCATATCCCCAGAGACCTTTCACCAAGCAGTCGAACACACCGGGCTGGCTTGCAAGCGTGCGAAAACTAAGAACAAGCAGTTATAGCGTTGGCTGTGTCAAAAAAAAACCTGTCAATGCCCTCGGCCCTGAAAACAAGGATTTAGCGTGAGTTTTCCTGCCAAGCAAAAACAGATGCCAGGCGTGTGCAAAACGAAAAAGCCCAGTAGCAAACACGAGCTCCTACTGACCTTGCGAGCCATCAAGACATCGCCAGCCCGTGTCGAAAAAGAAGCAGTCCAGCTCGCATCACGCTTCACCAAGCAGCAAAGTCCTGGAGCTATCTGTCGACTCAGCATCTGAGCCATTGAGCCTGAGCTCATGCCATTCTGACTCGGAGCCAGAATCGATCAGCGTTGCTGACGGCATCGCAGCGCGCTTGACTGGCCTCAGCGGCCAGGTAGTTTTGGATCGGGCCAATTGTTCCTTTCATTGTGTGGAAGGGTGGAACCCACCAGGGATGCAACCAATCTGTCAAAGGCAAGCGCGCCAGTCTCAAACCTTACACCAGGAGCCGTAAGAAGTGACAGCTGGGAAAAACCTGTAGGCCTTCAAGCAAACGGTCTCAAACTTTGAAAACACTTGGGACGGCCTTTTTCGTCAAACTGGAAACCCCGCATCGACGCTGACCATGCCCAACTGCAATGGAACCCGCCACCAAGGACTGCAGCATTCCCTCCACCGAAAAAGTCGGGCCAGATGAGTAATGCCAAAATGCTCACCATCCATCTGGGATCAAGCTTGGCTGGAAAAATACCTCAGACCTTTTTGCGCCGGTCCGGCGGAAAGACTCCTTAAGCTTTGCTATGTCTTAGTTACACTCGCGCCCAGCATCACCAGCATCACCAGCAACACCCCCAGCATCACCAGCAAACTTGCCCACGCAACGCAGCAAAATCTGGCACCCTTGTCGAGGGTGCCAGATGGGGACCCGAAAATAACGGCTCCATTTTGGTCAGTTGTTCGACGTGCCCAAGTTTTTGCACGGTTTTCACACAGCTGAGTCGTCACACATGTCTGGACATGGTGATCAAGGGTTTTGAGAACGTACCAAAAACGGAGCCCTTCATGCAATTGAGACACGCAACCAAAACAAAGCCATTTCATTTTTCAAAAGATACAGGGCTCCGTTTTAGTTGCCCATTTTTGCACGCATTCTCAAACAGCCGAGCCACACGTGTCACATGTCTGTGTGTAATGATCACCAGCAAGCTTGCCCTCAAGCTTTCAGGACAAGGCGTCCATCGTTTGCTGTCTTGGGGAAACCCCGGCGACACCCAAAGCGTACCAAAAACGGAGCCCTTGACAGGCATATTTTTGGCGCTGCCATTGATTATATGAGCAAAGATTTTGACACGTGCCAAAAACGGAGCCCTTGACAAAGGCTCCGTTTTTGGTACGTTTTTGTTGGTGCTGCCATTCATCATATGAGCGAAGGTTTCGACACGTGCTAGAAACGGAACCGTTTTTGGCACGGTTTTTGGTGCTGCCATTGATCATATGAGCGAAGGTTTTGACACGTACCAGAAACGGAGCCCTTGACAAGGGCTCCGTTTTTGGTACTTTTTTGGCGAAGCCATTGATGAACGAAGGTTTTGACACGTACCAGAAACGGAGCCCTTGACAAGGGCTCCGTTTTTGGTACGTTTTTTGGCGAAGCCATTGATGAACGAAGGTTTTGACACGTACCAGAAACGGAGCCCTTGACAAGGGCTCCGTTTTTGGCACGCTTTTTGGTACTGCCATTCATCATGCGAGCGAAGTTTTTGACACGTACCAGAAACGGAGGCTCCGTTTTTGGTACGTTTTTTTGGTGTTGCCGTTGATCATATGAGCGAAGGTTTTGACACGTACCCTGAACCCCTTGTTAAGGGCTCCGTTTTTGGTACGTTTTTTGGCGAAGCAACATTAATGAGCGAAGGTTTTGACACGTGCCAGAAACGGAGCCCCTGACGTAATTGAGATGAGTAACCGAAATGGGGCAATATAATTGATGGACTTTTGGCCGCGCAAGCACAAAAGTCCATCAATTCTCTTGGGACACCTGTTGATTTTGAGATTCTTGCGGGCACTTGACCTCTTGCGTGTTAAGATCTGTTTGCCCCGTTGAAACGAAACATCCCCTAACAGCACTTTCCCGCCGCGCGGCCACCCGTCACAGCCAAGTGGAAGAGCATAGGCAAAGAGCGCAACGACGCAAGCTCCCAACGCTGAAGTGGTCATTGAATTTCCTGCGACTTCAGCACTCTGAGAAACGGGTTGGGGGAAAGTACACTGCCCACGCTTGGATGGCTTTGTGCTGTTTGGACCACGAAAAGCATAAAGATGGCCAGCTCAATCCTGCCTGCAAGCTTTGTGTAGAAGCTGTAATCGTCCTCTGTCCAGGTGAAGTCCTCAGGAGCGAACCCCTGGCCAGCCAAAATCGCCTGGCCGCGCCGCAAGCAACATCCTGCAAAAGATCTGCTGGACTGGGGGTGGCCTTTCCCCTTCTCCTCAAAAGCCAAATTTGCACAATTACGCGGTTCGATCCAACTCCAAGCCGGCAAGTTCAACGGACCCCAAAACCCTCCTTTCGAACCATGACTTGCTGAAAACTGTCCTCCGCATCGCAAACAGAAGTTGTGTGCAAACAGGGAAACGCTTAGGAAAAGAACCCCATGAGAGAACCTCTTTTGGACTCTCCCCAACTCCAAGTCCGTAAGTTCAATCCGCCCTCAAATTCAAACTCCTTTCCAAGCCTCCTGTGTGGAGACTCCAAAAGCAATTGCGAAAAGATTGCAAAAGCTGCTTTCCAGACAAGTGCTTCGGAGGCCGCAATGAATTCAGGACCAGCACTCAACCTACTTCTGCGTCTGCAATCTGCGAGGCTATCTCATATCTCCTAACAAAAAACCCACCATACAAACCTGAAATGGAAGGAGAAGAAAACTTGAGGGATAAGTGCGTCGAACGACAGTCATAAATAAGCATTCAGCCCCCCAAAAAATCAAAGCTGAAGTCCTTCAAAACGGGTGCAATACAGTGGCCGGTCGGGCGACTCCCCACCTGTGCTGGGCACCATGACTCCAAGTTCAGGTGCCAGAGCTTCATGTGCGTTGTGAACGCCGCCCCTCGCCCTTGAGGATAACTGCCCATGAGGCTGGTAGTGGAGCCTTGGCGCAACCAGCTAGTGCGGATAGGCATTGGGGAGGCGCACAAACGGCACAGCTTCACGATTTCAGCCACAAGGGCGCAACTGGCTACACCACCCATCAGTTGTTTTTCATCATATGCAAGGCGCGCGCCACGTCCACGAAGGCATCAAGAGGTTCTGCCTGTCTTTCCTTGGGCGTCAGTTGAGTTGCGCCATCTTATGCCAGCCAAATGTACGACTGCATGTTTAGAACTACAGCCCCATGGCCCAAAGCACCGCGCCATGTCTCACCATACAAGTAAGTTTTGTATAAGCAGAAGTGCCAGAAGTATGGCGCTGCACATAAGTGCAAGTCATTGTCCTTGTTCTCTTGCACAGTTCAGGCATTAAGCCCTAAGCTGCCTGAGCTGACCAATCGTGTGACAAACTATGAAAGTTTGGAAGCTGGAACATGACCCTACCCAACAAAACAATCGCAACATATAGACACGAAAGAGTAACATAAAACATAAACATTATGTTAGACGAACGTAACAAACATAACATCATCATTGAAGGCATGGTGCTGTGGAACGGTTCTTTGGGCCGTATGCATCTGACCACCGAACGGTTCAGAACGGTTCCTTGGGCCATATGTGCCTCACCACTGAACGGTTCAGAACGGTTCAGTGGTACCGCAAAGCCCCGAACGGTTCAGAACGGTTCAGAACGGTTCTGAACTATCACTGGTTTTTGGGACTCTGGCCCTCGAACGGTTCAGAACGGTTCTGTGATCAACCTGTGCAAACCTCCCGAACGGTTCAGAACGGTTCTTTGGACATCACTTAACCCCGACAACTTCACAGCCGACAACCAATGGCAGTCAACTAGAAAAACTGGAATCAGAACCTTCTGCCTCAAGTTCTGAAGAAACATAGGAGGTGACCCAAAACAAGCATACGAACTCATGAAGAGCAATCCCCAACCCAACCAACAGCCAATGGTACCTGTGAAGGAAAAGTAAAAGGAGTCATATCAAACATTCAAACGAAGCTGAATGGTCAGCCGACTAACTTTTGTGGGACTTACACTTGGGTCAGCCTCGCATCTCAACCAAGCCTCGCGAAGGCGGACAAACTCTAAGTCCAACTTTTGCAGCTCGCGCTTGTTCAGCTGCGACTTGCCCCAGGGACCAAGTGTCGAAGAGTACGGTCCCGATGAGCCATCTGACGGGGGCTACATGTCTTTGTGCGAGTGGCAAGCCAACCAAGTGCCGAAGTAGCTTTTAAAACAGCTTTGCTGTTTGGAGGGGCCTCCCAACTATGCAAGATGGGATCCTGAGAAAAAAGGGCCGTTGTGGCAGCGCCGCAAAACAACCCCCAAGCCTGTCGGGAGGTCAAAGTGCTCTTGGAGCTTCCGGAGCTTTTGGCGGGCTCCCGCGGCGATGTCAGCACCGGCAGTCACATCCTGCAAGCTGGGCTGCGGTGGTTTGGGGGCAGCTGCAAAGAATCCCCGAAGACTTGCACGAGACAAAAAATGTGGCACCAGAACCGTTCAGAACCGTTCTGAACCGATCGAAACCCAACAACGGCTGCAGCGCGGTTGCCCCGCAGGAGCCCCCGCGCGGTCCTTTGAGGGATTCGGGACAGTCAGCGGCACGGCAGTCTCCTTGCAGCGGTTCCAACCTGACAGGCGGACTTGAAATACTGCTAGCTGCATCTGAGTCTGTCAGCTTGCGGGCTAGGCCAGCCTCCCCGTTTACGGGGACACAGGGCCACTACTGTTTCTCGTGACAGGCACGCGCAAAACGAATCATCAACTCACACTTGCAACTCACGCTGCAACTGAGGAGCAGTGCAACAGGTCAGTTTGCTTGTGGACAGAAGGGCAAACCTTGCCAATGAAACCGCACAAGAACTCGAACTGCTTCTCATCAATGAGATCCTTCCAGACACCGATGATGTAGACGCGCTTTCGGAAGTTGGGGCTTCCAAAATCCTTTGACCTGAGCAGCGCTCACACTGCAACAAGTTGGTTCATGGCTCTGGTTCTGATTGAAAATGTTGGTCAAAGAGCCGCCAACATGAACCTGTGCGCTCCCTCCCTTGACCTGCTGCAAGCCCTCACCATTAGACAATTTTGCCAAAACTCGCAGCTTCTGCAGTCGCGCAAGCACTCTAGCTAGATGCCTATGGCTGCTTGATGGAGAGGACTTCGCTGGTCAGCTCTTTGATTTGGGTGGCAAGCTCTGGCGGCGCTTCCTTTGCCTGCGCATTCAAGTAGTCACGCGCCTGCTTCAAATCTGCTCCCTCTTGGACCAGGTGCTGGGCCAGACACTTGCAATGAAGCCAAGAATGAAATTTGAATTTGCTGAAAGCGTAGCCAACCCGAAAAGATCCTTTGGAGATACGGGTGAGGCAGTGCCTGCACGTTGCAAGCTTGCTGGACGTCTGATAGCCCAAAGCAACCAATCCCACATCGGCGTTGCAAAATGCACGCGCAGGCGCCGCTGACTGCTTTGGAGCAGCTGCCTGCGGGGCGTCTGTCACTTCAGCGGCACATGCAACCAACTCCTGTTTAACACTCTCTTCCTCCATCTTTTCACTGGCCGCTTGGATGGGAATGTCATCCAGGCCTTGCCAGTCTGAGTCTGAGTCAGAGCCAACTGAGCTGACACTGGACACAGAACTGGCGTCTGAGTTTGCGTCTGCTCTCAAGTCCGCGTCTGATTGACAATGGGTTTCCGCAAAGTGCCCGCAATCAGAATCCCGAATTGCAGAAATGCGCTTCTCGATATCAAGGAGCGTAATCTCCGGAGCGAGCTGCGATGGCTTTTTGGAGTTTTGCCGCTTGTCACAGCGTCTCTTCCTGTCACGAGCCAAGCCAAACGGGAGCGCGCTCCTCTTCTGAGCGCTTGGTTTGGTGGCTGCAAGCTGAAAAGTGGCGCCACAGTTGCCAAGGCGGGGCACGGTCACAGCGTGCAAAGGCAAGAAAGGGTTCAACTTGTACTCGTGGACAGCAAGCGACATTTGAAAACTTTTGCTGGCGCCGGCATTGCTCAGCAGTCTTTGGAAAAGTTGATGACTGGTCAAAATCTGCGGTTCCTGAGAACTTGGATCAATGATGCCAATTTCGACAGGTCCCTTTGGATTGCCAGGTAGCTGGTAGCCTGTGACAAGTATTTGCATCTTAGGCTTCTTCATTGAAGGGCCCACGAAGAAAAACTCGTCAGGGATGTTGTTGCCTCCAAACTGAACTAGCTGCCCGAGCGACACATGTCCTGAGCCAAGGGCCCCACCCACGCTGCACAAACACGGTTTTGCAAGAATCCGAAGATGCATGGCAAACAGATGGCAAACGGATAAAATAAAAACATCTGGTTGGGCGAGGCGCCTAGAGACAGCAAGCTGCCCAAGCGGTGCACAAACTTGCCAGCCAAGTCCGCAAGCGGTGTCTTTCGGCAAAGCCCTCCTTGCACCATGGGACACGTCTGATGGTGAACTTCGACTTCGTCCTGCCCGCCACGCTGAGGCAACAGATCCGCTGGCGCGTGAGCAAAGGCTTGAGCTTGTTGGAGCAACTTATCATCACTGTCATCTAGGTTGATGTGATCCAGGGACATCGCCCCATCTGCGTTGCCAAGTCCTGCACAGAAAAATTCCCAACCCTTGTGGGACCTGAAGCGGCCATATGTAGACAATAGCCGAGACCGCGAAATCTTTTTAAGCGCGTGGCGCCCAAGTTGCGCGGCTGCAGACGAAGGCATGGAGCTATCTGGCGCAGAGTTTGGAGCGAAAGGCTCGTCACTAGCTGCCTCACGGAGGGACTGCTCATGAGCTGCCAGCGTCTCATAAGGATCGCGCTCGTCACGCGACATGCGCCGCCAAGACCTGCTGCATTGCTGCTGCTCCGCCTTCCAGTCACAAGGTGAAAGTTGGCGGCCCTCCATCCAGTCGCGCTGGAAAACGTTCCAAGCAGAAAGCTTCCTGGCCTTCTTGAAGGTCTTGTTGTCATCCAGCATTTGGCCTAACTTTTCAAGCGTGACTGGATGGCTCCTGGCGCGCTTGATGCTGGAGCCCTTGTTGGCTGAGTGCTGGTTGTGGCTATGCGAGCCGTACTTTGCAAGGCGCTTGCGCGCCCAACGGTCACCCTGCTGGTTCCACAAATGCTGCTTGAACTTGTCCCAAGCGCTTAGGATGCTGCTCCATAAAGTCACCTCCTGTGCGACAGGGTCCGTGAGCCGCGCTCCCCGCCAGCGATGCAACACGTTCTGGAAGTTGCCATGGAGACATTCCACAACATCAGAGGAAATCGGCGCGTAGGCAGCCAAGTTGTCAAGGAAGCTCTGAAGTTGAGTCACCTTCTCGCGCACCGCAGGTGTGGGTGTGGCGCACTCTTCTGGCGAAATGAAAGCAAGCAAAACCGCACTAAACTCAGCATCAACACACTTCTCGCACAACAGCGCGGTTGCTTGCAACTGGCTGTACACATCAAGAAACATCTCCAGGCCGACGTCGCACAACGTGAACATGATGTAAGGGAAGGACATCTGCGGCAAACAGAATCTGCGCCAAGTTTCCCCCAGCTGATGCAGCGCCAGCTGGAAAAACTCTGGCGCAAGTTCACTGACAGCTAGTTGTGGGAAGTCGGCAAGAGCCCCCAAGCATCGCTGCATAATTTTCTTGCCAGTCCGCCCTGAAGTAAAATCCAGAAAAGCGGCCACAGAGGTTTGGCGAAGTTCTGCGCGCTCCACTGCTGCTGAAGCTGGCAACCAATGAAGGCGCCCAATTGCATTTGTCCTGTCAAAGCAAAACTGCATTGACTCTGTGTTGGGTGCCACAAGCGCCTCCAGCGCGGTTGCCTTGTCAGCAAAGTTGCCATTTTTGAAGGCAGAGCACACCAGTTTCTTCCGTTTCTGGTTCACTTCAGAGAAGCTAACCTCTGCGTCTGGATCTTGCCACTGCGTGGCGTCAACCTCATCTTCAGTGGGCCCTCCAAGCAAGTCAACAGCTGTCAACAAGGCATCGATCTCGGAGGAACGTGCGTGCCTCACAAGCTTGCCCTGCGACATGAAGTCCAAAGCACGTGGAAGTACTTGGTGTAGGGAGCAGCTTTCCTGAGACAAGAACGGCAGGGTCACAGCTTTCAGAAAGCCTTGCACTACACACATCGTTGCCGAAGAAGGAACAGGTTGGGTATCCACTCCTCAAAACACAGGTTTGCAAAATGAAAGCAAGCGCCAAAGCGACACGCAGCTGAGAGTCTTTGACGTACTGGAGAGCATCTTGCGCGTGCTTCCAGCGATACAGCAACGGCACGGCAAAGCCGTTTGCAAACAAAAGAATATAGTGCTTGCACACTTGCAACAGTGCATATTGCTCCCGCTCCTTGAGGTTTGTTCCAAGGCAGCAGCTCCCATTGCAATAATGTGTGATATCAACGCTGCTGGTATCCCCATTGTCCCACTGCGCCAGCGCTTGGTGCAAGCACATGCGTCTGACGCTTGTGCCAGAGCCAAGGTTGCAACATTGGTTGCGTTGGTCCCGCCACATCCGTGTCTCGACTGGAAGGGAAGCAGTGGGAACATACTTGAAGCTCTGACACACAACCTGTATTATCGCCGTTCTCATCTGTGCGCGGAAAGAATGGGCCTCGAAAAGGTGGCCCAATCGGACTAAGGTGCTCCAGAAACCTGCAAAACCCAGGAGCAGCGGTTTCCGGATCAAGGCCAATTTGTGTATGACACAGCAAACTGCAAAAACTGGGAAGATCTGGCGGTGTCCTTCCTGCAGGTGCTTCTTGCGCACTGCAGAGCGGAAGTGTTTCAACACGGCCAAGTTCGTCGGGAGCGAGTCAAAGCACATTGCAAGCGCTTGGATGGGGACCTTGGCCGCCGAGCTGCCCACATCTGCAGCGCAGTCAAGGATCCGGAAACGCGGAGACAGCTCACCCAAAAACAGAAAGACCCTGCTGCGCAACTCTGAACCGAGGTTCTGCTGGTCTGCTTTGCCTAAGCAAGCAAAAGGCGTGTGCACAATGAAAGACTTCTCACAGTTGGGCGTCTCAGAAGCTGCAAAGCCAACGATCAAATGCTGCACCATGTTCATCATCGTCACAACCCGTGACGGCATCCAATGAGGTGCCCCTGGGATTGTCTCCGCCAACCTCACGTTTGTGTCGTCAACAACAACAATATCAATCAAGGAGCTAGAGCCAGCTGGCTCCTGATCTGTCTTTCGCAAAAAGTTGGCCAATGCTGCGCACCACTGATGCAACCAGCTGAGAAGCACCCTCAAACGCTGCTTCCGGGCTGTGTGAGCTGCCAACTCGCCTGAGACACCCTTGCTAGCTGCTGCTCTAGGCTGCAAAAAGTGCCTGTACTGTTGCGCAGGGTGAGGTTGAGGAAGAAAATTGCACTCGTGCTTCTGGAGAGTTCTGCTCACCAAGGAAGCTGCCCGGGCTTTGACAGTTTGGGCTTGCCTGCGAGCACGGAGTTGCAGAGCAGCAACCTCATTCAACTCACACGTGCCTGAGTCTGAGCCATCTGACAGCAAATCAGAAAGCGCAGAAGCGCTTGCACCCTCTTCAACGTCCAAAAAGGCGTCTGTGTCATCTGCATCTGCGCCCATACCTAAAGGCCCGCGGCATTGAGATGACTCCTCGGAAGCTGCGTCCCTGTGTGAAACGTCACCAAGCTGCTCATCTGTGTCTGAATCTGACACTGCGTCTGGTCTGCTGCTGGAGCTGGAGTTCGAGCTGGGCTTTGGGCGTTGCCAAAGGTCGCTGAGTGGCATGGCAGTGCAAACGCGAGGATTGCAACGCAAAGAACTCAGAGAAAAGTTGACATATATAAGGCATTGCTCTCAGAACAACCCCTTGATGACAGGTTTTGCCAGTTGTCAAAGAAAACCTTGCAGCGAAGAGCCAAACACAACTGCGTCGCTCGGTGCCACAACTGGCCCGGCAGGCGTGATATCGACCTCCCTGATTCATCTGATGAAGCCTGGAAGTTTGTCTGCGTGCTCACCTTTCAATATTACAAGCCTACTGCAGTTTTGCTACTCAGAACAAAACAAAGGTGGTGACAGTTCCACTTTGCAACACTTGTCTCCAGACTGGCTACCAACTGAGCACAGAACATCTCAACGCGAACATGGAGGCCACCCCCTATCTGAACCACAACTCCGTGCAACTGCTACGTGCGGACGAAGGCACTTGAGAGTCATAACCTTGAGGTGATATGGCTTGAAGTCGTCATCCCCCGACACAGGCCTGAGAGGTTGTCACGTGATAAACCGCATGATAAACCCTAAAGGCTTGGCCACACTAATCCTTATGCTTGCGAACGAGAATCGGAAGTGCAAGCCCCAGCATTTCACCGCGGTCTTCTGCGTACAAGAAATAGTCGAGGGCGCACTGGCAAAACAAAGTCGAACGAAAGCGGGCCACTTGTCGCACTTGAGTCCCTTGTGACTTGTGACTTGTGACCAATTGCACAAAAATGTCAACGCTTGCCTGGTCAAGTGAGAAAACCCTGCACGCATTTCACCCTTCTACTTGACCGTGCTGCAAAATTGCAGGGGCGCTGTTGGCCATAAGTAGCGGCTGTGCAATATTCTGAACTTTGTAACCCTCAGCTTGCGATTTGTCGCTGGCTGGGTGCGCTCAAGTGCCGGAACTTGTCAATGACTGCACCTGCAATTGCCAAGTCGCTGCTCGAAGCATTGTCTGGCAGCTCCGCAGCTCCTGCCGCAGAGTCTGGGCTTCGCGATTCAAGGCGAAGTTCTTGTGCGTCAGGTCAAGGTGCGCCTCGTAGCTGAAGGGGTGAAGGTGGTCAGTCTGCGTAGCCTTCTCTGCAAGCGCCCGAGGTTCAGTTTGAATTTCCTTGTGCTTGGGAGGCACCTCAAACATAGCTGCTGGCTGCTTAAATGTCAACCTGCACCTGGCTTGCGGAGGTGGATGTGGGCGAGGCATTGCCAATGTCTGACAGTCTTGGCCCAAAGTCGCTGTCTTCAAGCTGGCAAAGGGCTGGGTCAGATTTGCAAAAGCAAGGGCTTTCTTAGCCTTTTCACGTCTCCTCTGCTCGTATATCCTTTGCAGCTTCCTGCGCCGAGCCTTCTTGTTGGCCCGTACTTGGGCTGGTAGCAGCGTCGAATGTTGGGTTCGGCCCTGACGCCTTTGTTTCTTGCCGGTCTGCGACTTGGCCACTGAAGCCTTTTTCAGCCGCGCGCACTTTGCGGCCATGGCCAGCAACAATGAGCAGGCTAGACTAGAGCAAGGCTAGTTGCAAGCCAGAAGTCCGCTGGAGTGTAGTTTTGTCAAGTTACTAGCGCCGATTCAAGCTGACCCCGGTGCTCCAAACTGTGCTACGGGCTACGCCAAGACATGCGCTACCTTAAGCCTCTAGACTGCCGCGCTTCTCACATCGGAAGTGTTCCGTGTCAAACAAAACTGACTCTGCTTAGCCCTTCTGATCCCTGCACGACACGCTGCCGCCACGCCTGGTATCTGCTCCAGCGCCCTTTCAGCGGCGTCTTGAACTTCTGAAGAATCCCGCAGACCTGACCATGAACCGAATGCAGCAACGAACCCCCCACCCAGCTCCAACGTCCGTCTGCGCAAACTCCAACCGCAATCCGAAGCCAAAACATGCACTTTGCACACAGCCAAATGCTGTGAGCAAACAAATCGCCAACAAGCAAAAATCAAAACATAGCTCCACTCCAAAGTTTTGGCGTAAACGTCCGGCGCCCGCCTGGCATCTAAGAAAGTCAAACGAGACCTCCGAAAAAGTCAGAACGAGTTTTTGTGGGGAGCCGCTGAACCTTTTCGACGAAAACTGCCTTCAATCCTTGCCGTGTGAGGCCCGGGACGTTTGGCCCACCAGAACAACATGCTAACACGCCCGGAAAAGTTAAGCCAAAGCACTTCCTCCACCACGAACGTTTTTGGATTGCGCCGCCGCAGCTTACGAAGACAGCTTCGAGTAACCCGGCTGGCTGGCCTCATGTTGCACATCTTGCGCATCAGACAGAAAAAGCAGTTTGCCAAGCGCTAGCAGTTAGGACTGCTTCTTCGAGAACCAACGAGTTGGTCTGGAAACTCTTGCAGGATTCTGATGCCGACAAGTCTCTCTTCAAACGGGTTATACCCGTCCATCCTCTTTTTGGAGTTGATCACAGAAAAAAGCGGACATGGGACCCCAATAACCGCCAAATCGGTTGAGTCCTCAGTGCTCCATGAGAAGCCCACAACGATGCAATGTGTCACAGCGTCACAGGTCTAAAACAAATGGGGGTCGGCTCAAAAATGGCCCAAGAGCTGCCGAGGCGCCATCAGGGGCGACACCTTGTGGTGACGCTCACAAACACAGCAAAAGCCACCCGTCTGGTCGTCGTCCACATCAGTGAAGAAGTGTTCCCCTCACAGCGAGGCAACGCCCCTTCCCCCTCTCTCCAAGTGTGTGTAAACCGCAGAGGGTGCGCACATTCTATCCAAGACGCATTCCCCATGGCGCAGGGACCACTCCCTCGCCTTCGGGCAGCATTCGCTGCTGAAGAGCAAGCGCGTTTTGACACCGAGGTGAGCGGCAATGTGCTGCCTTACTGTGTGGGGCGCCCCACTCAAAAATAACGTCCGCTTGCGCTTCACGCAAAAGCCAAGGCGCACAACGTAGGCAGTGGTGCCAGCGCCCTCGCACGCTCCCCAAACCCGGAGCCTGAAGCAGCAAGCGCGCGTTTAACATCCAGACAGCCGAGCGAACAAAGGGACAGGCCAGCGCTTGCTGATGGGAAGCGGGGCAGTGACATACTTGAAGTTCTCTGCCTCCAAGCCTGCGCGGGAGCAGTACCTGATGAGAGGCAGCTCTGGGTTGGGGTGTGGGCTAGCATCTTGCAACCTCCCGCCAAGCTGCAAGGGTAGCCAATTTCTTGGAAATAAGGTGAACTCATCCTTGCCAGACCTTTCCTAGGCCCAGCAAACTCTGCAGCTCTGGCAACAATGAGAAAGGTGAACGCCTCGCAAAACGCAAGCCAAAGAGCCGGGCTGGAGCTGATGTCCGCAGAAGCTGAGCACTCACTGCAGCTGTCCGCCTCCGAGCTGTCGCTGCCCGTTACAGGCAAATCAACGAAGCTCCGCTTGCGCGAGGTCAACATGGCCTTAATGAAGCAGTGGCAGCGGTCTTTGCCAGCAAAACTGCATGTTTTGCATGCGTAAAGCTTCCTAGTCTTACACACAAAATCCGCTCCGTGCCGTGTGTTTATCAAAAAGTCCTAAACCGACACACAAGCCCCCTTCTGCCCTTTATAGAAGAAAAAAGTCCAGGGGAAATCCCCAACAGCAGCACTTGCAGAACCTCGTAGAACCCCTGCTGGAACGGTCGTGGAACACCCCGGAGCCTATCTGGGCTGAGACCCCAAAGCTTTCAGCTGTTGGCAAGCCTATTATGGTCTCGTTGGCAATTGGTGGTCCAAATGAAACGGGGTCAGTTTTGCCCAAACAACCGCGGGCTGCCGCAGACTACCTTGCGCCGGGACGGCGCAAAACAGACACCTCTCGGACACAACACAGACACAAGGCGGACACTTGCGCACAGGTCTTTGGCTGCCTGCTTGCGCCGGGCCGGCGTAAACTCGGCGCGTCAAAGGTGCGCTGACACAAGTGGGTTAAACTCTGTGTTTCTTTGCGCCGGCACGGCGCAACAAAGTTGCTGCAGTGGACATTGGCAACGCTGGCGCGATCTGCGGAATGTAGACACGTTGCTGCAACTTGCGTATAGCGACTTGCGCAGAGCACTCGCAGAAGCCTACGCGCAAGCTTGCGCGGCTACCTGCACAGAGAACTTGGCAGAGCCACTGCGCAGAGCAACTTGCATGGAGCAACTTGCACGCAACTTGCGGGCAGCATGTTGCAGCGCGACACTCCGCAGTGTACTTGCAAAGCTGCGCTTGCACACAGCCAGGTCTGCAAAGTCTTTGGCTCATTCTGTGGAACACTCTCATTTTTATGGGGGGCTTGCCAGCATCACGGTGGGTGGGAGGATCAGGGGCTTGGTAAAACAGAGCGGCAAACTGCCTTCCTGTTTTTCCTTTGCGGGGAAGGGGGGGGGACGGGGGTGGGGTTTTGCCGCCAGGGAAAAGGCTGAGGGGCACCCTGAGCGAGGGTGCCAGATTTCGCTGAGGATGGCGCCAAAGTTGTGGTGGTGATGCTGGGGGTGCTGCTGGTGATGCTGGGGGTGATGGGGGTGTTTCCGCCGGTCCGGCGCAAATGGTAAAGGCGCGAAGACAAGAAAACCCTCAGAGAGTTTGAGCTGGAAAGCGCATACGGTTTTCCTCATACATGCTGGGGCGGCTAAGGGCACACATCACGAAAACCTTCAAGGCTGCAATGGCCTGTCAATAAAAAGGACCACCGTCCGATCAAACAGAACATGTCTGAGAGGGGGTGAACCCTTGGGGGAAGCGTTGCCAATTGCGAATAACTGCGGCAAACCTGAAAAATGTATCTTCAACCAAGTGCCGAGACCTAGTGAAACCAATCTCGAGGGTGAGTGGGGCACAGCCATGCTGCGCCAAATATTTCAAGCCACTGCTGCTTGTCAAAGCAAAGCGTGCAAGGAGAACGGAGACAGAGACACTCGGCGTCCAAAGAAATAATTTGGGATTCGTTTCGTGCCGGGATGTGCCAAAAAAGGCCCTGCTTGCAAAATCCTTACCTGGCAACTCCAAAAGAGAAAGCCCAAGCTGATGCAGCTGAGCATGCCCCGTGTTGCCGTTTTCAACATGCCTTCTCTTGGCAAATGCACGGCCAAGGCACATCAAAATCGGCCATTGCAAAGGAGCGACGCATTGCGTGCCGCGCGTGTCAACTTCTGCACTCCTGTAAGCCTGAAGGCTCCTGTGAGCGTGCAACGTCGCTGCCTGCCACAACACACTGAAGTGAAAGACTGAAACCACGAGCCCGCGTCCTGACAATTTGCAACTACACAGCCTAACCTGCGGCAGAATATGAAAGGAATCATCTCTTCATTGTCTTAATGTTGCGGGTTGCAACCAATCCTCCCTCAAAATAGCAAGTGTTAAACTGGCGCCCGTCTTCCCCAATGACTCCCTTTTCAAGGGGATGGTGGAACCTGAGCTGGTGCATGGCTGAACAAGTTTATTTACATGGTTTGTTACGCAACCATTTCCCATTGCCAAAACCCCCCTGCCAAGGAAAAACACATATTGCAAAATAAAGAGGCCACAGTTTGGTCTAAGTCATAATATATTGGATTTTTTGCTTAATACTCTAGAGGACCATCCTGCGGAGCCCATTCCGGAGAGGCGTTTCCACGTCCAAATTGCGGCTCGCTCATGATGCGCGATCAGCCTTCAACGCACCCTACATTCTCCCCTAAATAGGAAAATATGTTGGCGCTTCCGTTTGAGCAGAATTCAAACTATTCGGCGGCGAAGAAACATTACAGAATCAAGGCTCTGGAGGAATTTCAACCGCAGAGGAACATGCGGAGTAGTTGTGGAGGAGAAGCTGGCGAGCGTCGAGGCTTGAGCGACGCCTTCGCTCTCGTAGACTCTTAGCGCTGGCCGGAGTAGTTGTTTTGCAATAAAAAACTTTGTCTTAGGAGGGGGAAAACTATTCCGCACATGTTTCATTGATATTTGCGTGCGTTTCAGTAACTTCTACTCCGCGCAGCGCCTAGTACTCCGCGCTCCTGCTAGGGGGGGGCAATTGTCAGAGCAAAAAACTACACCGCTCCACCAAGCTCCAACGGATTTTCAGAATCCCGGCACAGCAAGTCCGCCCAACGTTGCGCCGGTCGATCAAGCGGCTGAAGCACACATGTTGCAACCATGTTGCAACCATGTTGGCGCGTTGAGGAACAATGCAACCCCTATGATCCCAACTGGAACCAGCCACAAGGTTAAAAAGTAGCAAACTAAGCGCTACCAAAACTGGCTATACTAAACGCGCCCAAAAACGCGGGCTCTTCAAGAGGGCTTCCGCTGCTGCTGCTGGCTGCTGCTCGGAGCTGGCCGTGCTTGCAAATGATTAAAGGTTACTACAAAACTCTAGAGGACTAATTTATGGGGAGAATTCCGGAAAGGCATTTCTACTTCCAACATTTGTCTCGTTTAATACACAATTACCCTTTAACGCGCCTTGCATTCTATCTTAAATATAGCCATCTTGCTTTCGTTTGAGCAGAATTCAAGTTATTTGGCGGCGAAGACATTGACGAATTGAGTTTTAACTATAGAGGAACAGGCGGAGTAATTATGGAGGAGAAATTGGTGAGTGTCGAAGTTTGCTCGACTCTATAGATTATATATTTGGTTATAGAAAATTGTTTATATCGGTATTAAGGTGGGGGCGGTTAATTGTTATAACAAAACATATTTCGTTTTATATTGTGTTAATTAATTGTATGATCGACTAAAATATATGTATTGTAATTGTATTGTAATAAAACCCATATAATTTTATGATTTTAGTTGGAATTAATTATAAAGAAAATATATAAATATAAATATAGATATATTATTATTTAAATTATATATTTGAATATTTTTGGTATGTTTTATTGTAATATTTATATGTTGGTTATTTTTAATTATTGATTTTTCGAAAACAAAAGTAGAAACAATTGAGAAATATATTATTTTAATTGATGTTTATATGTTTTTATTTTTTGTTTTTAAATATTTTGTTATATTTGATTGTTTGGGGTTTTATTGTTTATTGTTTTTATATTTAAGATTTTTATGTTTTTTTTTTGATTTTTGTTGGTTTTTTATTTATTTTGTTTATTTGTATATATGATGTTATGTTGTTTTTATATTATGAATTTTTGGTTTAAAAAAATCTATATTTGTTTAAACTATATTTAATTTATTTTTTGTATTTATTATATGATTTTTGGAATGATTGAATATGATTGTTATTTGGCTTAATTATTATAATTGTATTATTGATTATTTGGTTTGAAATTGTAAATCTAATATTTTTTTAAAGAATTATATTGATTATATTAATTATGGATTTTTAATTTTATAAATTGATGGGGGATTTTTACTCTTGATTTAATAGAATATATATGAAATAATTGAATATATTTATATATATAATATTTGTATTTATTTTGCCGTTGTATTTATGTTGGTTGTATATCGAAATTAATGGTTCTCGTTACTAATTATATATTTTTAAAAAACATAATTATTTTGTAAATTAAATTTCAAAAAGATTTTTGATTATATAATAATATTCTCGAATTTATTTGTATGGATATGGTATATTTGTTTGTTATTATATTAGATTTTTTTAAAAAACCAATTATATTATTATTGTTAAATAAAAAATATGTTTTTTTTTTATATCGAATATAAATTATAATATTATTTTTACAAGATATTATAGTGATTATAATATATTATTATAAAATCGTTTATTTATGTATAAATATATATAATGAATTCTATTTTATAATTATATTTGTATATATTTTTTGTATATAGATATTTAAATTTTTATATTCGAATAAAATATTTTAAAAAAAATAATATATTATATTTCTTTTATTTATATATAATATTAAAAGATAAATATAATAATGAATATGAAAATGATTATATATATAATAATATACATGATATTGTTGATATATATTATTATTATTTTTATATTTTTATTTTTATTATTATTATGATTATTGTTAATATTATTAGCATTTGTATTATTATTTTGTTTATTCTGATAATTAAATCTTGGCGATATTGATTTTGATATATGTTTTAAGTATGCCGTTAGACACGATTCAAAATATAGAGGATATATCGTTATAATTCTTATAATAATTGTTATTGATATTAGGGAGATAATATTTATTATTGATTTTTGATGTTGAGGATACATAATAATGATTATTATTAGGATAATAATAAGGAATATAAGAATAAAATTAATATTGATGATGATGAAGATGATGATAATGACTACCACCATTTTTATTATTATGTTTATTAGTATTATTATATGTTTTCTTATTTTTATTATTATATGGTTTATGATATTTATTATTTAAATTGTGGTGGTTTTTTCTGTTTATTTTTAAGTATGTGGTTAGACCTAATTTGAGAGAATGCATAATAGTTATTAATGATATCGGGAATATAGAATTTATTATTATTATGATTGTTATTACCATTATCCCGAGGTATTCTTAATAGTTTATTTCTTACGAAGGTAAAGTAATGATATAGAATCCATATTTCATATTCATAGTAATATATCGAAATCTTGAGAAGAAAAAAGGCCCCCTAGTCCGAATTTCCACGTACCCGGGGGCATTTCTTGTAAAATTCAACAAGGTGTTTATTGCTATGCGAATTTATCTCGTAGTGGTTTGTTTGAGATATAGGGAATGCATTGTTATAATTATTAAAATAATTGTTGATGATGCTAAAAATGCAAAATAACAATTATTATTGTAATTATTGCAGATAATGCGAATATACGGTAAATATTATTAGTAGTCCTTATATTAGGTAAACAATTACATTAATAGAAATATTGTTATTGTCGTAATGGTCTGCTTTTTTATGTCTGTTTTAGTATGGCGCTAAACCCGATAAAACATATACAATCATAATTGTCATAACAATGTGTATTGTCAGCAAGCAGGGGCCGGTACCACAGGGCGGTAGCCCTTAATAACTAAAAAACACATAAAAAGAAGGGAAGAGGTCTAGAAAGATTCTAAGAATTAGATTTTTATATCTTGTTTATTCATGAACAGAAGGAACGAAGAATAATATTAACCGTTTACCCGGCCATATCCCATTCGCTTCTCTTATTCTTGTCCATTCCCTTATACCTCATAGAAAAGATTAAGAGACGGGATGGATTTAATTTATTTATAGAAATATATTTAAAAACACTATAAATTTTGTGATTGTTTATTTTGTATTTTTATTTTTTTTCATTGTGGATCTCGAAAAGCATTTGGGCAGCATATTTGGATTTGGCTGTCCTTTTGATTTCCGTAATAGAGTTATCGAAACGTACGAAAAACAGAGATTGCTTTTTTGGATCGTTTCGGATTTCGAAAATATTCTAGTATTATATTCGGTTATCCTTTTGATTCCCACGACAAAATTTATCATGCTTCGGACTTTGAAAGCACTCTGGCATAGCTGTCTGTTTGATTCCCATGGCAGAGTTTGTGGAAAAACGCATTCAAAAAAAACAATGGGATCCAAAATTTGACGTTTCGTATATTTTGGACTTTAAAAACCACTCTAACCATTATATTCGGCTGTCCTTTTAATTACCATGGCAGAATTTGTAAAATAATTCTTCCTTTTGTTCGTTTTGCTCTTCGTCTCGTCTTCGCCCTATTCTTAGTTTATTTATTTTTTTTTATACTAGCTCTTCCTCTTAGCTTACTTTATTTTTATTTTACGGAAATTGATTTATGTTTAGACACATATTAGAACATGTGGTTTTACCTATATCATAACCTTATTATTATTAATTAATATTATTATTCTACCAATTATTATAACAATCATAACAATATATCTTCCAATTAGGTCTAATGAAATACTTAAAATATATATAAAAAAGAAATAATAATAATTTTAGTAATAAAGAATATAATCATACCTATTATCATTTTTATTATATTCAGTATTATTTATCATTATTATTCTTATATTCATCATTTTGTCCTCATTATAACGACAATCCTAATAATAATAATTATAATAACAACAATAAGGAATATAATTATAAACATAAACCTAATCACAATAATCATCATTATTTTCATCATCATATTTATTATAATTCATTTTCATCATCATGTTCATCATCATCATCATCATCCTTTCATCATCATGTTCCTCATCATGTTCCTCATCATGTTCGTCATCATATATATCCTTAGCATCACCGCAACAATTATCATAACAATCATAACAACATATCCTCTAAATTTCCAATCGGGTCGAACACGACACTTAAAACGTATGAAAAAACGCCATGGTGTAATAACCCGAATAATGTAAAATAATAATAATTATCATTTAGAATAAAGACAGGAGAAAGACAAACCCTTCCCGTGCGCCTTCCCTTTTGAGAAAGGGATCGGCGGATTTAACAAACACTTCCGAAAGAAGCGAATGCCAAAACATATTTTACGCTCCCATATATGTATATTTCTATAACTTCTACTATGAGAATTAAAAAAATAACTCGCCGAATTAATGCCAGATTTAATAGCTCAATTAATGCTAAACACTACACAATATCGTTTCGGAATTATATCGATTAGGATTTAATGTCTATTTCAATATAATTCAATATATCAAATTCATTCTAACAAAATACAAACCATCCCATTTCAAATAATACAATTTTTCAATACTCGTATAATATACGAATAAAATTTCATCCCATAATAGAAATTTATCTTTCGCGAAATTCCCGTTCGCCCTTCCATCCTCTTCCGCGACCCCATAATAAATACATATATTTCATTCTTTCAACTAATCTCTTCCCACTATTAATAAATACGGCCCCCTATTATATATAATTCCCCCCCATTGTTTTTTGTTTTTTAAATTAGGGTTTTTGACATAAGATTTGGAGGAAATAGATTAAATTGTAAAATCCACGAATAAATAATCTAATAAGGAAATTGTGTATGGTTATTTTTTGCAGCCAAATAAATTAAATATGGGAAATAAATAATCATAACTAAATAATTTTTAGGAACATATTTTCTTTTAAAAAATACCACCCCAATAAAAAACCCAATAACAAAACCAATTTATAGGGAAACAACCTTCTAAAGAATTCATCTTTAAAGAACCTACCTCTTTAAAAATAAACCTAAAAATTTAGTAAATATGAATTTTAATATTAATTTAATATTAGCAATAAAAAAATCAATTATACAAAATAGAAATCTAATCCCGAATCCCGGATTTCCATGTTTTTTTTATTAATTAAGATTAATTCATTCATAAAAAAAAGAGATTATAAATATAATTATATAGTTCAAATAAAATCATAAAATAAATAAATTATTTAAATAATTAAATATTATTTCAACACCAAACAAATATAATATATCCTACCCCAAATCATTAATATGTTCTTTCCAAAAACATAATAATAATATTATATTTATTTATGCCTACTATATAATTCTCAATAATTAAGAATTTTAAAATATGACCTTAAAATAAAATTCCATATAAATTCCATCAACATTATATATAAAATAACATACATATTAAAAACAATACCATATATTATTAAACATATAACCTAAATTTATTTATTACAAAATTAAACCATAACATTTATTCCCACTTTTCGTTTATTTTTTAATACAAAATATAAATTAAACAAATATCATTATTCGCATACTTTATTTTAACAAAACTATTAAATTACTTCGCTTCGAGCAACCCCCACCCTCCACACTCACGAGCTTACGACCGTCAAACTCCACTTGTCTGCGAACTGATCTCGAGAATCGGTTCCGTTAACAAAAGCCAAGCCCCTTCCAAATACAAACCTGACGGGGGATTAAACGAAGTTTCTTATTCACAACCCAAAGCAACACAAAAGCTTCCCTTTCCGATCTCTCGCAAAACACGAGGGCAGCCCCACTACGCGCCGGGATCCACTAGCGAATAATGACGAGCCGCTCCGGCTTGATACTGGGAGGATACTCGGCAGGATCCATTAGCAAGGGATACTCAGCGGGATACTCGGCGGGATCCACTAGCGAGCTACTGTATAGGATACTCAGCGGGATACTCGGCGGGATCCACTAGCGAGCTACTGTGTGGGATCCACTAACGAACTACTCTAGCGAGATACTCGGCGGGATCCACTGGCGAGCCTCTCTAACAGAATACTCGGCGGAATCCACTGGCGAGCCGCTCTAGCAAAATACTCGGCGGGATCCATTAGCGAGCGGCTCGGCGGGATATTCGGCGGGATCCACTGGCGAGATCCACTGGCGAGCCGCTCTAGTGGGATACTCGGCGGGATCCATTAGCGAACAACTCTGGCGGCATATTGGGCGGGATCCACTAACAAGCAGCTCTAGCGGGATACTCGGCGGAATCCACTAACGAGCTGCTCTAGCGGGATACTTGACGGGATCCACTGGAGAGCTGCTCTAGCGGCATACTGGGTGGGGGGCGTGGTGTAAAAGCATCGCAAACGTGCATTCCAACATAAAATCTAACAACCCCTTCCTATCGGGTGGGGAATAACAAAAAATACAAACCAACCCAATCCAAAACACCCACCCACCAAATATCATAACGTATTTAATATAAATTAAACTTTCATATCATATTCATATATCCCTTCTCCTCCCCAAAAATCGCAAATATAAATACACCCGAATTATTTATTACAAAATATCATGTATATCTGTATATAAATGTTAATGTAGTTACAATTAAATTATACATAAACATATAATTATTGGATATTCAAATCTAACTGATATATAAAGATATTGTTTCTTTTCTGACATTGAATTTATGATTTCACATCTGGCATCGGTACCTTGAGAGATGGGTTGCTTCTTGACAGGGATCCATGATCATAGCACAATCACTCGAAACTCTCCGCCAAATGTCGCGAACTGAGCAGCCAGCATGGTGAGTAAGCGGAGGCGTCATGGGCTTTATCAAGGGATAGTAGGTAGATCCTTGACAGCGCATGCACTGAAGGCATCCCTCCCCCCGCGGTCGCATCCCGCGGTCTTCCCTTGAAGCTTGCCAGGCCGCGATTCGTGTAGAACTTCTTCTGACTCCTATCCGCATGCTTGTTTCCGACTCGAGACTCTCACTCGCAGCAAAGGGGCAAGGTACTGAAAGTGGCTAGTAACCATGGTTACACCCATTTTAGTGGGTCTCAGTGGGAGTTGCGGTTACTAACCACCTTAGTGCCCGCCTTTGGACATGACTTGACTAAGGCCGCAGGCTTGATGGGCACTGTGAGCTGCCTGCACATCGGGCGGATTCCCTCACTGTGAGAATGCACCAACCCGAAATGACCGCATAGTTTAGTGTTCCCAAGAAAGAGTTTTCTGCGCTTTCCTTTTGGTGGGGAAGCAGCTTTTAGGGGCACGGCATTGACCCGTTGAAGTGAACATTGTGAGGGCTTCCCAAAATCACTTTTGGGAGTTGTTTTTCCTTATGAATGCCAACAACCCTGGCAAATAGAACCAAGGACTAAAACCAGCGGTCTCTGAGCCAACCCCATTCCGGGTCAATTTGTCACTTCCCAAGCGCCGCGGCTTTCGCACTCGCGCGGCGTCCGCTCTCTTTTCCTTTTCCGCGGGCTCGGGCTTAGTTGCCTGGCCGACATGGGATAGGATGCCTGACCCAAAGAGACGTGGTTCTTGTGATGAAGCCATTTGGGTGTCTTTCTTTTGGGTTGCCCCCCCTCAAAAACTGGTTGGTGTGCTTTTGGGTTTCCCTTCAAGACCGCCTGCCGACTCAAAAAAGAGAACCACACCCAGTTGTGGTCTAGTGCATGCGGAAGCACACGCACTGCCCAAACTAACAATCGACTGCTAATAACCTTGTCAGTTGCTTGCCTCTAGATATATTTGTTTGTTTAACAACACCACATATACTATATATATATATATATTGTATGTGAATTATGTTTGTGTTATGCTTGTTTGATATATTACTCTCATCTTTCACATGTTATGCTCTATAAATGTCTTGTCATGAGATAGGGTATGCCATCAACAATCGATCGCTTTGCTGCCCTATATAATATGACTTTCATATCTGTATCCTTTGGTCCTGGAATATTCGTCTTCATGACCCCAAGACGGCAAACAAACACATCTGCATATAATATAGATACTACCTCAATCTGTTGGGTTGTCACTGAACATTTCAAGTAGATAACCACAAATCAACAGGTTGTCTTCGCCCAACTAAGGCACCCAACCACAACAGAGATGTTTGTTTTCACTCATATTCCTTTGCAAATGCCACCAACATTTGGCTGTGGGTCAACAATAGGTGCCCGCAATGGGTTGGCTCCCCTGGTGAATAGAAACATGGACTAAAACCTCTCGTCCCCTGGTTGAGTTTTTGAGCTCGGCCCACCAATCCGGGCGCCTCGGGCGAGCCTCTTGGACGCCTGTTTCCAGTTCTCCGGCTCCTGCGGCCGGAGAAAAGCCGCACCGCGCCGGGCGTTCGGACCTTCGACGGACCGCTTGGCCTTTTTTGTTTTCGGCAGTCTTTGCTTTTTGAGGGCACCCGTTTTGGGCTTGGTTTCATAGCACCTAAACCGTGTCACAGGGGCGAGGCTCAAGGAAAGGAAATTGGTTGAGTGGGGCACCAAAGGACCCAACACCCCAAAATGGGGGCACCGTGCCCCCCCTATTTTAAGACCCAAACCCATGAGGCCAAGCCTTGAGATGACCGATGAGGCCAAGCCGATTGGGGTCCCAAACCCAGGCGTCAAATCTGCGAGCGTGGCCGCTTCCGGGGGGCCACGGGAGCGAGATGTTCTGAACAAGAAATTGGCGGACAAGAGCAGGAACAAGAACAAGAACAAGGACAACAATCAACTTGCAAGAAAACTTTTTTTTTTTTTTTAAGAAGTCCCTGTTTGCTTCAACCACTTGGCCGCTTCTTCTGTGGGCTTTTTTTTGGGGGAAAAACGGGGGGGGGACCACGATGCCCGGGCCAGGAGCTGGTCGTGGGCCCCGTTTCCTGTCCTCTGTAATGAAGCTCACGGAGACTGAGGCCTGGGACATCGGATCTGTCGCAGGGAAAAAGGGGGTGGGGGTTGACAATGGAACTCATTTTCTTGGGTTGATCATGGGGTTTTTTAGGGTTGACCATGGGGTTAAGGCTTGAGGAAAAAGGTTTTGATGTTTGGGAACCTCAAAGCCACTGGGCATACAACGATAAGTCTTGATGTTCACGGGCACTGGGCAGATTTCACCCCAACGAAAACGCTTGAACCTTGCGCACTACATTTTTTCTTCAAATGGAACACTATGTGGGAAGGTTGCCCCCAAAAGGAAACAGCTGGGGTGAGTCGTCTTGGGTTCGAACAAACATGGCCCGGACCGTAAATGGGCACAGATTCATAAACCCTGGGTTCATGAAAGGGGTCTCCTGCTGTTTTCTGCCCAGTTTCGAGCCCGGCAACTGGTTTGAAACCAAACCCTAAGAAAGGCTAGCGGATTCAAAGTTTCTGGAAGACCACTTTCATTTCGGAAGCGTCTGTCCAGGTCCATTGGAAAGAGTCTACATTAAGTGGCTACAATCAATGAACATGTGTTTTGGGATACCATAAAACTAACTGCAGTCATGACCATGGGGCAATAAACTCGGCTGTCCTCAGATCTGCTAGAAGCTCAGTGGGTTCAATGGAACCCCGCCACACTAAACCCTAAACACCCAACAACCTAAGGAACCGGACGATTCGCTGGGAACCGCCGACCCCTCAGAAATTCGATTCGTCAACTTCCCGGGCCTTTCCACTCTTCTTCGCCATCTTCTCCTCGGCTTCTCGGATCGCCTGTGGCAGACATATTGTGAGTAGCGGATGCCAAACAGCTCCACATCTTGGAGGTTTTGTTGCACAGCTACAGGACATTCTTTCCGGACATCCTGGTTGTTGGCCGGCAGTTTTGGTCAAGTGTCCCAATGAATTCTACAAGTCGCACAACCTGAAGTCAGATTCGGATCCCTAAGCAATGAAAGGATATACATCATGAGCTTGTTTACGCCCAAAGGTGGGCTTGGAAACCATAAACCTGTTTTGCTGGAAAGACTCAAAGGAGGCTTTACAAGGGGCTGAACCATTGGGTTTGGCGCCGTGGCGCCCATCCGTTTACGTGCCCCATGTTGTTTTAGGAGGCCCAGGGTGGGGAGGAGCCACGGCGTCTGATGCTTCCTGATCGTCCGCATGTGCCAGCACCAAGCCAACCTGGATCCGTCACACAAAAGCTACACTCTGAATGGTCTAGGTCCTCCAGTAGAGAGGTTAGAATAAGGGTACCCTTTTTTCTGTAGTTTGTTTTAGTAGGGGAACCCTGGTGAGAAAGGGCACCTAGCTGGTGGACCTGGTGGTTGAGAGAAACTCCCCCTCCCAATTTGTTGAAAACCCCTCCGAATGTTCACTTTGAGGGGCCCACCCAGTCTATGCAAAGGCCAAGCGCCTGGGCAGCCATCCCGACGTCGTCTTCCGGCACGGGTTGGCCATTGACCTTGCAAATGCACCACGAGCAAAGCTCATTGAGTTGAGTTCGAAGCATGTTTCCCCTCAGGCTCGAAACTCTGGGGGGCACCTTGAATGTTGCCAATGCCTGATGTGAATCCTTGTGGAGTGCTCGAAAATCCAGGTGTGTCCAAAACATGATGGCCCTCTTTTCTTTGAAGGAAGGCGCAAAAGAAACCAACCAGAGCTGGTTGTCCCCTTCTCGAATAATTAAAGTTTGTTTTTTGGTTAGCAGCTGCGAAACCACAAGCAGCCAGTTGCAACAAACAGCTCACCCGGTGTGCTGACAGCGTCGGGCGCCTCCAGCACACGCCAGCCGATCTGAACGCCCGCAGGAATAGCCGCACCTGCAGCTCTCCGCGGAAAGCGGCAGCCGACTTGTTCACAAGCGATTCCAGTGGGAGACCAGGGGAAACCATCATGTAAGACCTAGAGGTAAACATACCTGGCTACCTACTATAGCGGTAACTGGAATTTGAAGCAAATATCGGGGTCGCGATGAAACGTATGTTCGACAACCACTCTCATGTAAGTGCAGCAGCCTGAAATATCTCACTTTAACACGGAAATAGCTGGTTACCACCTGGACCGGACGCCTTTTTTCTGCCGTTGTATCCAGTACGGTACGGGCAACCACTGACCGCGCCTTCATCAGCTAGATCCACCACCAAGGCACCATCCAGCCTAAGCGAGATGTCGAGAAACAGGATAACCGAGACTCGGAAGCAGAAACTAGTGTACACTTGCCAGGGCCTGGAAATAACGGGTTAACCTTTTGGAACCTTGACTAAACACAAATGATCAACAGGGGACCAACAAAAGGTCAACGGGTTGGCTTTGGGCAAGTTCTCATGATCCAGGAGCTGTTGGACAAGTGCGGATGGCTGGGCTTTTGCGCAACTCTTGTGCGGGATCGTGGGGCGCTGCAAAAGAGAGAAAAACGCAACACGCTTTGACCACATATGGGTGCGTTTCTTCAAATAGGGAACTCCCAAAATGGGGTTCTCTCGGGCTGCCCTTAAACACCACACCAAAAAAGGTACCCTCAACCAAAACACGCACCCACGTGGGCTCACAGCAGCAACTACGGAGGGACGTCAAAACACCCAGGTAATTGTGAAGTGCCCTCGAGGGGCATGGTTCCCAGCACTAAAGGCTCAAAAATCCTACAACTCCTACCTGTAAAATCTGGGGGGGGGGGGCCACCATAGGGCCATACCATCGCTTTCAATGGAGAGTGCTTTACTCTAGGTTTCCAGCGGGCAAGCCAGCGCTTCTTTTTAATCTTTCATTCACTCCTTAAACAAACTTCGCCCAATTGGCAGCTTATTACCCACCTTCACTCAATCAAGACCAGATACCTATTGCAATGCATTACCCATGGGACCTATCACCCTGGTATCACCGGTTTGGACGGTCCCGTGCAGACTATGGGCTAAACCAGCAACGGCCCCACAGGGCTCCCCGCTCCAGGCCGAAGGGTCGGGACCTGGGGCCGGTGCCGAAAGCGCAGGACTGAGCCTGCTACATGGTAACCAGGGGGCTTTGTGGTGGCCCGCTTTTTTGGTTGCTGTTGTTTTTGAAAAAAAAACCTTGCAGGCGATTGTTATTTTCTTTTGTAGCTTTCTTTTGTTTAACATGGAGTAATTCAAAATTGATAAGACCACAAGTCCGGCTGTTTGCATTGTAGATGGTTTCAGAGACTAGCTTTGCCTCGTGAAATGCCACAGAAGACTTGGACGATTCCTGGAAGGGGGTTAGCAACCACGCGGTCACCCTCCAGATCTAAGCGAAGGCGAGGCCTTTGAAACCTAGCAGTCGTCAAAAGAATGCCCAGCTGGGTGCTACCAGTTTTATGCCACCGGGAAATGGTCCGGTTCCTCACCAAGAGTCATCGTCAGTGCACGGCATATGGACATATTGACCGCAGATGTTGGTTTTGGCTCAGGTCCCAGGGAGTCGACAGCTAAGGCGCCCTGCAAAATATCAAATTCCTTCAGATAAACAAGCAAACAGTTAAACAAACCAGGGCCTTCCAAATTTGTGTCACCACAAGGCTGTTCAAAGGGGTTGGCCTAACCCTGTAGAAGTTGCCCATGGAGGGCATTGAACCTGCGCAAAAGTTGGGCTGAAGTTTGAGCCTGGGTGTTGGCCTTGCCTTTACTTAGATGGTCTGGAGAGATAGCTAAGTGGGTAGTGACCCTACTAACAAGGGTCTACACGGGGGGGGGGGGGGGTATTTTGTGGGGGTTGACCAAAGGTCACTAACCACTTAGCCAAGTCCACGTGAGGGGCCGCAAACAATGCCAATATCTGTGCATGCTTCTTTTCAGAAGCGGCAAGGTAGTCTCATGCAGCTCGTGTTAGTCGTGAATGCACTTATTCGCACTTTGCCTGTGCAATGATTCCAGCCAATGGTACAGAACAACCCAACAGCCCAACAAGCCAACAGCCCAACAACCCGCAGCAAGTACCAACCTTGCACATTCCGTAGCATTTGCAGCTCGACTGCCACCAAGGTCAAACACATCTACCTCGAAGCGTCCGAAGGCAAGAATGTCCTCCCGCTGCCGGGCCTGATATCTAAGGAAGTCGACTGGAATCAGTCAGGGATTGCTTTCCAGTATACAAATCCCTGATGAATTCGAGTATACAAAACCCAGCATACAGTATTCGAGTATTATGCTAGGGAAAATACAGTAACAGTAAATACAGTATACAGTAACAGCAAATACAGTATGCAGTAACAGTATTCCAGTATTCAAATCCCTTGATTCTTCCAGTATACAAATTTGCAATCAAAAGGTGCGGAGCAATTTGTGAATACATCTCCCAATTACAATGTGCATTTCAATTGTAACTTCAAATATGAGCTGATGTACGATGAACTTGGTACTTTAGAATTCAGAGTGCCCCGGAATAAGAAGGGCGCCGTGAACAACGGGGGGAAAGCACTTCACCCAATTGTGTATAGTCCATGTAATTAGGGGTGCAGATATCTGAGAAAAACACACATATTAAATGGCAATATAACCGCAGGCGGGCTTCTTCAATTTCTACCCGCGGGGAACCATCCCCAAAACCACACATGATGACATGAAGGTGCATACCCCTCCTCCCTTCACAAAGCGAGTGCAATTTGTCTGACCAGCAATCACCTGCAAGCGATGCTTTCTTGGGAGGCTGTTAATTAATCCTGCAACGGTTCTGGACTCTTCCAACCGACCCGCCCCTACTCTCTGGGGGTTGTTCAAAGAAAGAATCACAACTTGAGACAAACCAGCACCCTCCAACTGGACTGCTCTTTGTCCCATGCAAACCCCATGTCTACCTCAGCTTTTGTCCAACTCACATGTTTCATGCCGGTCAATCTGAAGTGAAGCTGTTCATGCAAAGAAACAACACAGATCGGAACCGTCCAGAAAACCACAAGGTTCTGAGCGCCTTCCGTATTGAACAAGACTCCTCTGGGATGCAGGGCTTATCCCTGAAGGCAGTGGCGGAGCACAGCATCACCTCAGCGCGAAATTGCACTGCGACTCCGCAAGGAAAGAAACGCTTGGTGATGTCAGGTCAGTGACTAGCAACCATGGGCCCAATTTGGCCCAATGACTTCAGTCACCGCTATTGGACACCAGGTACCTGTAGGTCTTACATGATGGTTTCTCCTGGTTACCTACTATCAAGGCAACTGGAAGCACTGTGGCCCACCTACATCTGGGTGGCACGATATGACATGATTCCCTTTTGGCTTAGTCATATCCATAAGAGCTAGGCACATGAACTGTGTTCGAGGACAACTTGTCCCCGCTTGCGTTCTTCCCATGCAGCAGCTTAATAACCATGGTTACACCCCACTAAGCGGGGACTTACGGTGGGTTACACGCCCTTGGTTGCTCTCACACCTGACATACCAAATCGATGGCCCGCCTCTCTAGTCGTGATGGGCCCTTCTTTGCCTTAGCTTGACGCCGGCTGCGAGCGATGGGCCGACAAATGGGCAGAATGGTGAATCTCTCCTGAGGATAGCTTGACAAGGAAACCGCAGTACACCCAACTTATTAATTCCCTCCCTTTTGGACACGCTGCAAACAGACGCAACGCGGAGTTCAAACATCACAACTGGGTAGCGAGGCTCCTCTTGTCCTTCTTCTCTTTCTTCTCCTTCTTTTCTTTCTTCTCGAGACCCTCGGGCGTGCGCCAGATCAAAAAGCTAGCCTGCATCGGACTGTTTGAAAGCGCAACAACGCTCCTGATGCAGCACGTTCTTGTGCTCATACCAGCCAAAAAGTGCTGACGGCACAATCTTGACAAGGCCACTGCCACAATTCTCCGGGCTGTGTTTTCTGCACATAATATTTACTTGCAACAAGACCTAATCCCAAGAAATACAGTATTGGTCTTGCGGTTGACAGATTGAATGTCATGAATCTGCAACAATTTGCCTTCCCGTACCTCTGATGGCATACCAGAAACCCAGACACAATCTCCGTCATGCGGCGATGGGAAAAGCAGGAAACAAACCATCTGCCGCTTGTTTTGAGTGGGCAGCCTGGAAAAAAGGGGGGGAATGATCACAACGTGCTACTCAGATTTTTGATAGATATTTGAGTGGGCCAACTGGAAGAAAGCGGGGGGGGGGGGGGGGTTTCGGGCTCGCAGTTTGTGCCACCCAGACCCACCAGAAGTCCCCGAAGCTTTTGTTGTTTGCCACTAAACTAATGAGCTTAACACGTTTTGGTCCAGAAAGTTTTGAGAGAACAGAACCCACGGCTTGAATTCCGTCTCCAATGGATCCCCTTGTACCAAAATGACCAACCGAACCTGTGGACGGGATATGGGTCTCTGTTTTAAAGTTGGACCCCTAAATTGGTGGTTGTCCTTTTAGCTTTCCTTCAGCACCACCAAGAAAGGGGTACCTTTCAAAAAACAAACACATCCCTATGTGCTTAATCTGGTTTGCCAACCTCTTGCTAGGCTCTTGGACGTTTCCAGTCACGAAATGGCCCCGCCTCTGGAAAGGCTTGGGGCCCGATGCGCCGAGGTTGGACAGGAGCGGGTGTCGCTGCCACCTGTTCAGCATGAAATCTATTTAGGGACCCTTTGGTTAGGTGGGGATGCATGTCCACCAACCACTTTGGGGTGGTTTCTTGTTAAATTCACAGCCTGTTCAAAGCTGGGTGATAGTTTGATCCCTCCGTAAAATGGCCCAGTGACTTGTTGGGCTCATTTGCTTGGCGGTGGGAATTAAAGATGACCATACTTTCAAACAACTCACTCAACCGAAGAAAACAAAGCAGAACAAGAGAACAAGAGAACAAGCAAGCAAGCAAGCAAGCAAGCAAGCAAGCAAGCAAGCAAGCAAGCAAGCAAGCAAGCAAGCAAGCAAGCAAGCAAGCAAGCAAGCAAGCAAGCAAGCAAGCAAGCAAGCAAGCAAGCAAGCAAGCAAGCAAGCAAGCAAGCAAGCAAGCAAGCAAGCAAGCAAGCAAGCAAGCAAGCAAGCAAGCAAGCAAGCAAGCAAGCAAGCAAGCAAGCAAGCAAGCAAGCAAGCAAGCAAGCAAGCAAGCAAGCAAGCAAACACGCAAACCCACGCTGCTCCAACATACACAACCTTATCTTGTCATCATGACTTGGCTTGGTTTTAACGTTCCCAATACCCTATTCTAAACCATTTGGCCTTTATACCGCATCGCCTGAACCCGCTCATGGTTGTTTTAACCTGGTAGGTGCTGTCGGCGCATGCAGTCCATTGACCTCAGGACTAACCAAAACATGCGGCTGTGAACATGCGAATAGAGTTCACGGGTTTCAGGCCAGGGACCAGTGGGCAAACCCCCAACCAATTTAGCGTATCTCCAATTTCTTCAAACCTGATTCTTTGCCGCATAGGAGATTCCATGCAGGGCGGCCCCTAGGTGTCCCCTCAGGTAGCTTGCTAAGCCTTCTTGTCAGAAACTACTAAGTTCGCCTTGCCACTTGGCGGTTAGAGAAACCCTGATGGCAAAATCAGAGATTGGTCATTTGGGAGTGCAGTGAGTTTTCTACCCAAGCCAGTTGAGCAGCGCGGAAAGCTTGTTGGCTGTTGCTTCTAACTTGGCGAAGGCTTGTGGCGTTGCCTTAAACTCCAGTAAACCACGTATTGCAACCAGCTGTTAAAATCGCACACTGGGTTTTGGGTGCTTCATTTTGTGCAGCAAAGAGGTTCTGCTCCGAGCGTGTGTTAGTTGAGCTCTTTGCATGACAATGAGGCGTTGAGAGACATTCAGGATGGGACCCATTGCACATTCCTAGTGGGGGGGCATATGCAAAACCAGTTCCTCGACCTGCCCATTCCATAATTCTCTCATATGCAAAACCAGTGTTCCTTGTGTTTCTTGTTAGCTCAGAGCCTTGGAACCTTGGAAGCTTGAAAGGACAAGTCCGACAGTTCAGCGTGCCCGAGAAACGCCGCTCGTGACGCTTTCCCCTCACCTCTACGGGGGAAGGAGACCTGGATCGCCCCCATCCCTGGCCAACGCCTCCGATCCACCCTACCCGTCCGCACAGTTCCGCCTCCTCGCGCTTCGGCTCAATCTCCCTTTTCTCTTCCTTCTCCTTTTTCTCCTCTGGCTGCTAATAGGGAGTCTGAAAAAACAACTTTCTCCTTTTGGCTTCCTGTTGGCACAATCAACATCCATGGGCGAATTCACACGCCCAGTCCTTCTTCTCCTTCTTCTCCTTCTTCTCCTTCTCCTCCTTCTCCTTCTCCTCCTTCTTCTCCTTCTCTTCCTTCTCCTTCTTTTCCTTCTTTTCCTGAAGCCGAGTGGACGCATGTTTTTGCATGAGAGGGGAGCAGCAGTACTGAGCACACACCTTGGCCCAGCTCTGAGGTACACTAAACATATGGTGGTTGTGATGTGGTTTCACATTCAACTCAACCTCAACATGGCTGCGGCTCAAAAATCGGTACCAAAATGGTACCTTGGTAAATGGAACCAAAGACTAAAACCTGCGTAACCCCAGCTGTTGAATTTTGAGCCACAGCCACATGTAATATAACATGGTGCTTCTTGAGACCTTAAAAGCGTGGTTCCTTCTCTGCCCCAAGGGTTATTGTCCTGTGAATTTGGTTTGGCCAACACTACAATATGTTCAGCAACAAACAAGGAGGAGACCCAGGCGCCTTCTTTCCTTCTTTCTCCTTGTCCTTGTGCTTTTCAGATTTCTCCTCGCTGGCAACAACTATCGGACGTGGGAAGAGGGAAATGGATCCAAGGGGAAGAGGGGACATAGGAGCCTTCGAGGGACGTCATGCCGACTTTGTCGGCAAACTTCACTCACCCGAACTATCGACCCCCGCCAAATGCCCTCGTCTGGATCTTTTCTCTTTGTTTCGCTTCAAGTGCGTTGCAATCATGTGCTGGAATACTTGTACTGGAAACTAAGTTATATCACTCCACATCAATGAAATATTTGTCCATCATGAGAACAGCGACTCATATATCTAACGACGACTTGCCACACAAAACTACCCTCACGCAGTTGACATCTGACAAAGGCCAGCCAACAAGAGGACGTCCCCTCTTTCTCAAGACAAACAAGAAGGAAAGCAAGGATGTGACAGGGTAAATGAGGATTGATCCACGCCTTTTCTTTCTTCTCCTTCTTCTCCTTCTTGTGCTTCTTCGCTCCCGAGTCTTCCTGTCCGTACCATATTCTTCGTGCAGGATTGTGTGCCCCAACATCCGGCAAAAGTACGGGTGTGTGTCACAGGGATGTGAAGCTTTTGGTTTCCCTGCAAACCGAGGTGAAAAGAGTAGCCTCTGCAAACATTCCCTATGAATGCCACCACAAGGGCCTGAGGGGAAGACAAACTGGGACCTGCGATGCTGTCCACAGCGAGCACCGGCGTGACTTGCCTGGGCCCTTACCCGACTCATTTGTCCAACTGGCGCAAGTGTTTGCTTCTTCTGCCTCCATAACCTGGAAATCCAGCGGTGAATGAGGAATTCCTTCCCTCTGATGAAGGTGAACAACTCAGGTGCCCAGCAGCCATGGGACTCATTTTTGTGACCAAGCCCTTCTAAGCTGCAGTTGCCTCAAAGAAGACGATTGTTGGTTGAGAGTAAAGGGGAACCCTTACCCAAACAAAGTTGAAAAAAAGCACTGATTTGTTGGTTGAGCTTACAAGGGAACCCTTACCAAACAAAACAACAAGCGCACCACTGGGCAACAGAGACAAACTATGCCGTTCCCCTGGAGGAAATCAGTGTTTCGCCCAAAAAGGAGGCTGAACTTCAGCGAGGTCGCTCACACGCCTGCCTTTCTATCGTGACAAGACATCCTTTCTGTCATACCAATATGGGTCCAGGAATGTCCAGGAATATCATATACGTACACACACACACAACATGTATCACTTTGAAGGGGATTCCCTTGGCACAGAATTGCCTTGGTATGAATTGAAGGAACTGGGATCTTCTTGCTATGTTTGCATGCCTTTACTAGCCTTCCGAGGATGACAACAAAAACGATGGTTGAACAGAACGAGGAATTGACAGACCACACTACCAGTATCAAAGTCAGCAAGTGGTAGGTGAAACTGAAAGATGCCGTCTGCAAATTCAACAAAGCAGTTAGAGATGAGTCACAATCAAAACCTGGTACAAAAAGGCGGCCGCAACTATTTCCGGCAGGGATTGCCCCTTGCTAACCTCCATCTACCCGGGTTTTGATTGTGGCTCAAATGCATTCCAAGTTCCCCTTTGAATCCGTTTCGCCCACAACTCAAGGCAACCGGGGACCACCCCACGCCTCGCTAGACTCCGCCTTTCTCTTCTTGCCCATGGCGCGAAGCGAGTTGTTTGCTGTGTCTCAAGCTGCAAGTGATTTGTGCCAAGGCCCCAACTAAACCGAGAAAACCACTTGGGGCAAGCAATCAGAAAGGGCTGTGGCCGTGGGCTGAAGAGTTTGGCTGAGCTTGAGTGATGGCTGCATCTTGAGCGCCATGTGTTCGGATGGCAATGATTTGAGTATAGCTTGCTGCCAAGTCAAGCTGGGTCCTGGGTTGCGTTGTATGCTAATTAGTCCCCACTCCTCTTGATGATTCCAGGTTGCGTGAGCTTCCTGTTGCACACGCCTGCGCCTGTACTGCAATGCACAACTCCAGCAATATTCACTGAACGAACACCCAATGGACCGCAGGTGCTTTGCCAAGACAAAAAATGCCCAGCGCTAGCGGCTCGCCGAAAAAACGCAGGCGCCTGACCACGCCGGTGTTGTGCACAAGCCTTTGCGGATTGGCATGCAACCCTACCTGGATGTCAGGGTTCTGTGGAATTGCCTAGCCACTTCTGTAGGCCTTCATGACCATTTTTCCAGAAGCTGAGGTTCCCGGTGATGGGCATTGCACGGTGGGAACCAACCCCTTCCCACAATCCTGTGCTGGGTGGTATATAGCCATGGTTAGAGGTCAAGCGACCCCTGTTCCACTCGTAACCATGGTAACCCACCTAAGTAGGTGAAACATTCGATGCCCGCAAATATCCACTGGGCCGCGGTTTCCATGACACAAAACCGCCGGAGGCATTTTTTGTCAGACTCTCTTCAGAATTCATCGGCTGCCATGAGCCTGGCAAAGCCCTCACTCTATACACCAGGCTTCAAGGGACAAGACGGACATCTTGTGAGATACTGCAGCCTTTGGGAGCCCGTTGACCAGTTGGTATATGTTACTTGTCTTCACAAAACGCTGGGTTTCCTGCACACAAATGATCTGGTGGGGAGCAAAACAGGGCTGGGCAGACAATCGATTGATTGAAAACGACGGTGTGCCCAGCTTGAGCCATCCCAAGTCATTCAGTACCTGCCTCCATCGCAACAAATTATGCCTCCTGGTTCGACACACAAATTGACACGTCGTGGCTTGTTTTCCTCCACAAAATTGCTTTCGAGCATTTTTTTTCGGACTTGAGCAGACATCAAGTTCGGTAGTTTCATATTCTTTCACAGGGGCGAGTTTGGGAAGAGTCATCAACAAAACGACCGCACAAATAGTGCAAAACGAGCGCACATCGGCGCAGAAAAGTGCAAACAATTGCAAACGAGCGAAAATCCCAAACATGGTACAGGGAATGGGTTCCGACGTGCGCATGATTGCTGACAACTCGAGAGATTTTTGTTGAATCGTACATTTATTCTGGAACAGGTTGTCACGAGCAGAAATATTTCGAGCAACAAATAATGTATCAATGGAGGCTGCAAGTAATATACCTCGAATTGCGTTGGAGTCTCAGTCTAGAACAAAAGACCAACCGAAGCCCGCCTGCGATATGCACCCTGTTCGTCCCACAAGTATGTGGATAGGATTGCCTGAAATCATAACAACACAAGAACCTGCTGCGTGGGGCCCTTTCCAGTCCACTTGAGCCATTAACTGGAGGTCCATATGCAAACACCTACCTGGGTCCGGGCACGTGCAAAAAATAGGGAGACCCCCCAAACAAAATAAACAAGTAAAATTAAAATGGTGGTGCTTCTCTTGGTTTCCCTTTAAAACCCAGCCCCTTCAAAGGCTTCCCTCCACAAGACACATTCCCATGCTTCTTGCCAGGCGGCGTCTCTTCCACTTCCTTCTTGGCCTTCGGGCCTCCTCCCCAAATCAGAGAGTACCTGGCTCCCAATGGACCTGTTTGATCTGCGCTAGTCCGTGGGTTGCGTGTTTTGTAAGGCTACCCTTTTCAGCTTGGTTGAAAGGGCAACCAAACAGGGCCCCCCTCTGTTGAGCAAATGATCAGCGAAGATGGTTAGCTCCAAAGCTCCAGGACCTCTTGAGAACATGGTGTACATCCGACGCCCCTGAAGGGTACTGACCAGTGGAAATCGCTTGCTCCAGCCCGCAATTGAACTTTCTCTGGGACTAAACTTGCGCCGGGTTTTCGCAGCCTTCCAAGGGCGAAAAAGCGGGAGGATGTGTCAACTCTCCAATCTTCAGGGACATTTTCAAATGCCAGGTTTTGGGTCAAAAATAGGTAGCCAAAATGGTACCCTGGTACATGGAAACATGGACTAAAACCTGCGGTCCATATCCTGGTGGTTTAATTTTGACCCATACCCAGGTGTCCCCGACCCAGGAGGAGATCGGGAATGGCGAGGCTGGACATCGAGGATCGGCGCACCATCTGCCGTAGAAGATGTGACCTCGACTTGCATGATTCAATAGGGACTGCTCTACCTGGGACATCTCATCTATGCCGGGCCAAGAATCTGTCTGAGCAGCATGTTTAAGCTGTTGCCACTGAAACATCCAGATTTCGTCTCCCTCTTCAAGGCTTCCGCATCTGTTTGGAAACTTTAAATTGCCGAACACTGTCTGAGACATCTGCCAGAAAGCAAGTGGCACGAATCTCCAAATCACTCGTCTGTGGCACCAAAGCGGCCGATTTCCATCCATGACTATCGCTTCAAGGTTCCAATTCTGCACCGCTCGGAAGTAGCAACCTACCTCCCCAATCAGCTGATTTCAAGCGCCATAGGGGCGACTGTTTAACCAGTCTTTTTGCGCCCAACATGGGTGAGTAGGCCGACCACAACACACTTCCTGAGTTGATCTTCCAACAAAAAATAGCCCAGGAACTTGCAGAGTGCGAGCTTTACCAACATTTCAACTACTTCAGCCTGGCCTTCTGGAAACGTGTTAGTCCAGGAACTCGGGGAGCCAAGCAACGGTCAAGTCAGATTCCGTCGGATCTCTTCAGCGCAAATGGCGTCTGAGGCCCGAGCCGATACCCTTCTTGTGGATAGAACTGGCGGTATGTCGCCAGCCCAAATCTAGAATCCTGGCTTCAAAACTGAAGCCATCCGATCGAATCACGTGAACGATGGGCACCTGACCCTTTAAAGCCAGCACGTGTCACAAGGGTGCAAAAAGGGCCCCCCGCCAGTTTTGACCATCCTGCAGCTGCTGCAACTTGACCACCCTCAGCTTCTGCATTGGAATAGACTTGGAAAATCACAGGTTCGAGCCGGGGAGAATGATAACTGCAAGGCTTGGGCTGGAAAGGAGAGGCTAGCCTGGACATGTAGAGCGCCTGCTGATTTTTGTCTTGAAGACCAGAGCCCCTTACCAAACCGCTGAACAGGGCGGTTTTGGGATTCCATCAACTATTCAGATCCTTGGTTGCTGTTGACCCTTCTGCGAAAAAAAAACAGTTGTGTTCACTCTTCGTGGGCTCAATGGGAAACCCAAACGGATTTCAAGATCCTTCGCCAAGGATCCAAGCCTCGCACCTGCCAAAACCGTCTTTGGGGGCACACTTTCAGCGTCCTCCGGTTCTTTAAGCTGCCTGGAACAACAAACATATGTCTAGTAGTCATAGGTTCCCTTTAAAACCAAGAGGAAAGAACCAACTATATTGTTAAACGGGCGGTCCGTTTTCAGATCTGCTAAATGTTGAAAGCCTTGAGCGGGTTCAAAGGAAACTACACCAACAAAAAGCAGAGCATCAACCATATTCTGAAGCAAATGGAAGGGATACATGGGGTTGATCAATATTCCTGGACCCCAAAAGGCCAAGGGTAGGTGTCTGAAGCAAATGGCAAAGCGGCGTCCTGAAAAGAGCTCCGTCTCGCTCCACAATGACTCTCGCAGTCTCCCTGGCACTTGCTTCGGCCACGAAAAACGAAAAACATCGCTCAGCCACCCGAATGGACATGGCTTAGTGTTGGCTTTCTGGAGGGTACCATGTTTTCTTTCGTGGTAAAGGGACAGGAAAGCCTCCATGGAGGGGTCGTCAAAAAGGGGACACCATGGCAAAGCGCCCCTTTTGAGGCTACTAAAACCCAGGGGTTGGTTTAAAGGAACACCAAAAGGAAAACCAGCAGTTTGAGGGGTGCCGAAAGAAGACACACCCACATGTCAAAATTGGTGAGTCTCCCACTCCAATAACTTTTTCTGATCCTTTCTGCAGTGTGATTGGCATAGCTGCCGAGTGAGCGGGTTTTGCGTAGAGCGACATGCCAAGCATGTTCATCTTTCCCACATTAGCTCTTGCCCCCAATGAAACAAACAAATGGGGCAGTGTGTTTTGTCATAGTACCCTTTTCAGTGAACAAAAGAACAACCACCATGATGGGGATCCCTTATTTTGACACAACCAAGTGCTTGAGACGCTCCAAAATGAGGAAAACACATAAGTTCGGCAGAGAACCCAATAACACTTCCTCGACAAACACAAGGAAATGAAGCAGTGATTTGGGATGAGGAAGGAGGAGTCCACCTTCTTTCCGACCGTCCTTCGTTGCAAAAACAAACAAAAAAAACACCTACCCCTGTGTGTCGCTGGTTTTCTCCAAATTCACCCACCCCAAACAAGGGTTCCCCAAGAAACACCTCTGGGGGTAGTCGGGTACCTGCCGGAAAGGCGGATCCCCACAAGTTGACACGGCCTCATGAGGAGCTTGGTCTCACTGGCCGGAAACTTCCCATGAATCTCGGCGGCTGCACATACAAACTCAGAGCACCTAAAACGAACACAGCTGGGTATGTGCCAAACAGGAACCCCAAAATGGTGGCTTGCATTTGAGTTTGTCTTCCAAAGAAAGGACACGAGCAACAAAAACAAGCAGACAATCAAACATATGTACAAACAGACAGACAGACAGACAGACAGACAGACAGACAGACAGACAGACAGACAGACAGACAGACAGACAGACAGACAGACAGACAGACAGACAGACAGACAGACAGACAAACGGACGGACGGACGGACGGACGGACGGACAGAGAGGCAGGGGGGCAGGAGGGGGAGGCAGGAAGGCAGGCAGGAGGGCAGGCAGGAAGGCAGGCGGCAAGGCAGGCAGGAGGGCAGGCAGGAAGGCAGGCGGCAAGGCAGGCAGGAAGGCAGGCAGACAGACCGACAGAGAGACAAACAAACAGACGAACAGGCAAACAAATGCAAAGAAATACACACACGCACAAACACACAAACACTGACGCACAAACAAACAATCACGTAAACAAGCAACAAACAAAGAAGGGAAGTAAACAAACAAACAACACACAACAACACAAGCAATCAAACATCACACAATTCACCAACAACATAGACAAACACATACAAATAAACGAACACACAAGCAAGGCACAACCAAACAACCAAACACACAAACAAACAAAACAAACAAGCCAAACAAGCCAAACAAGCCAAACAAACAAACAAACAAGCAAGGCACAACCAAACAACACAAACAAACAAAACAAACAAGCCAAACAAGCAAACAAACAAACAATCAAACAAACAAGCAAGCAAACAAACCAACCACACAAACACACAGCAAGCAGGCAGGCAGGCAGGCAGGCAGGCAGGCAGGCAGGCAGGCAGGCAGGCAGGCAGGCAGGCAGGCAGGCAGGCAGGCAGGCAGGCAGGCAGGCAGGCAAGCAGGCAAGCAGGCAAGCAGGCAAGCAGGCAAGCAGGCAAGCAGGCAAGCAGGCAAGCAGGCAAGCAGGCAGCAGGCAAGCAGGCAAGCAGGCAGCAGGCAGCAGGCAGCAGGCAAGCAAGCAAGCAAGCAAGCAAGCAAGCAAGCAAGCAAGCAAGCAAGCAAGCAAGCAAGCAAGCAAGCAAGCAAGCAAGCAAGCAAGCAAGCAAGCAAGCAAGCAAGCAAGCAAGCAAGCAAGCAAGCAAGCAAGCAAGCAAGCAAGCAAGCAACTACATAAACAAACAAACACACAAACAAACAAACAAGCCAGCAAGCAAGCAAGCAAGCAAGCAAGCAAGCAAACAAACACACAAACAAACAAACAAACAAACAAACCAAGCCAAGCCAAGCCAAGCCAAGACAAGCTAAGCCAAGACAAGCCAAGCCAAGTCAAGAAAAGCCAAGCCACACCAAACCAAACAAAACAAACAATGATCTGATTTGATTTCGTCCACCTGGTCTTCAGAAAACCCACGCTTGAAGTCAAGAGGGCTGCAAGTTTGAGCGGATGTTTCATCTTGGGTTCATTTTGGAGGGGGGGGGCGGTCCAGAAAAAATGACAAAGCAATGCCCATCCCCATTTGTCTCCTTGCTTTCGGTGTGGGACATGCCTTGGCGGCGGCCAAGGCCCAAGCCAGCACAAAGGTCTCGTAGAAAACCATGGCCGGCAAAGAGCTACGCCCACCAGCAATTGACGTTAGGGAGTCAGGGGTGTGGTCCTGTGATGAAATGCAAGGACATGGCGATTATTGGCATTTGAAGGATCGGATCACGCATTGTTTGCCATGCGTATGGAGCTGTTGTCTAGTTCATCTCTCACTCCGCGAGCGGAAACGCCGGGTCCCTTGAGAGCTTGGTACAGTTGGATACAGTTGGATGCTCGCGGCCTCGCGGCTCACTCACGTATTGAGGGTTGGCACATGGCACCTACAACCTGCGCGGCACTCCAGGGACTTTTTAGGCATCGCTCCGGATTTCTTTTTGCCGCACTGAACACATATCTCAGAAAGGTTTTGCTCCCTGCTCATCCCGAGTAACCATGAAATACACAAAGGAAGCAAAAGGAACACAGGGATAAACGGCTACAAAAAGAACACGCCTACTCGGGCAGTTTCAATGATTTTTGGCTCAGAATGTCCCTAAGGGCCTAGTCGTTCATCTTTGGCCAGGTAACGCTCTGGCATGCGCGAGTTGCGTGAGAGTCGCTCACATCTGTGACCTATGGCCTGGCAATGGCTCTTATCAAAAATCGGATGCGCAGGGCTGTCCCATGCACCAAGAGATGTGATCGTGACCGTGGATGTCCGTTTCCTTTCCACCAAGCAACATGGCATTTCTCCAGGATACTAATACTTGGAATGGCACAATCGGGGACATTCCTGCAAAGATGTGCATCCAGTTGAAGCACATGCATGGCGGGCAATGCCCAGCTCGAGTGGGCCGGCTATACAAAGCGACTTTATTGGCACACGACGAGGACCTGCACCAAGGTTCGATCTCCTTTTCATGTTTCTCTCGCGACACTGGCCTACTTTCGCTCGTTCAGATTTTACAAAGTCTGAATGTTCGCAAAAGGAAACCGTTTCTCCAAAGCGAACATTTTCAGGGGTTGGGTGCTTTGGAGCTGGATGTCATTATTGCCACCGCCAAATGGGAATTCAGACCCACCAAGTAAGGAGCCCTCCTCGTGAGCTCTTCTGAGGGGCGATCTCACTGATTGCCATTGGGTATCCTTGTGGCTTTCACAACTCTTGCTTCCTTCTCACCATCTAAAGCAAAATGGACGTGTCTGCTTTAAGGGTACCCTTTAAAAGGAAACCAAGACGCACGCAAATCTTGACCATGTCGCTAGCCGAGAACTGGCGACTTGGCACTTCCTCATCACTGGATGCTAAATTCCTGAATTCGCGGCTCCGGAGGGCACGGCTCAAGATCTGCGGCCGAAGCTAGAGACCCGTCCACATGGCGTCCCGTCAGTTTTTTGGGGTACCCTTTTCAGTGAATATCAGGTTGGCATTTAAGCATTTAAAAGACAAAAAGGTAGCATTCTGTTGGGACCCTTTCAACATGCCGTGAAGATTCAGAAGGAGACCACTTTTTGGAGACCACTCTGAGAGTACCCGAAGGTTTTTGATGCCAACCCCCCCAGTGCTTCAGGACAACCCCCCTCCCAAACCCGTCGAATCCTGATGACTATTTAACCACATGCGGGGCACTCCCTGCCTCCACTCCAAAAAGCCCAAAACACCCAAACCCATGTGGCACTGCAGACTTGCTCCGGTGTCCTGTTCAAACCTCCAAGCCCCGAGTCCAGTGACGTTTAGGGTCAACACCAAGCTCTCGCCCCCAGCTATTCTCCACTCTGCCAGGATAGAACCAACGAGACATGCTCAAACTCCACAGCGGTTCTCCCCACTTATGCAATTCCTCTGCAGGGCCAGCTTCAGCCACATCTCGAGCGATCAGCCCATCTCCGAAGGCTCGCTCTGCGAAAACGGGGCCATCTCTCAAACAGCGTAGAAGCTGTTCAAAGATCTCTGGCTCATGAGGGCCTCCAACGAGACCCTTGTCAGCTGCTTTAGGGGGAGACTGCTTTAGGGGCATTTGAAGTGTCCGGGTCCCCTATTTTCAGCCACACCCCGCACTTCTCTTGCCCTACATTCGAGACCTTGGTCCAGGTGCTCTGCCAAAAAACAGGTGATCTTGGTCCCTGCTCAATGCAAGGCCCCCCCCGTGTTTTTTGCATCTGTCCCATAGGTGGCCATTTGGAAAAATAGATGGCCCTGGTAGAGAAGCAAACTAACCCAAAAGGACACCTATGATCTGTCCACGTCATTGCCATCAGCTCTCAGGCCCGGGCCCAGTCTGCCGGCCTCTCCGAGTGCTCCGAGCCCTCCTCGCGCAGGCTGCGTGGGACATGGCGACTTCCAAGCGAAAGCCCTTGGGCCGCCCGACCTTTCCTTGGGTGCTGTAGATCCCCCAGCAACAAGTGGCTGGTTAAGAGGAAATATGAGGGGAATCCAACAAGTTGAAGTCTAAAACCCAATAGCAGTAGAGTTTCAGGCCGAAGCGTCCTTTCCATCAGGTTTGGTTCAGTGGTCTCTGAGGCGAGCTTGCGGATCTTGCAAGATCTGGGCCATGCGCTTGTCAAAAAGTAGGGGCCGCAGGGCGAACTCAACAAATGACAGCAAACTGGAGCAGCTTTTGCTCTGGGCCACATATCCCCTGCAACAGTTTGCTTTTTGTCTGGTCGACAGTAAATATGCAGGTGAACATGAAGGAGCACCAAGGTCACTCAGTGGATTTTCGTTGCTTGCAGCAACAAGGAACCAAGGGGAAAAATGGGTGTTTGGTTTTCTTAGGGACCCCTCCAAATACCCTCCCTCCCACTAACATGGCACCTGTGGGAGGGTACCTGGAAGATCAATTTCCTCTTGGGACCATTTCTGAGGTGCCATGTTAGTGGGAGAGAGGGTAATTTGTTCCTTTTAATGTCCCTTTAACACCACCAAAACAAGGGGTACACCACGACCCCATGTCCTCCTTGGGAGGCACCTCGGCCTCATCTTTGGACTGGGTTGGTCACAAGCAAATACAGCTCACGGCAACTCCTAAGGCTTGTGAGCCGTGGAGACTCTAAAGCTCATTTGTGGCAGGAAAGGGTCCACGAAGGACACTCTAGCTGTTGGATAGGCGAAGAATGTGTTTTTCCTCCAATGGTTACAAGTTGGTCTCCTGGTGACTTTCCTTTAAACCCCTGAGGGGCTTCTTCCCACCAAACATGACATGAATCCCGCCACCCCCCTAATTTCTCTTTTGGACTCCGCGTGTTCATGGGCATCAAAAGAAACACCCACATGAACCCAGCCTTTTGGAGGGGTGAACCTAGCTTTGACTCGCCACCTAACAATTCTTCGACTTTGCCGACTTCACTACACTTGCTCTTTGTCCATCCAGCAGCTGGATGCAACCTACTGTGGATGGACATATTCCTGCACCACTTTGAAACCATGAAAAACCATTGTTAATTGGTATTTACAGAGGAACCATCATTCCAGTTTTTTTTAGGTGCAGGACTTCGTCCATCCACAGTACGAATGACATGAACCACCTACCAATTGCTGTGAAGTGGATCTTGCATTCCAAGAGCCCAACAGTCGTCGGCGCCTGGCGGCAAGAAAAAACCCGTGGAAATCAAAGAAGGGGGGTCCCCGAAAAGAGATTCTTCGAATGAGGGTGGGTTCCATGCTCATCAGGGGAGCAGGCAACCAAGGGACTCCTCTGGGAGCCAACTATCAGGGGGGTTCATTCGGGTTTTCCTTTAACCAGCAACCAGCGGGTCCAAAATAGCCCGAACACTGGTTCCCTATCAACAAGCGTCGCTTTATATGTGAGGCTTCTGCTGGGGCAGGCTCACCATGTTTTCTCCGCCGCTGATGGACCTGCGCTTGGAACAGTTCATAGCAAACGCTCCTGACCATTAAGACACTTGTCAGTGCAATCTTGTATCTTGGATCCAGCCCAAATAAACTTTACACTTGTTGGAAAGCCGGTTTAAGTTTCTTCACATAGAGGCCCTTCTTGTTTGATCTAGGAGGTGCTCAGTTTAGCCCTGATGTTTGAGGTTTACAGAAAAAGGAGCCACAATGAACAGTGTTATGCATTACTGTGCAACGAGTTTCCGGTCCATGAGGAGGTACCATATGCATACATACATACACACACATACATAACTGATATATATGTAATAAACATATATATATATGTATATATTTATATCACATTGTTCATTCATGCATTCTAGGGGCTCCTGTACATGCCTCGGCAGACTTCGGAGATGGCCAAGCGATGGTGGGCAAAGGAGAGGACGGTCGCACGACCTCGACTTCTGCGAGGCTCCAGTCGTGGGCTTGTGTCAAAGTAGTCCAAACTCTGGATTTTTGCGCAGAGTAGATTTGTGCTGGACTTGGATTCCCAAATCTGGCGACCGATTAAAACAGTATGCTGGACCCCCCCCCAAACACTTGTTATTTGTTTTCTTTTTCCCCAACAGCTGAAAGCTTTGGGGTCTCAGCCCAGATAGGCTCCGGGGTGGTCCGGGGCGGCCCTGAGGTAAGGTTGCACGAGGGTTCCACGAGGGTTTTAGCAGGGTTCCACGAGGGTTCCACCATGTTTCCACCATGTTTCCACCATGGTTCCACCAGGGTTCCACGGGGTTCTGCGAAGTTTGCTGACTAATCGAGGTTTTGTCTTGGCGGTGATATATGTTTGGAGTCTTTATTAATATGCCAAGGCTTCCGTTTTTTGAGGGCTCCCCTTATTTTCAACTGTGTCAGACAAGTGTGCTCTTTTCCTCCATGGAGATCTGGAGGTCTGGGCGGAAGATGCCCGCTCGAACTCTTTTCAAGGACTCCACCCAGTGGGTTTTGGTAGGTGGGCTTCCTTATTTGTCAATCAGCAAACCGGCTCTCCCAACCTGTGCACCTTTGGTCTTGGGCAACAGAAAATCTAGGCACCTGCATCCCATGTTTGAGAAACATGTTTTCGGAAAATCAACGATTTCGACGAAATTATTTTGTCAAGACGAAGCATCTCGGCGGATCTAGGAACACCATGAACATGGGCAGCACTTGCTTGTGACGCAAGTGCAAAAACGGATGTTATCAATCCACACAATATATATATATGTATATGGATACTTGAGTTTCCTTTTTGAGTCAATGCAGTCTCATGCCCTTTTCTCCGTTTGGGTGTGCTTTTTGCAGGGTACCCTCACCACCCCTTTCCAAGGGAACTCCCCTCCAGCCTCAAAACGACGCACCCCACTGATCTACGAGTTGCTCGGGCTCGCGCCGCCTGCGGGGTCGGATCCGGAGAGGGCACGAGAAAGACCTCAGGCGAAAATTTGGCACCAACCTGCAGACCTGAGGTCGAGAGATATGATCATTCTTCAAACCATTCGTTCATTTGTTTGTGCCTGCGATGGTTTATTTGTGTTGATTGATCATAAATAATGATCACAATGCAACTCACAGATATGTCTACTCACAAATGTTGGACATGTACTGTTTGCTATATATATATATATACATATGAGCCAGCGTCTATATTTGCTGTGTGGGGTGTATTCATTCTACTTTTAGTGAGTCCCCTATCGTTCTCCACGTTTCGCGTGTTCGTGCTGTGCCCGATGAACCCTCTGCAGGGATCGCGCGCCTCGAAGCGCTCCCACTGTGGCGCCGTGCGAATTTGTAAAGCGCCCGATGAACCCTCTGCGAGGATTGCGCGTGCCACAGCGCCCTCGCTGTGACGCCGTGCGAATTTTAAAACTGCCCGATGAACCCTCTGCAGGGATCCTGCGCGCCCAAGCGCTCTCGCTGTGGCGCCGTGCAAATTCGTAAAGTGCCCAATGAACCCTCTGCGAGGATTGCGCGTGTCAAAGCGCCCTCGCTGCGACGCCGTGCGAATTTGGAAAGTGCCCGGTGAACCCTCTGCAGTGATCCTGCGCGCCCAAGCGCTCTCGCTGTGGCGCCGTGCAAATTCGTAAAGTGCCCAATGAACCCTCTGCGAGGATTGCGCGTGTCAAAGCGCCCTCGCTGCGACTCCGTGCGAATTTGGAAAGTGCCCGGTGAACCCTCTTCGCGGTGACCACGCGTGCCCAAGCGCTCTCGCTATAGCGCCGCGCGAACTCGAAAAGCACCCGACAAACTTTCTACGCAAACACAGCACTGGAACCACACGCGTAGTCTTTTGTAAGCAAATGCACTAGGCCTCACATTTGCAACTCGGGCCAATGCTCGGGGTATCGACGGGGTATCGACCGGGGTATCGTTCTGGGCGTGTGTCGCGTGACGAAAATTTTCACAATTTTCCATAAGCTGTTAGAGCCAAGCAAACACACAATAGCCTTCTCTGCCTTGCGGTAATCATATATCAGTCTTGGCGGCTTGCTTGCTGGCAGCAACCTCAAGGTCGCAAGTCGCAACTTTCACCACAAGCGCAGTGCACAAGTTACACTTCGGCAGCTCCAGCTCGAAGGTCGCAGCTTGCGGCGGTCACGTGTCAGTCTAAGCGGCTTTTGCTTGCTGGCAGCAACCTCCAGGTCGCAAGTCGCAGCTTTCAGTACAGGCACGGTACACAAGTTAGACTTCGGCAGCTCCAGCTCGAAGGTCCAGCACAAACCATGTTCAGGGGTATCGTTTTTTGTGAGTCCCCTATCGTTCTCCAAGGAAAATGCAAAAAACCAGTATTGAATGAAACGCCGTTGATAAAGTGGTCTTTGATAATTCTGAGGTTGACTCATATGTTCACATATGTGTTGCTCTTTGTTGAAAAACACATTCATGCATAAATATGTATATCTTTATTAATATAGATATATATGTATATAATATGTATAGGTATATGTATAGTGGTCGCACCCGCAAATCCTAGGTCTGTTGCCCTTTGCTTGACATCTGCCACCGTACCCATCCAATTTGTGGCCCTTGCCCGGACGACACACATACAGTACTAGATGCTGGAAGATACACATCATACAAGTGTGATCGATTTGCAGAAAACTTAACGCTGATACTAGGAACACATTGGAAATACTCAATCTTGGAACAGCCATCTTTGAAAGAAAGATTGGCAGCTAAGAGCTTGGAGTACCAAGCATCTAGTCTTCCACACAGGGGGTTCATGCACCATACATACTCCCAGTAGGAGAACACCAGAAGTGCCAAGCTTCAGGTTGGATCCCATCTGCGGTTTGGAGAGCTCTTCCAACTCCCTTGACGTGGAAGTCAGGGGACAAAAGGAGACTCGAGCTCGGCCGAAGTGAGATGCCCTAAACATATTGCAAGTCAACCACACTTGATCAGAAAGCCAACACAAATTGCAGTAAATATGGTAGGTTCCTTCTTCACATAATGACTTGCAATACTTATGCTAGGTCCTCCAGTAGAGAGCTTCGCATAAGGGTCCTTTTTATGGTAGTCTATCTTAGTAGGGGAGCCCTCCCAACCAAAAAAGGGGAGAGAAGGGCACCTAGCTGGGGGACCATACTTAGGGCATCCACGGAATCTTCACGCGCACGGATCATTCAAACTCAGGGTGCCACCTCGTTGGCAGGCGATGCGCTTCCAGACTGAGAATCGGAACATCGGGCGGCAGATCCCGGGCGTTTCGCCCCTCCACTTATGTGGTGACGTGGCCACCATGGGTCAAAATCCAAATCGTACCCCCAGTGAACATCCGATTCAATCCCCACTAGAATGGTGAATTCACCTGCCCCAAAATGGGCTCCCATTGGTTTTGACCCACATCCACGTGGTTTGGTGGTTTTCTGCGCTGGGCAAGGGATTCAAATCCCCAAGCCACCAATCCAAATCACCAACTAAGGGCTACCATGGTTGCAGCAGGTAACCAGCCATTTTCCTCTTCAGTTGAAGGCTGGTTTCCTGGTTACCTAAATGGGAAGTTTTCAAGGAATATCCTGTAACACAGCATTTTTTTGCCATGGACAAACATGCTATTCCCCTCATGTTTCCGTCTCTTGGTTTTCGTGGGATATTCAGTGTCCCCTATATTCTGGCCCCTGCCACATGTGGCAATGCATCAAAACGAGTTGGACCATTGTCAGCGCAGACTTCATAAGGAAAACTAGGGCCCGGCCTAATCGTAAAGCTCCAAATTTGGGGCACTAACGTTGGGGAGTGGCACTACTGACCGCTTTTTCTACAGCTTTCTTTTCCTACCATCCAAGAACCAAACTAATTCTGACACATTCCTGTCTTTGGCACAACCATGGGTTTAAATTGTGGCCATGGCCATGGTTCCCTTACAATGGCCGACCAGACTCCTTGAGGGTTCATGACCAGCCTCCCAAGCGCGACCAATCTAGCGTTTTGATAGCACAAAGGCGAGCCAAAATCCAAGCGAACACTCAGGCGAACGAGCGGTCGGCCGCTCGCCTCCAGAAATGCGCCGGTACAAGAAGGCGTTCGAGTGGTGCCCGGAGACAGCGATGAATGCACGGTCTCAGCAGCCACCGGACGGCCCGGTGAGAGGCGGCTGAATTTACATGCGAAGAAGGGTGGCGAAAAGGGACAAAAGAAAAGAGCAAAACTCCAGACCTCCAAGGGATTTTCATAAGAAACCAATGGTACCCTGGTCACTTAAGGGAAGCCTCAGCGAGAAAAGATCAACGAGGGCCCTGCAATGAGAAGAGCAAAAAGCGCGCCCCAGCCTCATTGAGCATCTTGGACTGCAGGATTTCCACCATGCACTGCAGGGCCTTCCAATGGGAAAGACTGACTCACGGCACGTGTCTGCCTTACCACACCACTTGCACTCGCTGAGATCTTCTGAGACCCAAGTCGTCATGTTTGTCACCCTGAAAATATAATGATGCTTTCTTCTGTTTGAGTTGTTTGTGCTTTCCTGAGACCCATACCAAGTGAACCTGATGATATATAGTATCAGTTGGTCTGTTCTTGGTTTTCTCTTGAGGTCTCGACCCATCACTCATCAAACCGGCCTCCTTTGACTTGAACATGAGGTCCATCTGCTGAGGGCAACAGCTCTCGCTGAAGGTGCACCGCACCTGAGCGGCTCAGACTCTCAGACGGCTCGGATCGCTGGATTGATCGATGCCGGGACTCTGGAACGAAAAAGAACGGCGCACGAGTTGATATGGCTGTGGTTGTCAACACCAATGGGAGCCCATTTTGGGGCAGGTGAATTCACCACCCATTTTAGAACCTATTTTAGTGGGGATTGAATCGGATGTTCACTGGGGGTACGATTTGGATTTTGACCCATGGCCATATTGACCTCACAACCCTTGGTATGGTGGCCAAGCACTTTGTTGTTTTGTCGCTGCCCCTGGTAAAAATGAATAGAGCCAACAAAAAAACTAAACAACAGTGAAGTGGATGTGCCTTTTTGGATCAAGGTGGAGCAAGGGAATCAAAACGGACGTCAACCATTTTGAAGGGCTCCCGCATTTCAAAACACAAACATATGGTCCGACTCCTGGGGCACATCAGGCCACATCACACCAGGTGCCAAGCGGGCGCGTGCCGTCCTTTGGTCAAATGCAAGTTTTGAATACGTCCTGGTTCTTTTTCGCACGATCGATTCTACCTTGCAAACAATTTCTACCAAAACAAGTGGCCAAGATGAAAAAAGAGTCCGCGTGACACCCTCTAAATCAATGAGAGACTTGGCTTTAAGTCGGAGAACGTTGCCAGAACCCGAGCGACCCTCTTGGTGGAAGCACCAAGCCATTTTGAGGGGCCCGCATGCCCTCCAATCTGATCCTTCTCATATGAGCTTTGGCCAAACAACTTTTTCCCAAGAGAACGTTTGAAGCTTGGCCGGGTCCCATGTTTCTTGTGCTTGACATTGAGTAGGTGCTCACAGATGTCAGAATCAAAACCTGCTGTCAAATGCCCTGCCCGAAACCACAAAGGCAGCCGCAACGCTGCGCCTATGTATTCCTTGGACTTCCCTTACTACGCTTCACTTACCCGGGTAAAAAATGACCAATTTCGGCGTAGTGCTGTGGACATTTGGCAGTTGACTGATATTCATCAATATTCCTGTTTCCGTGGAAAACGCAATCTTCGCGAAAAAGACCTCTCTTTCATGGATCTTTCGCGACTCTGCAGCGTGCGCCCTGGAGCCATTTTGGATGCTACACTGGGCTGCGAAACTTTCCCGAAAAAAGACATCTATTTCGCGGACGAACTCCATCGCCGATCTTTCGCGAAGGGATTTGAGGTAAAACCAATGGTCACCGAAATCATAACTCCTGGCAACGATCTTTTTGATGAACCCCGATTTGAACACTGGTGCTCCAACCACCGTTCGGCTTTTTGGCCATGGTTCAAAACCAATGGTACCATTTTGGGATAGGTGCACCACCCATTTTAGTCTATTTGAGTGGGGATTGGGATGTTCACTCAGGGTACGGGGTTTTGACCCATGGCCATTTATGGCAGGGCCCATTGTGAGAAGGCTTCGGTTGGGCAAGGGACCGCCACCCGCCGCCTCTCAGCCCTCGCTGGGAATCCAGCCACCTCCTCGGTGAAGTAGCCGCTCGGCTGCAGAGCCTCACGGGAATCAATTCGCAGCTTCCTGGGACGAGATGGTCGGGCAAACCTTTGGATTCTGGAAAAAAAACGTGGCACCCCTTGTTGGTTGCTATCAAGGGGTCCCAGACTCCCTCCAGAAGGGCCTACTGCGCGGTCGACCCCGGTTTACCCCCCCCATGTAACCCTTGCTGGTAGGGTTACTAATCGTTTGGTTAACCCCGAGATGATCTAAGCACTCAGCTTATCCCGGTTGGGAGGGTGGCCCTCCCCCTTCATGTTGAGCCCCTGGGGACAATCAATCCACCGCCCCGAGGAGGCTGAGAGATTCCAAGCCAGTATGAACGCCTGCCACACGCTGTGCTTCTGTTGAAACGCAATGAATGACCAGGGCTTTCACAAGCCATTGTAGTACAACGAAATTCCACTGCTATTCCTTGGTTGACGTTGGAAGGGGAGCAACAAAATATATTTTAGCAGTTAGGTGGGGATTTCAACCACTAAACCACAATAAGCAAAAATGTAAAACAAATGTTTCCCAACAACAACCATGATTCAGACTTGCATGCTGCGTCTGAAAGAAACCATCACACCTGTAGGGTGGATTCCCTATAAGCGAACCCGTGACCGAACCCGTGAGAACAGAAACTGGGTGGACCGCGACCATCTGGAGGTTTCCACTGACACCTTCCCCTTTTAGAATCAGGCACTCAGATGCCCAGTGGCCATGGGCAAAAAAGGGCATCCTTTTTTGGTCGGTTGAGCTCCCTTCCCAAAAAACGGAAAAAGGGCACCACTGGGCAACTGGGGGTATTGAACTCGTAAATTTTGTACCCAAAAAACTATGCAAAAACACAAAAACACAAGGGCGGGCGCACCTATTTGTGGTTGAGATTGTCCATTGGACCTTTGTCATCCCCAGGGATCGGATTGTTCGCACGCAGGGAATGACTTGGCGCAAACCCCGACCCCCACTCGCCTGACGCTCCGCAGCCACCTCCTTTCGGCTTGAAAGTGTCACAGCTAACCGGCAGGACTCCAAGCAGAACCAAGAGCCAAAACAACAGCTGTCCTCAGATCCCCCGCTAAAAGTTTCAGAAATCCCCACTAAACACTAAACAGCTAAAAAGCTAAGGGGATGGCTGGGAGCCACCAAGCAACATGAGGGCCTTTGACGGCCGGAGGCCCAGGTTTTCTGGTTGCAGAGATCATAGACAATAGCAGAGCAGGACAGTCGACATGAAGTGAACCATATACTATCACATGCCGACAAGCACAAATTTCTGTTGTGGAAGACGACCATCATCCTCGACAAACCTCATTTCCACTTCCACGAGCGCTGGAACGAGAGTATACCATGTGCTAGGTGTAGATTCTGGGCTTTGTGTGCAACAGATAGTGCAAAGTCAGGAGGGGCGGCATTCATGGGCACTTCCGCCATCAGAACATCGCAACTTCATCTGCTGCCACTTGCCGTGCACGAAGCATTCATCTCACTTCGGCACGGTCTGAGGCTCTTAAGAAGCTGTGCAACAAGATGATCTGACTCCTACTTGTTTCGATGTAGACTGGATGCCCCTTTTGCTTGAGGTTGCATGGCAAATCAAGATACGGTGTTGAATTACTTCCCCTAATCGCACACACGTTCCCTCCCCACCACCCCTCCCTAATAAACATCTTGGGAAAACACATTTGCTACCAAAGGATCTACCATGCGGATCCATTTCGGTTCTTGTCCGTTAAACTGGTTGTGATGCGCCACAAGTAATTCAAACGGAATAGATCTGGGCACACAAGCAAATCTCTGTTCTCAGGCACCACCTACATGACCGCAGTTGATGCCCGTCTAATATTGCCTTGACATTGGCCCACTTCCGATCTAGCACAGGGCCGCGGGTTAGGGGAAAGAAACATATTCGTGAAGGGGATTATATTGCAGTTCAAAGCCAACAGGAACAAACAACGAATGCCTTAAGTAACCGAAAGTGGCTCTCACAAGGCGGTGCCAAACGACAAGTCCGTCGCCTGAATCTGCGGCACTGGCTGCACGAAGTGATAGGACCGCAGGTCCTCGTCCCAAAGACCCTCCCGCCCACCTAGACCCAAGCTGTTCGGCTGAATGACACACAAACACTTGGATCCTTCCCTCTTGAAGGTCACCCCAAGAAACTCACCGCAATGCCCCAGATGTGATGCTTCCTGAAGCCAAGGGCCAAATGGGGATCCTCGAATCTTGGAACCTGAAAAGGTTCAGGTCCTGTATTTTGGTGTACCGCTTCCAAAAAAAAGAGTGTTTCAACGGGAAACCAAGAGGAAACCCCGGGGGGGGGGGGGGGGTGAAACACAAAGAACATCCTGCATTTTGGGGGCCTTGTTTGGCACACGCAATGTAAAACGGCGTCTCTCCTCCCAGGCGTAGTGAAAGTTGTTCTTGTCTCGGCAGATCTTCCGGTCCAGCCTGACAACACATCCGAAAAAAGGTCCTCCGATGTATACCTTGGCCCAGTGAATTACCACTGAAACTTTCCAGAAGCCAAGACACCCCCATATGTTCAGATGCTGTTTCATATTTAGCCCGCCCTAAGAGAGTTGTGGAGACACCAGCTCCGTATGCTCCAAAGACCCTAGCACAAGCGCAGTCATTTGGTCGATGGTAAAGGGAAAGTAAAGGCCTTGTGGTTTTTGTCATCTTTCAGAGGCTCGGAGCAACCCTATCTACCGCACCACTATGACCCT
>CAUJNA010001680.1:786796-816796 GCA_963377175.1 Effrenium voratum | reverse complement strand
AGTCAAGAAACGGATCAAATCACCCCTAGAAACCGGCCAACTTCCCATCCCCAACCCTCCAGAAATCGGTCAAATTCCCCCTAAATCCAAGTGGGGTACATTTGGCCTGACGCTATTGGTGGTGACGAGTCAGCACCATCCTCTGTTCATCCAGTTCCCTCTCATCAGGTCGGCCTTCCTTCTCATAGGGCTTTGGCAACTTGAGTAGAGCACCTAGCCCTTCCTTCTTGCGGCTCTTGTTGATGGACTCCAACTGCGCCCATCTTCTCACCTGCTCCTCCACGCTCAATCTCCTCTCTTCTGATCTGCTTCTCGATCGCCTCCGTTATCGACGTAGTTGCTGTAGACGTTCTTCCCATTTGCCCACCGCTTGACGAAGGCTCTCTTTCGACTCAGATTCTGAGTGAGCTTCATCCTCTTCTTCATCAAACTCCAGGTCGGAGTCAGGCACGTTGGTCACGCTTCCTTCGCCACGTCCACGCATGCCGTGAGCTGCTAATCCCTTTCAAGCCGCTCAAATTCCTATCCTGCCTAAAAAGCCGTAGAAACCCTCTAGAAACCTGTCACATCCCCTTTAAAGCAGGCCCAACTCCGGCCAAATCCTCCCTCGAAGCCAGTCAACTTCACCTTCGCTTGGCCCAAACTTACTGCCATTCTGTAGCTCTCTGCAGCTCTCGTTCTGGCCCTTGAAGCCATGTGGAAACACGCAAACATGCACCCACCCACGCAAACACAACACTTCAAGGCAAACTGAAGCACGGTGTATACCTCAAAGCCAGCCAACGCGAAGCGTTTACAATTACATTTTCAGACGACCCCCCACCCCCCCATTTTTGGGCCCTAGGGGGAGAGGGGGGGGATGTTGGAACTGGGTGAGCTTTTACTCATATGATGAAGAATGCAACCACCAAGGGCAGTTGGGGAAAAATGCTCTCTGATTCAGCTGAAGTGCGATCAAGATTTCCAGCTTTGATCAATATAAGCAGGGGTCCGAGCAACTGACTTCCCAATCCTGCGTAACAGCAGCACAGACATATTTGTTCTTTGCATGCACTGCAAAACCAGTGCTGCGATGGGAACCCAGGAGTCAAAACTGCTTGATTCACACAGAACGCCCCCTTTAGGAGGGCAAGCTGCACTTTTTGGGGGCGGAGAAACACCCCATAAATCCAGCAGCTGGCCCATTAACTATCAAAGTCACCCCCTAAGTGGTAGGTTGATCGGACACCACCCCAGTTTCTAACTTTGATAAGCCCCAGAAACAGTCAACATGAAACAACATCAGCGATCGACATAAACTGTCGCGTGGTTCTGTAAATGTTCGGCTGGATGCGCACTGCCGCCTCCAGGCATTTTGAGTCCAACACGTCCGCGGTTTGATTCGCCTGCGAACGGATGTGGAGCCCGGAGATAAGGGGTTGCCTGCCCCTGTACTTGCAATAGTCAGGGCACCCACCGTAGCGAACACTAATGTAACTCACCGCAAGAAGGAACAAGTGTCCCATTCTAGGAAAGACCGAAGTGGACTTGTCCGCAAATTGGGAAACCGCGTAAAATGGACCCAAATGGTTGGTTTCTTTTGAGTGAGGCTCGAGCGCGCACTGGATCGATCGGCCAGCGGTGCAATTGCACGCGAATACTTCGAGTCATGGGGAGCCATTGCAGCCTTGTGATTGTGAGGAGGGCCATTCCCATGGCTCCCTTGGCTCTGAATCAGTAGGACCTGTCTCTCAAGCACTGCCAAACAATCGAGAGGTGCCGCAGCTTTCCTCCGCAACCCAAAATCAAATTCTGACTCTGGTCCACATGTAGTGAACCTTCAAGTGCAAAGCAGTTTCAACACGGGCACTTGCTCCCTTTCCTCACAAAGCGGACAAGCCAAGTCCAACCAAGCCCAAATGTGTGTGTGCCACTAAACGGGCCTTTCCAAAAAGGTAAAACTCCAGAAACTCAGGGACTGTCTTTTCGCAGCCACCCAGCGTTTCATGACCGCCGCCGTTTCGCCGTTTGGCCCCTCTTGCCTGTCTGGCGAAGCTGGCTGTATCCTGGCGCAACGAGCAGGACTAACCCGCGGGGAAGTGCGGAGAATGGGGTGGTGGCTACGGATTCACCGAACTACATGGTGAAACGGGCAGCGAAGACTGAGTGGTTGTTGCTCAGTCCACCTAGTTGCAACCGGCGACCTTGCCCCTAAGGAGCTACGTTGCCACCAAATACCCGTGCGCTTTGAGTCGTTGGGTTGCACCACCCCGCATGCTCCGACCGCTGCCCAGCCGGGCCCTACTAACAGAACTCATCTTCAATGAGCAAAACCACCGAAAAGTCAAGCTGAAGATAGGGACGCCTGTAAAAGTGGCCCAAATGAGAACTACAAGACTCCCAACGCCAATTTCCCCTTCGAATTCCAAATCGTTGATAAAGATAGCACATACCGATACCCAAACAAAAAACATTTAATGAGAAGGTCGCCCATGGCTTTTGATAATCCCCAATAAAGCATTGGGGGGATTCCAACACACCACACGTTGGCAGAAACTACTTTTTTTTTCTTCAGAGCCTGGTTATGTGTGCCACCGTTTAGAGCAAGATCAAAAGTGCGCCTATTTTTCAACCCCCCCATAGTCCTTTCAGTCTTTCAAGTTGGTTAATTTATACAGTAAATGCATGCAGTTGCTCAAACTCCCCTCAAGCGGTATAAGATGATTTCCACATGATCTTCGTCGAATCTCCAGCTCCTCCTCGCCCCGGTGCCCGGCCTGCGTGCTCTCTGTGCAGGCCAAGGTGGGATCCTCGTCACAAGCGCCTGTGACGGTGTCGCGCAGCGACACAGACGTGCCGTGGATGGACCAAATCCGACACCAACTGGGTGGTTTACCTCAGTGTTTCTAGGACTTCGTCCATCCCAACTTGGACAGCCCATTCACAGTGCTGCTGTGCAATTGGGAACATGCTTCCAATGAGAGGTGTAGACCACCGAACCGTTCATATCTATACTAGAACATCCTCTTTTCCATTTGCACCATAGGTAGACTTTTGGATCATGTCCGGAGTCAGATCCTTGGTTTTCACAGCTGGAATCGTTCCATTCCACATAGAAGTCACAAGCCTGTCAAAGCCTTGATGTCTGCATGGCCGAGCGCTTTGAACCCAAGCTACTCCCGTAGAAAAACACACACACACAACACTGGACACATAGGTGACTTTGGGCTCTTTCTCAGCGGTCTCTATTGTCTTATGATAAATTCAGCTTCAACCCATACAACCCTCATGCGGCAGGCTGAAAATGGCCCACCAGCCTCCCTCACTAGGCGCAATGTCACATTCCATATTCCTCAACCAAAATGCGACACAAGTGTGGAAAGGCTCAATCTTCTCAATATGATTGAAGGATCATGACCTCTAACAAAACACATTCGCCTGTCCCGCGTGGCACACAAGATATGCTGGTGTACCAAAAAGCTGTGTTCCCGCTGGATTTCCTTCCAACCCCAAAACAGGTACCCTCAAAAGACTCACTCAGGGCCCATCGAAAAGGAGCCGTTTCAGGCTGCATGCGGGGATGCAGCACACATATGCGATATGAAGGGGACCTGCTTTGGCTCAGGTGTTGCGAACACCGCAAGGAAATCACTTACTTGTTACTTTAGAAACACACCCATGCTTAGCACCGCATTCTTGCAGACTCCCTCCAACTGGCCACCATGCGCCTGCAGTTCCATAGAACAATCCGTGCCTCAGGCGAAAGCAGCGACCGCACTGAGTAAAGAGCAGTTCCTGAAGCTGTTGGGGAACCACTGCTGTGGACGAACGAGATCCTGTTCGCACCACCTGAGCAATGATTGAAATGAAACCATTGTTGGTATGTACAGCGGAGGCTTCATTCCACGCAAGTCCCCACGAATTTCCTCCCCCCCCCAACCCCCGCCCATTGCTGTTGTCCATCCCCAGACCCCGAGAATGAGCAGCCAACATCAAGCAACCGTTCCGAGCGAATTTCGTAAGTCCTCCAGTAGAGAGGTTAGAATAAGGGTACCCTTTTTCTGTCTATTTTAGGAGGGTTCGGAACCCTCCACAAAGAAAAGGTGAGAAAGGGCACGATCCTGGAGGACCCGGTAAAACTCCCAGAATGGAAGCCAGTGACCTCCCCAGCAAAGGACCTTCACGCGTGAGCTCGTGTTAAACGGGTCCCCAGATTTTCGCTGGCGCCAGGAAATCCACTCAGCGCCACGCCGCTCCTCGTCGAGGCACAAATCCTTGAGCTTCCTGGCGTTTGAGGCGAAGGCCGCCTTCCAATAGCTTCCATTTGCGTTTGCGCCCCCAGGGGAAAAAATAGTAATAGGTCCTGTAGTGATCGAGTCCTTTTAAAACCAACAGGGGAAATAACAAATGTTCTTAAAGAAATAAAGATAGAAGTGGACAGGAAGCAGTGCCGTTTGCATGGGGTTCCTGTTAACCCCTCCAATCCTCCAATTCCCTGATTGGCAAGAGGGTATTCCGCAACCCACCCTTTGATGAGAAACTCAAAAATATACCTAGCCTAGGACCTCCATTGTGTGTCCAAAAAAACACTTTTGAATCGAAACGGCGGATTTGAAATGAAACGACGGAAATTTGTGCTTTTTCAGCAACCGGCAGAACATTTACACATCGGATGTTCTAGGTCTTGACAGCACAAATGGTGGTCCCCTGCATCATCAACCCCCCACCTGCCCCGCACGTTCAGCACCAAGCTCTAACCCCCGTCTCTTCCACCTTCACTACATCATGTTGGTTTCCCCCATCTTCCCCCTACATACATTCACCATCGTCCAGTCATCATCAAATCCCATTCGCTGTACCACACGAGTAGTGGGGGGTGGCAACGACAACGTGCTGCTCCAGCTTTTACATGGAATCTCACGCTAGTTGCTCATTTGGGCCAATGCATCCTTGGAGCGGACGTTAAAACCTACTGTGGATGAACGAAATCCTGCACTGACTCCCCCCGTACAAACCAATCAACAATGTGTTCCCATGGTTTCAAAGTGGTCCAGGATTTCGTCCATCCACAGTATCACGATTCAAAGGGACTGAAACTGACTGCATGCTCAGCGTCACCACTGAAAAACGTGATGCTCGAAGGGCCACCGTGGTCTGTGTGTATGACAAAGCACTGGCCCGATCAACAAACCCGACCCCGTCATCAAGCCTCCCTCCATCATCAATATCCCGTTCGTTCATGATCAAACCTCCCCTCTCGTCATCAAGCCTTCCACCTTTCAAGTGTCCCTCCTGGATCATCAAGCCCACTCCCCTTGGTCAAACTTCATCATTTAGTCTTTATCAAAGACCTTCCCTTTCATGAACTCCAACTGCTTTAACAACACGCCCCAATCTATCAAACACCTACGTATCACTCTTTTCATGTGATAACCGTCTATAACCAAGAATTCTTCAACCGCTGTCACCTGGTCTAGGTCCTTGACAGTGTGGAATGGTGATGAGGACAGAGGACGAGACAAGGATCCATTCCCACCGCTTTATTCCTCATTTCCTGTCGGATTCCCTTACAAACTACATCCAACAAATGTCCTTTGGCACAGGAGAAGCAGGGTTTGTTTGCGAAGTAAGTGAGAAGTAGTCATTGTCATATACTACTTGCCATGGTTGTGAGCCTGCCTAGTGGCAGTCATATTTATGAAAACTGGCCACATGTTTCTTGCAGGCGCACGGACTCCTCCGCACGCCCCCCCCGAGGGGAGCATCTCTGATCCTTCTGTACAGCAAAACAAACCGAGACACTTCGGCGCCTGTGGCTGGCCTCGAATTCAAAACTTTGGCCGGTGGATGGGCTGCGGATTCCCCTGGGTCAAAGCGCAACGGGGGAATCGAAATCGGGTGCATGTAACTTGGGCCCCCAAAACATGGGTCTTGGGTCCCTCATTTTCATGTTTTCTTACTTACATTACCATTACATTACCATTACATTACCAAAAGTACCCTCATTTCGTGTGTCTTCGAAATAAAACTAAGAACTAAAATGAGGGATCGGGACCCACATAGAGCACTGAGCGAGAATCATGGTGAACTTGGTCTACCAGGTGAGCCGCCACTTATAAAGCTCACCATACATCGAGCCACTTGCAAGGAATCTGAAACCAAGAGAGGAACCTTAAAAAATGGCGCGTGGCTCCCAGTGTAACTTGTTCTTGTTTTTGTGTGACCCATGGAATCCACAGCTCACCCCTGAGACCAGCCCATTTCCTAGGCTCGAGCAGCTTGAGCTCGTGTTGCTTGAAGCAAAACTCGTGGCCGGGGCAGGAAGCAAATGCCCTGAGCCCTCTCCTTCAAACTCCTTCTGTACATGCTCTGAGCTTCACAAGGTCCTCCAATTAGCAACTCATGGGGGCTGGGGGGAGGGAGGGGGAGGGGGAGGGAGCCCAAATAAGCCCCAAATAAGCCCTTAATAAGGCCTTATTTGGGGCTCCTCCCCCCCCCCTCCCTCCCCCCCAGCCCCCATGAGCAAAGGTCCTGCAATTAGCCCCCCCCCCCGAAATCCCGAAATCTGCTCGTACCTTTGTCCACCTGGAGTGAAGGGAGGAGGGAATAGATTGTAATCTAACTATATAGATTCCATTGATTGTCAATATCCCTCCTCCAACAAGCATATTGGACCGCGCTTTTGCCTCTTTGCCCCAGAGCCAGTGGACGATTGTGGCTCTTCGCTGGAGGAGCCTTTCTTATGCAGAATAAGCTTCGCGCGCTTCGCGCAAAGGATTGCAAGAACATGCCCAAACGTGGCTGGCGAGAAATGCGAAACATCAGGAGTCACCCGGATGTCGCCCGGAACTCCGCAGACTTGATGAGTGGGACCAGCAAGGGCCTTGTCTCTTGCGGCAAAGCCGCAGCTCAGGAAATGATGTACTGCTTGCTGTACTCGGCAAAAGACAAAAACTGATAGTCCTCATGTGAGAGACAAAAACAAATATATGAGTGTGGGCCAACGAGTGCACAAACTCCTTCACTTTGGCAGCTGCTATGGCAAGGAAATGACCATGTGAAACCCTGGAGAGAACCAGAAGGGAGCCGGCCATTTTGCCCACGCTACCTGAGCCCCCCATGGAAAATGTTGGTCCCACGTCCTGGCAACCCAAAAAAACCAACCTTATACCCAAATTCCAGGCCTACAGGAGGTAAACTAGTTCCTTTTAGTATTTAAAGGCTTAGGTAAATGGATCCATTGGGATGGCAAGGAATCTTAACCCGGAACCACCTCCAAAGTGGTGGACACTAACCCCACCGAATTCTGATGTGCAAGGGCCCACTGACAGTTGTGCTACTGGGGGACCAGCCACGGGCACAGTCGGAAGTGGTCGTTACGACGGAAAGATGTTGCAAAATGGCGCAAGCGATTCGTCCGCAAGGCTTCAAGATGCAAGCATCTGAATCTAAGTGCAGTGGCAAGCATGATCTTCATTCCTGTCATAAACTTGTAAGCAGTGCGCAGAACGTCTACCTATTTTGAGCAACAAGTTGTTGAACCACATTGCTAGGTTTGGAGTGCTGCTGTTCGACTCCACTGCATTTCAGCTACAGCACCGCTTTGCTGCATCTCGCGCCTCTTTTGGGTGGGCGCGGGCCTTGGGCAATTATGCCAACTTTAGTTTGGATGTCCCACAGCATTGTCCTTGGGGATCAACTTGGATCAATCAAAAACAAAGTGAGCGGTCGACTGCTATCATTTGGCATCTCCGTTGACCAGTCGACCAGCCAAGTGTTGCAATGGGAGAAGGACAATACTGGCGTCCCATGAATTCCTCAATTCCTCACTGCGGCGCTTTCCTGGCGTGAAACGCGTGCGCAACCTTGGAGCTATGAAAACCTCTTCCTGGACTTCTCAGGAGCAATCTGTGGGATTCTCAGGGGGCACTCTGTGGCATTGTTGATTTCCCTCTCATAACCCTCCAGCCAATGTCAAATCTCACAGCCCACAGCATTGCACTGGGGGGCAACTGCCAGTCTACCCGCAAGTCCTATCCGCAACACCGTGAGGCGTGAGCTATCCAAGTGAGGACTCCTGTTCTTTAAGCCCCCCTTGCCTGACCCGTGCCTCTTGCCTGCATGGGTGAACACAATCACCCAGGGTACAAAACAAGTCCGCGCTTCATAACGACACTTGTTGAGCCTTTCCTGGCAGGACGTACGAGTGTGAACGGGCACCGATGCCAGCCAGATAACTTGTGCTGACAACCATGCATGTTGACTGAACCTCACTGTGTGTGTGTGTGGTGTGTTGTGTGTGCTGTGTGTGTTGTGTGTTGTATGTTGTGTGTTGTGTGGTGTTTGTGTGGTGTGTGTGTGTGCGGTGTGTGTGGTGTGTGGGGTGTGTGTGTGTGGTGTGGTGTGGTGTGTTGTGTAATGTTGTGTTGCGTTGCGTTGTGCTGTGTTGTGCTGTGTTGTGGTGTCGTGTGGGTGTGGGTGTGGGTGTGAATGTGGGTGTGGTGTGGTGTGGTGCGGTGCGGTGCATGTGGTGTGGTGTGGTGTTGTGTGTGTGTGGGTGCGTGCATGCGTGCCTGCGTGCGTGCGTGCGTGTGTGCGTGCGTGCGTGTGTGCGTGCGTGCGTGTGTGCGCGCGCGTGTGCGTGTGCGTGTTTGTGTTTTTGTCGGGGACCCGCACGATGGTGGGCTTCCGTTTGGTTTCCATTCAAAACGGGATGCCGCTTGAAAACTTGCCTGCGGCTTGAAACATGCCGCTGGTACTCACCGCCACTTCTCCTGGCAAGGCGAGCGACTGCAAATAGATGCGTAGGCGCAAAAGACGCGCATGGAGCCCCCAGAGATGTGACCCATGGAGCAAGCCCCGTTGGGAAATGGACTTTGTTTAAGTTCGGGATTGTTCCATTCAAACCACTGAAACAAAACACCTTCAGCAACCACACCAGTTGAACTTGGCATGTCGAATCCAACGACTAATTCGTCTAGGCTCATGCTGGCCCCACCAATGGCTGTCGAGTGGACCGCCCAGAAAACAGTCAAAGGTTCCGGGTATGACAGCAAGCACGGAAAAGCTCTGAATCCTGTGGGCACACTACCAAGTGAAACTCAGGTTAACTGTGCCAGAGTTCTTGTGCAGCATGGTCCCCTTGCAAAGCTGGCAACTCACTTTATCGCAAACTGATGACCATCCGCAACCCCAAACAACCAGACTGCTTCTGAAATGTTGCACCACGAAATGCCTGATGCCCTTTTCACGGGCCCGGATTTCCCGAACCTCAAAATGCAAAACCTGAACATGAAACCACGCGTGGAGCAACCTCCTCCCATCCGCCGACTCCATGCCTGGTCCAGAATGGACCATGCTTTTGGCATGGGGGGCGGTGTGTTGATTCTGCTTATATGTTTTCTAGAGGTTTGATCTGTATGTATATATATCTCTAGATTCCCCACCCCACCTCTCCTCCCCCTCCCCTCCCCCAACTAGATGGCAGTCTGCAACTTGGTCTTGCTTCGGAATCTCTTATCAAAGCCGAAGGCTTTCGGGACTGCAATTTTTTGGGCATGCTGTGCTGGGTGTCCAAAGCCCTGTACTTTTCCAGTGTTTTTGGGTCTTGCGTGCCAAACATCTGCGTTTCGCCTAGGTCTCTAGGGGGGGTTCCCCCGGACGCGCAGGATCTGCACCCCCAGCATCATCAGGATGAATTTGTCGCTTTTTTTTGCAGATAGTTGTGGTGTTTTGCTGTGGGGCCAAGTGCAGCGATACTTTGAGGAACTGTTGAAATTTGCAAAAATGAGTGCTTGTTGCAATTCCCCAACTGTATGGAGCAGTTACTGCGAAACATCCCTTGCATTATCGTGCTTTTGGAAGTCTATTTTTAGGTATTTGAGGGGGGTTGCTAGTGTCTGTTTTTGATGGTTTATTTTGGGAAATATCGAACAAAAAACCTGGTTTTTTGCACGTTTTGTGGCTAGCCGGCTGCATTCCCAGCATTCCCGACATCTCTGGTATTTTCGGTGATTGGTCAATTTTGCGTGATGGATGCGAAGATTGGGTCTGTTCCTGTACGTTGTGTGGTTGCATCCCTTGAATTTCCAGCATCCTCAGCATCCCCAGTGTATTAATAGGGGACTGTCCACTGGTGTCGGCGGATCGCGTAGCGATTTTAATGAAAAGAATGAAGACCATGATGATGATGACAATGATGATGAAAACGATGATAAGCATGATAATGAACATGACGAAACTGATAATGATGATGACCATGATGATAAACATGATAAGGCAACTGATGATGGACATGATGATGACAATGATGATGAACATGATGATAAAGATAAACGTGATGATCAACATGATGATGATGACAATGATGATGAAAACGATGGTGAACATGACGATGAAGAACATGATGATCAAGAAGGGGGAGCTGGGACCCCCTGTTTTTGCTTTTTTGTTTTGATCTGTTTCTCTGTCTGTGCCTCTGTCTCTGTGTGTCTGTCTGCGTGTCTGTGTCTCTGTATGTCTCTGTGCATGTGTCTGTGTGTGTGTGGTTGTGTCTTTGTATCTGTCTGTCCCAGGGCTGCGCCTTACCTCCCTATGGGGGCGACGGAACCAGGCCGGAGGCCATAGACTTCAGCCATCAAATGCCGCGCCTGGCAAACGAGGAGAATCTCTTCATTCAGCTGAAGGTTGAAACGCACCTCCAGCTTTCGAAACAACTCCACTTGCGGGAGTTGTGTAGCCATCCAACCTTCTCTTCTAAAAAAGACATAGGCTGACTCTCTGGGATGATGGGTGGTTTCTGAAGCAAACAATGGGTGAAGAGAATGGGGAACGGGACATCAACCCTTAGCATTGCGGCGTTTCCTCATTTTAAGACGCACCTCGTAGCGTTGTAGATCAGCCAACCCTTGCCTGACCTGTGGTTCCCCCCAAGTCCACTGCCTGCACGTGAAATCAGTGGAACTGGTGATAAGATAAGCAGGCAGATGGTACTTGGCACTCTGCAAAGCTGGCACAGACCGACCAGCAAGCAAACATCCAGGACCCCCCCCCAACAGCCAAAAAATTGGCTGAATCCTAGGAGTTGGAGCCACCCTACAAGCAGCTGGTGGACATGCCCCCTACCCGTTCTCCAAAGATTCCTATGTTTTGAGCGCTTGTCATTGAGGTGGCATATTCTCCAACAAGTCGGTGCTTAAATTTAGGAGCCACAGGACGCGAGCCGATCACGCTCGAAAGCCGGAGCTCTCGGAGCTACCAGCTGGCCTGTGGAAGACCATCAACCAAAGGACTTCTGTACTGTGCATGGTTACGAAATCCAACGCACCGAACTCAGCATCCCTGGTTTCTGAACACTCCCCAACGTAAAAAAAATTACCTAGGGGTTCAACCAGGGGATCCAAGTGGTGCGAACACATTTCGCAACCATCCACACTGGAAGGTCTTTCCAACGAATTCTTTGCTTCAAAAAGGCGGTGAGAAAAGTGAGAATCAACCCAAAGGTTCCAAGATGTCAGCATGTTCTTTCTCTGGATCTAAGCAGGGATCCTTACAATAGAAACACCTGAACCTTGCAACTTGCAAATGGTGGTTTCCAACTTGATTTTGGTGGAAGGAGCCAGGTTTCAAGCGGGTAAAATGGAGATCTTTTAAGGAGCCCTACTTCAGCTGCGGAAGCCAACCACGTCAGGGTTTTGTTGACCGAGCCCGTTTTCAGCCACACGGACCCCGATTTCGCTCTGCCTTCAGGGAGCCGGGTGGTTGAAAAAAAATCCAACCTGCGAGAAGCCAACGTGGGAATCATGCGTCAGGAATGACTCGGTGACAGAAATGTGGAAATGTCAACCCAATTTCTGTCATTCCAACATGGGTTGCTCCAACGTTTTTTGTTGTTCTTTGAAGGGAGGATTTCCTTGGAATCGCAGAAAGTGGCCAACCTAAAGCCAAGAATCGCCCGCGATTCTTGCGGTGATGCACTTCGGGCTTCCAAGATCCCCCAAGACTGCGAGACTCAAAGTTCGCGAGCCCAACAAGAAGCTTATAGGGTCCTGATGGACTCTGGGGCTCCAAAATCAACTTGTCTTAACTCGGAGTCTGGTGCGGGGAGGGTTCTGCGTACCAAGCCCCCAGACCCGGAATCGGTACTACGAAAACCCCCTCCCTACCCCCAACCCGCCGCACCTTCGGCTTTGAAGACTTCCTGTCAAATGGCCCCAAGAGAATCCAGCCCCTACTGACAACCCGCACATGGCAGGGCTTGGACTCACTTCCCGTGTGGATTGGCCAACGAAGAGTCCGAAAGCTGTTCGTGTCCAAATGGTCCTCCCAAAAGCTTTGAAGTCCAGGAACTCAGGGAGTGAGTCGACCTGCCAACCGGATCAGACGTGCAAGATCAACGTGGGGAATGGTTCGGCCCACGACGCTTCGCTCGACACTTCCCACTGTCTGCTGTGGTGAATCAAATTTTGCCCACCCAGTTACCTTAGCCTTTTCCTCCCGGCCTAACTATGCTCTTCCAGCATATATTTTGTGAACCCACTGGCGGGATCATGAAGCTTAAAACTTCCGTTTGCTTAAGGCCCTGGACAAAATAAATAGAGTCCCTTTAAAGCCAAAAGGGTAAATCATACATAGCCCCAAGCAAATGGAAGAAAAATGGCCATGGGTCAAAACCCCGCACCGCCAGTGAAAACATCCCAATCCCAACTAAAATAGGTTCTAAAATGGGTGGTGCACCTATCCCAAAATGGCACCATTGGTTTTGAACCATGGCCATATTAATCAACCCCAGCTTATTGATAGAAGTCCCGGTGTCCCTGGGTATGGTGGGGAATGAAACCACTGTTGGAGGGGGACACCGGGACCATGAAAAATAAACAGGGGTTGATTAATATCTTTGTTGCTGTTGACCCCCCTGCAAAAAGTTCAACTGTTTTTTGGGGTTTAGTGGAAAACACCTTTATTTCCCAAAAAGTTAAAGTCTAAAGATCCAACCCAATAGTGGTCAAGATATGGGGTCAACATCAATGGACTCTTTTCCCCCTAGAGATCTCAGACGCCTTCGAACCGCGAAACAACTGCGGTTGATTCCGCCTTGACCCCGGCAGGGCGGCATCCAAGCGCGGCAGGCACGGGGTGGAGTTGCTTCTTTTGCCTCCGGCTTCGATTCGACCGCCCGTTTATTTTTAAGGCGCCATATGGGTGCGTCTTTCAAGAAATCGGACCACCCAAAAAGGCTGGTTTTCCCTATAGGTGTTCCTGTAAAACCAAACAAAGGGGGGGGGGTTCCCTGAAAAAATGACACACCGATAATACTGTTGATGGGCAAACTTCTGCTCCAGTTCGTCCAGAGTCCGGGCGGATAGCTTTCGCTTAGCTAAACACATCTGAAAAAGCAACGGAGCCCGACCAACGGACGCTTCACTGGGTGAGGTCTGCTGGAGACACTTTTTGCTGTGCAGAAAGCGCACCACCAGAAATCCGTTGGAAGTGGTCACAAAATTCTCACAACCCAGGTTCAATTGCCTCCATCCAAGCTTGTTGCTCAGGGTGCCCATTGCTCCAAACAACTTAGAGCCCCAAATGCTCCAAAGGGTTCTCCTTTGACCATCACACCTACCGACAACTCATTTTTTTCTGAGAGTCCAACTGGTGATGTACCAAACCGTCCAGAAGGGACCTATGCGCTGAGATTCCCACAAAGTAGGAAGAAACAAAAACTGCCCTGGAAGCAACCCCAAACCCCGCTCTTTCTTGGAGTCTTTGTGAAGGGCTCCGGCTGAGGGCAACTGGGTTATCGCCGCCTGAACTTGCTGGGGCGTCCCAAGAAGACTACGGCTGGTTGCTTGCCAGAGACAGACCCATATGTGCCATCAACATCTTCGTAATCCCCGTTTGGGGCCCTCCGTTTGAGACACAAACCATGGTGCTCTGGTTTTTCTGAGGGTACCCCTGTTGGGGGACCCAAGAACGCCACCCATTTTTGTGGTCTCCTAATTTTGACACATATCCACATTACCCAGCAACCATGGATCTCTCTCTCTGTCTGGCCTGTGAGGAGCTTTTGGTGCGCTCTGCGCTCTTCCTCGAAGTCAGGTCTCACTGATTGCCAGCCCCGGAAAGTAGAGGCTCATTTGTTTCATCTTTTGTTTGTTTAGAAGATCCCCCCTCCAAATTGAACAAAATGTTTACTGGCCCAAAGAGCAATGAGGGCTCAAATGAACTGATAGACTTGATGTATCAATCAAACGCATCAAAAGCAACAGGTGAACTCCAGGGTCCTGACCAGGGGGCCAACTGTTTCAACATGTTCAAAGCGTTTGAGCATGCTCGAACCACCATTGTCTAAGCAACCTCCTTTTGGCTTCCCTTCAACGAGTACCAGGACTGGTTGGAAACATGTCTTGCCCCCCTGCAGTCCTCCTTGCACAAGTCAGGTGCGTTGGCAGGACATGACCACTCCCCAATCAGTTTTCATGCGGTGTGTTCTGAAGAGGGACCCATTAAATTGCCTCCCTCCCTCTCTCGCTCTCTCGCTCTCTCTCTCTCTCTCTCTCTCTCTCTCCCTCCCTCTCTCCCTCTCTCTCTCTCTCGTTTCGCACCCACCCGAGTTTAGATCCTCCCAGGTGCTTCCAGCCGAACCACTTCTTCGTCTCATTTTTTCACATGATGAGTTTGCCTGACGACCTACTCGTGGCAACTGGGGCAACTGGAAGCACTGAGTTGCAGCCTGTTCGTTTGCGTGTTTGTCAGATCTTTATGCACAAACTTGAATCGCATGAAGACTACCCCCTTGCATAGCTGACAGCAGGGTGTGGGAACACCTTTCCTTTTGGGGAGCCTGTCCACTTCCACAGTTGGAAAGAGGGTTAAGAAGTCTGCAAATTCTAAACTTGATCTGAAAACTAAAACAAGAATTGGGTCCCCACGTTAACCTACATAGCTTCTGCTGGTTTCACGAATCCATAAGCTCGCTCGCAGGCAGAGACATTCTACTGGATCCTTCCATTGGTCCAGGTTGCAAGGCAGCAAGGGAGCCTTTGGAATGGCCATAGAACTGATGTTTGATGGCTATGAATCCCCAAAAATGATGCTCCCCAAAGGGTCCCCCAATACAATCCACGCCCAGATCCTTGCAAAAAGGAGGAGCAAATCAAAGCAGTCTCTCAAAGCAGTCTCTCAAAGAGAGGTTTTGTGCAGTTCTAGGGGTACCTTCCCCATGCTTTCCAGGCATCCTTCTTTCTAAAAAAACAGCCAACATGCTGGGGAAACCGCTTGTTTTTGAAAAAAAACAGATGGTTGAAAAGAATGGAAAAGGAATCAACCCCTAGAGCAGTGGCCGTGGCCAACCACCAAAAATTGCCCGGCAAGCCGGACAAACACAGCGGCGGGCATGCCCTACTCTAGGTCCTCCAGTAGAGAGGTTAGAAAAAGGGTACCCATTTTTCTGTAGTTTTAGTAGGGGAACCCTCCCCCAAAAGAGGGTAAAAGGGCACTTCTGGGGTACCTAGTACTGCACGTCATCATGCTGGGCTTTACGACTCTTTGATTCTTCCCTCACGCGAGCCCGGCTGGAAATAGACGCGTGAAACAGAGTCCAAAAGCCAACCTTGGGAAAGTGAGGAAGAAGCTGAATTTAAACCTTGAACCCAATAGTGGGCAAAATCACACCAATTCAGCTGAGCTCGTCAATTGTTTGCCCAGATCTTTCCCTTGGATTCCACCGGTGTTTTTCTTGCCGGTGCTCACTAGGGAATGAGGGAATGACCCCAGGGATTCCGAATAAAGGAAACCACCAGTTGGAGGTCTTTTCAGGGGTCATTCCATTCCACTCATTCCCTGCATCTCTCGCAGCGATCCCAAGTTTGGCATGGGTTCAAAGGGAAAGCACCGGCCTCGGGGCTTCCAGTGCGCAGCTCCGCTGGGACTGGCGCGTCGAGTCACCATGCGCTGTTTTCAGCCATTTGGGGCTGGTCCTATGTGGTTGTGTCTGTTTGTAGGGGACCCCCCCAAGTTGGTAGTTGTCCTTTGGTCTTCTTTAACACCACCAAACAGAGGTATCCTCAGAAAAGACACACCTATTTTAACATATAGCCATATTGTACGTTGCAAGATGAGGTCAACCCTCTAACCGCGATGACTTGCCAGAGTTATCCGTAGGTTCCGAACATAGGGGGGCCCTCAAACTCGCAATGGATTCCCTTTGAGCATCGACCAAGCAGGGTCCATTGCTTTTGTACAATAGACATCCAGCTTTCAAGAGCACGATCACAAGCAAGAAGGCTGGAAGAGTATGACAACAAAAAAGGGACCCACCATGCAGGGCGAATTGGTTGCATTGTCGGGGGGGGGGGGGTTGTCAGTTTTTTGCAGGTACAACCGTATCACCCACCCTCTCGGATAAACGACGTAAACAAGCCTTGCTAAGAAAGAGCTCGAGCAAATCGTGCTATGGACTTCGTCTTGGCGTATTGGCAGGTGACAGATTCCTTAAGCGAAGCAGCCGCTATGTCTTGGCATATATGTTTATCTTCCACTCTACGAAGCCCCAAAATCGGCCTTGTCCCAGTTCTGCTTGAGCTAGGTGAGCCACTGTCAATATTTACCGTTGTTTGAGTTCAATTGAGCGGTCAAAATAGGACATGGACGATTTAGGGCTGGTCCCGGGTTTTTTGTGATTGGTGTTTGCTTCCGAGTTCCTCCATGTCCCTCAGCTGACCATAGACTTCTGAGCATGACTCACTTGAGTGGATTTGTCAGGAAAAGTTCGAGGCTTGGTGTTTACCACTCAAATGATCCCTGCAACAAGTGTCTACTAACCCGGAAAGTGCCATTTGGACAAACCGATTCATGTCCTCATCTCCAGCCACACCGACCGGGTTTTCTTTGGGTGTCCCGCAAACGGTGGGCTGTCCCTTTAAGAGTCGAGGCCCCTTTTGGCTGGCTTTTCAAATCCATGTTTTTCAGCACTCTGCACAGGGCCCCACACCACTGCTTTTTTGGACATGGGAAAAAACAGTTGTTGGGGGAGCTGGGAAATCTACATAGAAGACCTTTCGGCAAGAAAGATGGCCATGATAAATGGAATAAAACCGATCTAAACCACTCTATGTCTAACCAAACTCACCGATGAAAAGGACACCTATGGACATCCGTGATACACCAAAAACAAGTCCACACTCTTTGCCTGCCTTCCCAAAAAGTTCAGGAACTAGCCCGATTCTCACCCACCGACTCCTTCGGGACGGTTGGCCGCCAGCTTTCTGGCGAGGCTGCACAGCGCGAGGCCGCCGCCTCCATGGTTCTTGTTTGGGGCGGGGGGACTCACAAACATGTAACGGATGAGGTAGCTGAGGTGGCCCCCATGGTTTTGTTTTCGTTTGTTCCCAAAGGACCCGACCGGCAGCAACAACGCCGTGGGTGTGTCTGGACCCCCAACATGGCTTCGGTTCTCCTTCTGGCTTCCCTTAAGAAACCGCCAAACAAAGTGGCGATCATCCACACACACACACGACATGTACCAGAACACTGAGCAAGTCTCCAGGCTGCGGAGTTCCGAGTGGCGAGGGTTCCTTTTCAAGGGACGGAACCTCTCCAATTTGGGGCATGCATGTCCAATCTGGACACACATGATTGTTTAATTTGTTGGTGTAATGCAGAATGTCTAGGAATTGAAGCATTACCATGTTCAGACACAAAGCTGCAAAGTGTGTTTGGTGTGATTTCTATGAATGCAGGTGAATGTGCATTTGTGTATACATAGCAACTTCAAACACGTCCATTAGAGTTCAATCACACGCAGTGACTAGACTGCTGACCTGCTGGCCGCCAACAGACATCTAAGCGTTGGCCATCATTCTGGCACTTTCCTAGACTGAATCATCAAACAAACAGCTGCAAGCCTGCCAACTCAACCGATGGGACGTGCTTTAGGCAATGGAGGTTGGTCAGCGAGTCTAAGTGGCAACCAGTCTGCGCTGAAACTAGGACCGCAAGAAACCAGCAGGCATCACCTTGTCTTGACTTTTTGATTTAGGAACTCCAGAAACAACAAGGGAAACGGGACAATGCAATTGGGCTGTCGGCTAGCCTTGCATTTTTGCCGCAAGAAACTCTGGCCCTTAGGCGTGGAAAGATCCAAACCGCCTTTCGTGAACGTTTCAACCTATAGGACCCATCGCGCTGTGTCAGAGTAAAATTCTGGAAAGACGCGGACTGGAACTGATGGGAATGGCGCTGCATCAGTTTTCTGGGTCCTTTCCTAGGGGCCAAACACAACTGCACATTACCTGGACCCTCAAACTATCCATACTTCTGGGTTGCGGGTCCAAATAGAGTAGTATGATCTTGTCTTCCATTCCAATGTTTTGTGTGGCCTATGTGTAGCATTCATGACTCATGACTGGTCGAGCCAAATCTTCCCTTCTGAGAAGACCCGAAGAAAGTGGCCCAACCAGCTTGCCACGAGCATCTCCTTACCATCTGGCTACTCAAAAGTTGGATATGGAGCCTCCATGGCCGGCCTTTTGGCTCCCTTTAAATCAAGCCCAAAAAATCAGCTTCCTTCCAACTTGTGGTCTGGATTGATGGTTTGGTGGTTTGACGGGCAAGGGGTGGTTTCCCATGTTGCCTCCACAAGATTCGGGCTTCAGCCCAAACCACCAATGCAGGGTTACCTGAGAAAGGGTCCCCCCCCAAAAGCCACGCCAAGCCCATCTGCTGATCTGCCTGCTTTGCAGAGCTGCGGCAATTCCTGCTGAGGAACAAGTGTCTGGCCCTGCAACGTTGGTGTCTTTTGGGGTTTGCTTCAAAACAACACCAAAAGGGTACTAAAAGACAAGGCGCAGCCATATACATGTTGGGGAAGCAAGGACTGATCCCCGCGAACGGAACCAACAAACACAAAACAAACAAACAAACAAAACAAACAAACAAACAAATCAACACACGAAACAAACCTACCCACCAAGCAACAAAAAAACAAGTCAATCAAATCCAATCAAATAAATCAAAGAAAGCAACAAACACACAACAATCAAACAAACAAACAAGCAAGCAAGCAAACAAACCAACAAACTAACACATAAAAGTAAAAATAAAACTCGCAAGGAACCCAAGCACAGAAACAAAAAAACACACACAGACACAAGCACACACACACACACACACACACACACACACACACACACACACACACACACACACACACACACACACACACACACACACACACACACACACACACACACACACACACACACGCACACGCACACGCACACGCACACGCACACGCACACGCACACGCACACGCACACGCACACGCACACGCACACGCACACGCACACGCACACGCACACACGCACACGCACACGCACACGCGCGCGCAAACCCACAAACACACAATCAAACACACACACACAAACAAACAAACAAACAAACAAACAGGAGAACGAAAGAAACCAATAAACATAGAAGCAAGTACACACACAAACAAACAACCTTCCAATACACCAACCAACCAACCAACCAACCAACCAACCAACCAACCAACCAACCAACCAACCAACCAACCAACCAACCAACCAACCAACCAACCAACCAACCAACCAACCAACCAACCAACCAAATAACACACACACACAAACACAAACAAAAAAAGCAAGCCACACATGAATATATACATAAACGAATCAATCCCTACCAATATTACTGTACATATTGTATATATATATATACACATGTAATTATAAATAGAAACAACCCAAAACAAATAACCTAACAAGCAAGAACATATACACACACAAACACACAAACATATGCATACACCAGTACATAGAAACACAACCACGCACACAAAACAAACAAACAAACAAACAAACAAACAAACAAACAAACAAACAAACAAACAAACAAACAAACGCACACACACACACAAAAAACACAAACACAAACACACAAACAAACAAACAAACAAACAAATGATAAAACAAATAAATAAGAATAAACACATACAATAGTAAACCAACCAACCAACCGACCAACCAACCGACCAACCAACCAACCAACAAACGAACCAACAAACACAAAAGCAAGCAAGCAAGCAAGCAAGCAAGCAAGCAAGCAAGCAAGCAAGCAAGCAAGCAAGCAAGCAAGCAAGCAAGCAAGCAAGCAAGCAAGCAAGCAAGCAAGCAAGCAAGCAAGCAAGCAAGCAAGCAAGCAAGCCAAGCAAACAAGCCAACAAGCCAACAAGCCAACAAGCCAACAAGCCAACTCACAACCACGAAAACATACAATCCCACAGCCACCCACAAACACAGCAAACACACAGTCACACAGCCAGACAGGCACACAACCAACCAGCCAGCCAACCAACCAACAAATGAATGGATGCATGGATAAATGAATTAATGAATGAATGACGCAAAGAATCAATACATCAATAAATCAATCAATCAATAAATAAATCAATCAATCAATAAAACAATCAATCAAACAGTCAATCAAACAAGCAAACAATCCAGCAAAGCCAAACAAAACCCAACACATGAACATGAGTCCGGCTGATCTGCTTGACACACTTCTCATCGTTCTTTTGGCAGTTGGTCCCATGTTGCTGCACCATGTGGTCAACACCCATCATACGTTTCCAGTTCGCAAACCTGTAAGGACCGCTAAACTGCACATCCATGAACTGGATTCAGCTCTTGTTGTTCTTGGCTGCACGAGTTGCAATGAAAACATTGACATGTCTGGGAAGAACATGAAAGCTCATCATTCCATATCACCCGCAACAACAAAGCACATTCAGGGTTCGAATAATACCAAAGGTCGAATTCAATAGACTGTCTGGACAAAATGGAAAAAAATAAAAATACCCATCCCAATGATTACCGAACAATTATGACTATTTGCAAATTTCTTGATAATGATTCTAAACCTGAAACTAGGAATCCTCAAGAAAGGAAATTCATCATGCTAAGCTCGTTTTGCCCTTTACCCCCACATTCTAGCATGGTTTGTGATTTTCAACTCAGCTGTTCAAAACCGATGGAACTCTTCTAGTTGCGGGTTTCCTGCTGATGTCCATTTCAAGTTCACCACGCTGCCTCACCAAAAGGCTTGCTTCACGTTGAGCTCCGAACAGAATGAACAAGGGTCCAATTCGACTTGATTGAAACGGTTTTGCGTATATGTGTTTTTTGAATTTCCCCATGAAAGGGTTGATCGTATCTAGTACCCGCAAGTAACCGGAGCTTTGCACCCAGTGGAGTAGACAAACACCTTGTGGCGTACCACAGCTCTTGTGACACGCGTTCCGACAGGTCTGAGGAACCCACATCCCGGCGCTGCATTCGCAACCCGCCGAATTCCGCAGGCCTGGCAGCGGCCGTTTCTGTGTTTGCTACTTGCAGCTTGCTTGCTTGCTAAAAAAGGCGCCGCGCACGTTTTTTGTTTTGTTTGTTTTTTCGGCTTTCTGGGTTTGGGATCCATGGTGTGGGGACACAGTTCCCAGATGAACCCTAAGGGCTCCAATCCCCAAAAGGCGCTAAGCAACGCCAGCAGACTCAAAACATTTCATTGTCCGTGTTCTGGGGAGTACACAGCTGTTCCCCAGCTCAAGAGGTCCATTGAATGCCAGACGATATAAATTCAGTGAAATTTAGTGATAAAGGCAAGCCAAACCGAGGCTATGGGCACCCTGTAAAAGATGGGGCGTATACCCTGTGATGGTTAACTACGTGGTTGCATATCCAACTGCACCCATCTGAAAATGGCTTCAGTTTGGGGGGAGACTAGTAGAGGACAACATGATAAGAAAGATATATTTATATGGCAACAGCTTCCTCACCTGGGTGTGGCTCAAAATTAAAGAGCTAGGATTACGCAGGTTTTCGTCCTTTCCATTTACCAAGGTGCCATGTTGGCACATGTTTTGGAGCCACAGCTTCACCTGGACGCGCCAATTACACCAAGGCAGCCGGCCGCTGTCCTTGATCGCCCGGTTTCCTGGACTCCGATCCTATTTAGAGGTGTCCTTTAGAGGGCCTAACTTGGGCGGTACGGCGAAACATGTCTTCAGATGTGTTTCATGTCCAACAAACACAAAAAAACACATGGAGAGAAGCCCCGGTTCCTCTTCGCACATCACCCAATACCGACACTGTCTTTGGTTTCGTCCTGGGCGTAGGTTAATCAGGCTCGTAATTGTTTAGCCCCTGACGTGGCTAAACAAAGGGTGTCCCAGGAAACAAACCCAGGACATTATTGCCGCTGCATCAAGTAGAATGCCGCAAAATGTCTAGCATCAATTTCTGCGATGCCACAACTGATATGATTCATAAGGGGGGTTCTCAAAATAGGAGTACCCTAACATGTTGAAAGTTTCATTTATTTTGCTTCCCTTTAACAAGAGGGTCCACCATTCTGAGAAGCCCCCCATCTGACGCAGCGAATCCTGCTCAGTTCTGGGCCCATGCTTTTTGGTCACGCCTTGATGCCTTGCTCGGCCAGGCCCACGCTTCCTCCGAACAAAAAAATGAAATAGAAAACAAAACGAGAACCCACCAAAAAACACACACACCGAACAAAACACACAAACCACACAACAAGCAAAACACACAAAAACGCACACCAAACAAAAACTGTACTACTGTTGACCCATGCGGATATGTCCGTGGCGGAGGGGGGGGGGGGGGCACGATTTCTGGATGTCCAGGGAATCGCAAGCCGACATGATCGATGGGAGTTGCCGGGTGAGCTGTTTGACCTTCCTGTTCGTGAAGTCAACAGAGCCACCGCGGAGACCAAAGACCAAAGCAGTGTCTGATCAGAAAGCCGATCCACATTATTTATTGATCAAAAGGTCCGTGATACATGGGATGATCATTGGGGAAACCAACAAAAAAGGTCTGATATTTCAACCACTAAATGGGAACAGTTACCCATGGTCATTTGGGGCCGAAGGGAATGATGATCAACCCCCCACATAACCTGACTAATTTTTCCTAGATGGGTTTAGCTTTTTTAGGGGAAGCTCTGAAAACCCTTTGTATTTGGGAAGTCCCTTTTTTCGTTGCGAGAGTTCTGTTGCCTTTGTGTGTTGCGTGTTCTTTGGGGCGTTCTTTCCCTTTTGACCAAAGAGCTAACTTTTTTGCGGTCTAAGATGGAGTGTTTCAAACGTTTATTGGAAGGCCGTGTCACAGCTTCTAACACGTGGTTGCTCTTTGGTTTGAGCTGAGTCTTCACCCTTTGAGGGCAATCCCGAAGCTGACGAAGGTGAAAGCTCACAGGTATGCCAAGAGTTTCTCGTTGATGCCATAAGGCCCCCAGGCCCCCAGATTCTGAAGCAGACGCCTGGACCCGGATTTTCTCCCCTTTGTACAAAGCTTCCTTGCAGGGAAGGCCAAAGGGGTGCTGCTCGGAAGTCGAGTGCGTCGTCAACCGAATCGAAAGTGTCGTCAAGCTTCGGCCCGGCTCCTTGGAATGGAAGGATTGCTGCACACAGGCCATGCTGAGAAATCCGAAGCAGGCGGATTTCTTAGAGGTCTCCAACATGCCTCACAACTTAAATACAAGACTTCAGGATTCAGGTATCTGTTTACATGCTCGTCGTTTGTCAGATTAGCTAGTCGGTATCCAACCGAGTTGTGTGCATTGGCAAGCCATGAAAAGCTTTAGCTGATAGCCTCTTGAGTGCAGTGGTCTTGAGCCAGGCAGGAATGCGATTGCGTGCACGGCAAGCTGAGCCACAGCGCAAGGGATTCGTCAAAAGTTTGGTGTTTTCTTTTGTGTTCAGGCCCAACGGGTCGCTCATGATCAGATCCCTTGCTAGTTACCTTCTAAGGATGTACTCCAGGAACCAAACGAGGGCGGTTGACGAGACATCCACACGCAAGGTGTGAGAAGCTCCCCAGGAGTGTGTCTTTTTTGAGCCCAAAGAACAAAACAAAATGGATTCCCGATAGTTTGCTTTTAAATCCTTGACCCCCCCAACTGAGATCACAAGAAAGTAGGCAGATGTATTGTGCGCAGGGTTGTGCCACCTGAGCAACCGCATTGCCTAAAGGGGTTCAATCTTTACTAGGAGTGTTCCTGTTGCACTTGTGGGGGACGTGGGCCTACCTTCAGCAAAATCCCCCCCCCCCTATACAGTCGCTGAAATGTGGGGTCGCTAAGAAGGAAGCCCAATACACACAAGATGCAAGAGCAATATTGTTGTTTTTTGTTTTTTTTACACGCAAAATATGTAAAACGCACACCTAAGAGCATATTTAAAATATGCATGTTTCTACATGTGTGTTCGCAGAATATATGTATATATATATATAGTATACATACGCATTTGTGCGCTTTCTACATGAGCCACGCTCAAAATTACAAACGTTTTTGACATGGGGCATTTCGTCAGTCACACCCGGTTCCTTTTCCGATCGTGATCACCGGGTCTCCCATTTACAACAACGAACCACCCAATGGGGAAAGGTTACCCGCGAAACTGGTAACCCGGATCACCTGAGCAATACACCTTGCTTGGTTGCTGTTGACCCCTCTGCAACCATTTTTTTTTTTACTTGGGGTTCAATGGAAAACCCTTCCCCTGCGCAAAAAAAACAAAAACAAAAACGTTTTTCAGCTTTTGAGGCCGCGACTTCAACCACGATCCGTTGCGTAGCAAGCCAGTGGAGCTCGCTGCTCGGCTCTGGCCTTCGCATCTCGCAAGTTTGAGAAGCTCGGCAGCCTCAGTTGGGTGTGGCTCAGAATTTAAGGCTGGGGTTACGCAGATTGGGGTCATGGGGGGGAGGGGAGGAGAGGGAAAAAGCCCAACTAAGCCATGGGTGGCTTTGCAGGGAAGCTTAAAAGGGAACCCTGCCATTTTGTGGGTCGCCCAATTTGATTTTGATACTCGCCCACTAGCTCTGTGGCAAAAGCGCAAGGCAACCACTTTCCGAACCATGCGCGTTGCCGGACGCCCCAAACCCTGTTTCTCCCGAGGCAGAACAAGGAAGCGGTCCATGGGTCCACTTTGTCCGGAGCTCTTTTTGAAGCATCGCTTCTCCTGCGAAAGGGCACATCTTGAGCCCCGCAGCGAATTCTTTCCAAGGGCTCGCGGGCACAGCCTAAGCCGTCTCTGCGCGAGCCTGCTTGGCTGGTCAAACATCTATAAATCACGGTGCAAGCTGTTGTGAGACGTTACGTTTTGTTGGTTTGAAAATTTGGGGATCCCTTGTTTGTTGATCTCTTGATTTTTGTCAGATGGTCCTCAAAAATGACCCCCCTTCGGAGGTCACTTAAGCAACCATTTCATAGCCACCGGCGGGTCCTGGAGCATTGCATTCAGATTTTGCGGGGGTCCAACCGATTTTACGGCACACCCGTGTTTCTCGCGGGATCACGAGAACGAACGGGTTGCTTGATATACAGTCCTTCTGGTAGCCATTTGGAGCACGCCACAGGCTACCAGTGAATCCCAGTCAGTTTTTCGCGGGCAACCACTCTCATTTCAGTTTTCCTTGGTTCCTTAAACTACAGAGGTAAATGGAATCACTGGGATAGGTACTAGATACCCCTCTCGATTTTTCATGGAACACAAACAACCTTTTGCAGACCCTGAGAGCTCACCGCGCTGCGGGCTGATGCCAGGGGCTAATTGGTAGCTCCCAAGGGTCTTCGTCTTCGGGCGGAATAATCATGGCATCTTTGTCCATGAATCCTGAGCTCAGAAGGGAGCAAGGCTCTAGTTCTATAATATGCTTGTCCCAAATGGAATTGAACCCAGGGATGGGTTGTGTGAACCCCAGGGATTCACCTTTCAGAACAACCGACTACTAGGATGGGAGGAAGACATGGGTGTTAAACATATAGCCCCTTTTGGGATGGCCGTGTGCCCTGAATCGCGTGCGAGCTTCCGGCTGATCAGAACAAACACAAAAGCAATAAACCAGCACCCTCCGACTAATTTTCTATGCCGAAAACGCCAAGTCCAAAAAGCAGTTGGGAAAGCAATTGCTTCGATGTCCCTTTGTCATCGCTCAAACTGGGATTAGATTTGCGTCCCCCAGAACATGGATTTCTATCCACCTGAGTGAATTCAATCGTGGTCTGGCCGCAAGTGTTGCCCCCTGGCCCCCATCGCTTTTGGGGAGAGGGGTGTGGTCAACGTTGAAAGGAAACAACCTTGGCTGACTGTGATAACCAGAAACCTGCTCGGTTTCCTTCAAACTGACCATATCTATTGCTCAAATGAATGCGCGGACTGCAAGCAAGTGGACGTGAAAACGGTGAATTGCCCAACCAGAGTTGACGTTTGGAGACTGTCAAAATAGTGAGGGGCCCAAAGGCAAAGGCAAGGTGCACGTTGGTTCTTTCCGAAGCACCGAAAGGCTGCCGCCTCTTCAGATTTCATGTCTTTCTCAAAGCCCTTCTGGACAGGGGCCGTATTCACCAACCCGTGCTTCATGAACCCAGTAAAACTCCCATGAAAGGTGTCGGGATATGAGGAGCCACCCAATCGGGGCTTTCTCAACCATGAGCTTCTCAAGTACAAGGCCCGAAACCCAAATGGACGGAAAGCCTCAAGCTTTGCGGCAACTTACTATCATCATAGGTGAACTCTTGGAAACATCAGATGCATTCCCCAGTAAATGGGGCATAACACCAATGAAAAACAATGGAACCCATCTATTTCCAACCAAATTAACCGATCAAAAGCACATCTGTGACTATAGTCCCTCAAACCAGAAATAGTCTGAATCCCCAAGTAAGGAACCTGCGGTGCTGGTGGGTCACCCCGCCAAACTGGTTCGGTATGTGCGCATATTCTTCCCGCTTACCCTTGAGAGGGCTCTTGGGGCTTCAGCGACCAACAAAAAGCACGCATGCTGAGAGGGTACCTTGTTGGAAGTCAACCTTGGTAAGTGGTTTCTAACCCTGGTTACAAGTGGGAGAATAGGGGTTACTTGACCTGTAAGCATTGTTGCATCCCAATTCCCAGTGGTTGAACATCCAAGTCAAAACCCTCAGACTGTTCTCGGATTCCAAGCTGCGGGTGACTGTGTTCAGCATATCTATCTGGAGTGCCTGTGGCGGAAACGCACTCAATCAAATCTAAGCTTGGCATTTGGGTCAACTCCCCCAAAAAGTCGCTCGTTTGTCCGACCTCCCCGAACCCCCAAACCTATTTGATGACCTCCCCTTTGTTGCTGGTGCTCTGTAGGGAATTAGGGAATGAACCCAGAAGTCCCCAAGGAAACCACCAGTTGGATGGTTTACAAGGGTCATTCCCTCATTCCCTGAGAACCAGCAAGTTGAACGGTTTGCTTGTGGATGCCAACGCCGTGGCCTCAAACTTGACCCAACCGGGTCCCCGTGGGTTGCTCGTCCCCTTTCTCAGGGTCGGTTTAAGGGGAAACCACAGGGAAAGCAAAGGGGAAACCCCAGGAAAAGCCACAAGGACACCCGGAAACCACCCATTTTTTGGGGAGTCCCCCTAGTTGACCCATACCGCACCCCCAAAAAGTATGACAGTCATGGCGCCTTTCCTAGGATGCTTGTGCAATGGTCGTCGAATTGACCTAACAACATCCCTAACCAAGGACTTTTGACCATGCCAGGAATGAGCACACGCGACAAATTCTTCAGTCATTGATCTTTGATGCCGAAAAAATATGCTCAGGTGATATCCCCAACAGCACGCGGTGCTCTTTTTAGTGCTCGCACCACCCCGCAGCCCTCGCAGAACCTCGTGGAACCCTCGTGGAACCCTGGTGCAACCCTGGTGGAATCTGGTGGACCCTGGTGGAACCCTGGTGGAACCCTGGTGGAACCCTCGTGGAACCTTACCTCTGGGCCGCCCCGGACCACCCCGCAGCCTATCTGGGCTGAGACCCCAAAGCTTTCAGCTGTTGGGGAAAAATGCATTCCTACTGTCCAAGGGTATAGAAGAAACCCATCTCCACTTTCAGCGTTTTTCTCGGTGCGCGCGGAAGAACACAACAGCCTTCACAAAGAGGATTACATGAGCCCCCCAGAACCAGGCCATCCATGAGCACGCAGCTTCCCTCTGCGTTCAAATCCATTCAACCAAGTAAATACTGCTCACGTGGTGTCAAAAGGTTAGGGGACCCCTACAATGATTTGTTTCCCAATGGCTTCCCTTTAAACACCAGTAGAAGTGACCATCTCCGAAAGATGGACAGCCCCACATCTCAGGAAGTAGGCTTCATGCGTACCATGGCCAACCCCCTCGTGGACCTTTGTTCCCCTAAGGCAATTCTTACCACGCTTGTCTCAGCTCCCTTTTTCACGGGTCTTTGACCATCCTTAGCAGCACCAAGGAACCTCATTGGGTGGTCGTGGCTCCCAGAGCAACCCTTGCATTTGGTTGTCTAAGCAATGAGTAGGAGGTCGACCATACCTAGTAGTAAGCCCCAACATGGCCACGGGATACACCAATCTTTCAGTCAAACTTATAACAAATCGGTTCCGAGCCCAACTCCAACTCCTTGCCCCTTGAAAAGGACTCACGATGACCGTTGCTGGTGCCATAGGCCAGAAAATCACAAATAAAAAGATCAATAAAAACCATCCAACTTGCGGCTTCCTCTTAGGAAATCCCCAGGTTCATTCCCACATTCCCTATCGCACCAGCAAGTTACTTAGATTTTGAACCCTGGGTTTCCAACTTCATTCCCCGCCGTCACCCACACCCCGTATGGCCCCGCCTTGAGGTGCGCGAGGCCCTCCTCGTGGAGCTGCGTCAGCTCGAAGTGGCAGCGCCCCACGTCCGGCACGCGGCGCCGCAGGCGATCCGTGACCTTGGCCTCAGCTCCAAACGCGGACGAACGCCACTGAGACGCCGCTCGAAGCCGGGGGCCTTCAGGCTGGGAACCAGCCGCGAAAAGTTGATCTTCCTTTTGCGTCGTTTTTTTTCTCCCCTGGAAAAATAGACATAATAGGTTTCTGGGTGAGCCCCTGGAAGAAACAAAAACAATATTTCTGGTTCTGATAGGGTCCCCTTTGAAGCCAAGAAGGGAAAATACAACACACGCTCTTGAGCAAATGGAAGTTGGGGCTCTCACTCGGCAAGCTTCTACAAAATATTTGGCCCAAAGGTTCCATGAACGTTTTCCGACTCAAAGGGGGCGGGCCTGTGGTTGTTTCCCCCGTGTTTCCAGCTACAATCAGTTGAGAAGCCATGTTAAAATATTGTACACTACCGAAGGGTTACCTGTGGCTTGCCTGGAAGCACGTCAGCCCAATGCTTTGAGAATTCACCAACCTTTCTTTCCACCTCAGAAGCCTCACGTGACTGGTAGCCACGTAAAAAAGAAGAAGGTGCTAACACCACGTGTAGTCCACCTAGGCAAATTGCAAAAAGTGTCCGACGACGTGCAGCTGTCTGTTCAACAAGCAGGTTGGATTTCAGAGGATCATCCAGGAAACCAAAATACACGGGACTAGACTAAATAGTTGATGGTTGACTCCCATAATGACTTAGGTTGGTTTCAAAGTACTCTACGCGGCCAAGTTCCAATTGTTTAGGCCCTAATTCAGTTGAACCGCCTCCCAGTTGATGCACCGAGAATGTTTGGGGGTTGTTTGTGGTGGATGATCATGTCATAATGAAGCATATGGGTGTGTGTTTTGAGGCTACCCTGTGTTGTGGCGTTTCATGGAAACCGGCAGGACAACCACAATTTTGTGGGGTTTCTGGATAAAAACACTCCCATGTTTCTGTTGGGGCGGCATGTCCTTTACCCTATCCGGTGCAACAAAGCTTTGTTCATGTCCACGGCCGACAGCATAGACTGCTTGGGGCAAGTGATATGTATTTCTGCGTTGCTCTTCCCCCTGAGCAAACGAGCTACCCCGGATGAAGGTCAACCCCTGGTTGATTTTGATCCGGGGCGGTGTCCCGTTTTAATGGGGTTCATCACTCTTGAAGGCGAGCCCTCCCTATTAATAGGACGGGTTCGTCAATCCAGGGTTCTCATTAGTTTCGATTGGATTCACAAATGCCAAGCG
>CAUJNA010001680.1:766796-781796 GCA_963377175.1 Effrenium voratum | reverse complement strand
AAGCACGCTACAAGAACCACATCTAAAATATTCTTCTAGGGAGCTCATATTGGGCTTCCTTTGAGAAACTCAGGAAATGCAATTGATTGCTGCAACCCCCCCCCCCCCGCCCCGCCTTCCGAAACCAACAGAAGACCCCGTGTTTTCTTCTGCCGTCCGAAGCTCGGCGCCATTCGGTGAGGATGTCCCTGCACACCGTGCGGATGTTCCCCAAACTGCTGGCCGCCACACCTTTCTCCACGTACCTCAGGTCTGCGCGCTGGAGGGAGCCAATGTTGGTGCCGTTCCTGTGAGGCCCTGTATTCCTTTTTTTATTCAGGTCGAAGAAGGAGAACCAAAAGGAAAACTGAAGCTCATTTTGGGGATTCACCTTGACAAACCCATGGCTCAACTCTTTCTGTGGGTGTCTTTCGAAGGGTACTCTTTTCAGATTGATTGGTAGGGAAACCAAGAGGAAAACCATGCAATTGTAATGGTGGGTCCCCATATTTTGGCACATTCTCAGCTCTTGAGCAAAGAATTCAGTGCTCTTGAATGTTTTATCCACTACTCCCACACTACTAGCAGAACCTTTTAGGGGCAATTTTTTTCCCTGGTTTCATGGATCGAGTGGCTGCATATACCATTGAATCCCTGTCTAAACCTTCAGATGTTGCAGGACATGTACCTCTTGACGCGTCCAGCAACATTAGCCAGCGGCATCTGTTAGATCCGAGGCACTTCAGCATAGTCTGCTTGCACTGCATCAAGGCTTCCTGGCTCATTGGCACATTCAGATTTCGCCCAAAGCATCGGAGTGCGAACGAAGAAGGGCCAAGGCATCTGGTAGTAACTTTGATGCAAAAAAGGTTCGGCATGAAAAGGCCGACCCTTTTGCGAGTCCGGGATTTAACTAATGCAACTGGACATTGAATGGAAACCGATTGAGATGGGAAGGGTTCCTGCTTTGACACTCCCAAATGGATGGCTGTGAGACAGAACTGGTCACAAACACAAGTCCTTGCCGACTGTCTGAGAGTCTGAAGAACCGCAAACAACAGTCTAAGTGCTCAGTTGTGGGATCTTCCTCCTCCACACGGCTAGGCCCATCCATCCACGCCAGCTGCTTGAAAGCCAACCACCCCCCCACCCCCAAAAAAGAAGAAAGAAGCAAAGCTCTGCTTTCCGCTCTCCCCGAGGCAACCAAACAAAAAAAAACACCACTCCACGGTTGGGGGTGTTCCCAAAAGTTCCGATCTGCGATCGATCCCGGACTCGACACCTGCAGTGGGGGGATCTGCTTCAGCTCCTCCCGGGCTTCCTGCGCGAGCAAGCAATCCCTGAGGAACGCCTGACTTCCATTTGGTTCAGACCCCTGGAAAAAAAACATATTTCCAGTAGTGAAAGATTCCCTTTGAAACCAACAGGGGAAAATAAAATATATTCTTAAGCAAATGGAAGCTGACCGGGGTTTGCGAAACCGGGATTGGGACCCCCCAACAGCGGTTTCCCCGGCTTCCCTTTGGTTGCGCAACCCAAAAAACAAAACCCAAGGGGCAGCCTGAAAAGAAAAACACCCTGGTGGTTGCATCCTTGCTGCGTTGCTCGGCCATGAACCAAACGTCAAGCAATTGAAGGGCCTCCCAGAGCGGATTTCAAATGAATTGGCGCCCCTTGGCTTTGGCCACGGGCCGTGGGTTTTTGGGGTTTCCAGTTTCCCTGAGAAGGTCGAAGCACCATGGATGGGTCCTTGGGTTCACTTCAACTCAACTGTCCGCTGAAGTTGGTTGATCACGATGACTTGATGACTTTGTGGGAGAGTACCTGAGTAAGGAGGGTAAAATACCAAAAACAACACTATGGTTCACAACCATGACCTAAAACGCAATCCCAAGCAACGTACAGTCCAGGAACTCGAAAAGCCAGTAGCCTAGCATAAGTTGTACTCCTGCACTGCTGGGGAGCAGCAGAAATTATGTTGTTTTAGCTGTCCTTTTGCGACAGGCCAACATGCAACTCCTGCAGCCGACGCAAAAACTCTGGCGGCGTGCTGAGCCGACCCAATGCCACTTTGGCATTCGGCGGCTTATGATATATATATATATATGTAGCTTGTCTAGCATGAGATGCCAAGGATCGAGTTCTCTTGGAGGCCATGCAGGTCCTTGAGCGACAATGTCTAGCCGTTTCGGAGGTTGACCATGTGGAGGTGGCCAACAAACAATGGACCCCACAAAGAGCCCATTCCAACGGAGACTAATTGTTAGAACAGACCTGCTGCATATGTTCAGCTTCTTAGGGGCCTTGGGGAAAAACACAAAATTCACCCCCCGAATATACGGGATCCCTATGAAAGAAACCTTCATTCGGCTTCCCTCCATTTGAGCCCGGTGGTTTGGTGGTTTGGTGGAGGGGGTTCTCATATACCCTCTACAAGAATCAGGGACCTGTTCAAGTCGGAATCCGAACCACCAATCCAAACCACCAGGTAAGGGTTACCCGGTTCAACATGGGCGTCGCATGCCTCCCCAAAAAAAGGTTTTGCACAATTTTGGCGGAGCCTGGCGATCACCGTGCCGATGGCCCATTGGTATGTCCACGTGCTCCAGCCCAGATCCATTCACCTGTAAAAATAACACTGAAAATGCGGCCAAGGGATCCACCCAAAATACACTAGAACCTCAAGAAAATGTTACCTGGGGTCCACCGTGGGGTTCACGTTCCATTGGAAAGCCATCAACAATGGCTGGTGACCCCCAAACCCCGACCGGGCGCGTCGATTCCCAGTCCAGCAGTTGTTGTTCAACCGCTCGACGCTTGCGGGCCTGGCAGAAGAGTCGGTGAGTGGACCAAACTGCGTTCCAAGACTTCACCCATAGTCCAAGCCAGCTTGCCAAGAGTATTGTGAGCAACTCAGGCCGAAGAACGAAATCCAACCCAAACAAGATATTTCTGGCTGCCTGCTGGGTTCCAGGCGGTTTTTGCAGCACATCGAGTGAGCGACTGAGATTTGCCCACGTCGTCTTCTGGGGTCTCCTCCCAAATTAATCTATCTTTAGGGTAGACAATGACACATATTCTGAATATATAATATATAGTTCTGTCCAGATTTCATCAAACACGAAAGTGAAGGGGCCTGAACCAGGGCTATGTACTTTCCCTCGAGATTGCACGTGCTTAAAAATGCACCTCAGACAATTGTACTGTTGCGTGATCCAAGCTCAAGAACGAGCGATCCTAAGAACGGCAAGATGAATAGCGGTTTGAGTGTGTCTCCAAAGAGGGGTGTCTCTTTTTGAGGGTAGCCTGTTTGGTTTGGTTTAACGGGAGACCAAAAGGAAACTAACCATTGTGGTTCCCTTTGAGGCAAGGGAGCCCTTTACAACCTTTAAGTAGGAAAGGATGAAACATGCACCCCCTGATTGGGTGGTCCTATTTTAAGAGTCCAATGTCTCAGGGGCCACCAAGGGGGTTCTAAGGACAAAAGGGGCTTCATGACTCTGCGTCAACCAGAGCACGCATTCCAAATCGCCGCCCTCACGTGCAATGTATATGCATATATTATGTCTATATAGAATGCGTATACATATACACATTCTATAGGTCACTTCAACTGCACCTAGCTGACAGCGCCAAACGGCCAGTGCATCTCAACTGAGTTTCAATCCCTTCGGCACCTCCTCATCTATCTGCTGCTGCAACTCCATAAGCTTCGCCATGTTTTCCTGGAGGTCTGACTTGCGGAGTCGCCATGGGTGTCAGTGGCGGACGCCGTGAGGGGGCTGTCTGTAAAACCGAAGTAAAGGTGAACAAATACCTGGCTCCCCGCTATTGTGGTGCCTGGCCAGGTCTGAAACTGGATGGATGCAAAGAGGGAGGGAGAGGGAGGGAGAGCAGCGGGGGGGGGAGATGAAAACCTTCTGAACGGATCCCGTTTCAGAACATACACACACACACACATTTCACTGAACTGTCAGAGAAACCTGCAGCGTGAGAGTGAGGCACATGAAGCAATCAGCAACTCCCACAAGAACTTCAATCCTAAAATGGCCATGAAATTGGATAGGGATCCCCTTCAACAGTGGCTGATGAAGATGAATCCCCGCCTAAATGACGAATGATGCCCACCAAAGGGTCGCCTATCAAAACAAAACACACCCAAACAAGAATTGGATCCAAGTAAAGGACCGACTAAAACTCACACCCTAAATCAGAATTGGATCCAAGGACCCTTATCATGAGTGTTCGCTCGTTGTGCCTCATTGGTGAGCTTGGAGGCCCCTGTTCCAACAAAATATCGCCGGTTCGTCCAATTCAACCCGTGTTCAACCACGTTTCATGCTTTCTCGAATTCATCCCTCTGAAACCAAGAAGCACGGCAGTATAGCTGGTTGGGTCAAGCTCCAGACTGCGTCAAACCCAAACATTATATGTATGTGTATCAATGCATATTTATATATATAATTAGTCTATCTCTATTTACGTGTACAACTATATATATATATATATATAAATATGTATGTACATTGAGCCAACCAACCAACCAAACAAACAGACCAGACCAGACCAGACAAGACAAGTACAATGCATAGATATGTGTGCTTCAAGTGCGTCAAGAAGGCAGCCACAGGGGTCATCAGCTGTATTTTGCATCTTGGACATCTCCTTCTGGTGTCGTCGGATCACATCCTTTTCCTCAGTCGGCTTCCTCCCTGAGGCATCTGAACGAGACCCTGAGGCATTTTCGACCACTTCCCTCCAGGGAGGCCAGGTTTCAGGTTTCAGCTGTCGGCTGTTGGGAGGCCAGCTGGGAATGAAAGAGAGCGACCTTAAGTGGAAGCAACAGCTTCACTCAACTCCCCCCAGGTCCACTTAAGACGTTAACATCTCGGAGGGATTTGTTGCTTCGGCGTTTGGCCAAAGTTCTCTACCCTGACCAAGGAATCAACTCATGTTTGATGCCTTTTGTACCAGCTTTTTTGGGAGGGTCGATTTGCTTTTGTTGCTGTTTTGTTGTTGTTTTTCTTTCTTTTGTCGGATTCATTTTGGGGAATGGGGTCCATCGGGGTCCAGGCAATCCATGTCGGTGTCTTAGCGGGGCGTGTCGAGGGAAGACTGCCCAATTGGACGGGTTTTGTTACATCCAGGGTCAACATTGTCTGTGGCAACAGGAAATACAATCACCATCAAAATCGTGAATGCCTCGACGATTGGCTTTACAAAAAAACATGTGAATTATCCATCCATAGCTCAAACAACCCGTATTAGATCAGACCATTCATGATCACCGGGCTTCGTTGCTCCCTACTTGCACTGTTCAGGGAAGCACTCTGCCCGCAGCTGAATAGAACTAGCCCGTTCTTACCACAGCCGGTTGCTTACAAAGAACACGATTGAACTCACTTGCTCAAATGGTCTAGAGGAGTACAACATTATATAAGCCTTGAGGACCACTCAAAACCTTAGCTTAAACCAAAGGTCTCAAGGGCAAACGGACATCAACAACACCTGGAAACCGGCTTGGTCAAAACTCAAAACAATAAGCTTCGGGCAATACAAAAAACAGACTATGACCCTTCTGACCTCCACTGGAACGATCTCTTTTTCTGCGCAAATGACCCGCACAGAAGCGGTCAGGCAGAACAAATTGGAATCACTCCGATTGGGACCATGTTCCGCACAAAAAGGGCGTTCCTGTAGTTTCCCTTTCAAACCGGCCCTTAAACAAAGTTGTCAAATTGGGGTCCCAAAAAAAAGGACCTTCTTTTGGTTGCCCTTCAAATCCAAAAACGCCCGCTCCCCCCCAAAAACAAAAAGAGAAACACAAAAAAAAATGTGCACTCAGAAAAGCAGCACACCCAACTCTTCCAAGGCACGATCCATGCAGCGTAGGGCGTACCCACCCAAAGCTCAGCCGTCTCCGGCGGCACGTCTGTGTTAAAGTCCTCGGAGCTGAAATTAGGCTCACTGGGGTCGATAGGCAGAGAATGGGGCATGGAATGACCCCAAGAAAAGCTAAGCCATCCCTGATTCGGTGTCTTCAAGGGAATCCCCTTCCGGTTCATTCCCAAAACTCGGAAGGTCAATCCCTACCTATCGCACCAGCAAGGCGTTTGCTCCAATTGACATCTTGGTCGTTGATCGATCTCTTGCGAAAGGCCAACTTGGAAGTGTGTTTTTGGAGGGTACCCTTCTGTGGGATGCAACGAAAAAGATACTTTGGTTGCAGTTAAAACTAAAACTAACAGCACCCCCCCCTTGACAAAGAAGTCACCAATTTTGAGACTTCCCAAATGCTCGATGCAAAGACAACATGCCGCCCTCCCTACACTCTCCCCAAGGACGTTACAAGAACATCAGTCACCACCCCGAACCCTTCAGAAATCGGATCTTTGGAGTGTCTTTGGAGGCTCGGAAAATATAGAGACGAAAGCTGTTGGCCTATACCGGCGCGGGATGCAATCAGGCGTCCACGTGGTATCTTTGACTCCCAGCTCGATCGCTCTTCTTCGATGGAGTACTCTTCTCCCAAATTCCTGGAGCCAGAAGGTAGTTGCGCAGCTACTCTCATGGGTTTGTCTCAAATGCGGAACCCCCAAAATAGGCTCCCTTTAGCACCATCCAAAATGGCTACTCTCGCAAAAAGGACGAATCCATATTGTTGGGAAGGTACCAGCAAGACCAACTTCCTATTCAGAGGGTGAAAGATTGAAATTGGTTGCTGCAGGAAAGGCGAGACGATTCATTCACCACTGTTGGAAGCGAGCCACGCACCATGTTCCCCACATTCGTTCCGTTTTCCGATGCACACGTGGCAAGTGCGACAAATGTCATTCTTGAGCAGTCGCGATTGACCAGCAAAGCGGCAACGCAAAGCGTCCTGATTCGAGACCATCTCTGATGACGGTGTTGTCCTTTTGTCGAGCAGTCGGCCGTGGGCATTCCGCGCCAAGTTGGGGGTTGCTCCAAAGAACCGATCGGCACAAGGTCACAACATTGGTCCCAAACGAAAAACCAAAGGACACCGAAAGAGTTTTCTACTCTCCTGGTTTGGTCATACTGTTTTACTTTCTCGCAACACTGTCGATGGCAATGTCCATCAAGAGCTTGCTGTGGTCAAGTACTCCCCTGTTGGCAGCAACGTCGCCAAACAAAAACCTTAGGGTGCCTGGAAGCTCGATTTCCTCTCCCTGTCAGGTGCCTCGTTAGCGAGGGAAGACTCAATGCTCTCATGGGATCTTCGATCGTGTCTGGAAGAAAAGGTCCCCCAGAGAAAACAACGCACTGGACTCCCCAGACCCCAGTGGCCACCTTGGAGCAAAGGAAAAGGACAAAAGGAAGCAATCCACTGGGTACCCCCAAAATGGTGCTTGAAACCACACAAAAACATGCCCTCCGCGTCTTGGAAACAAAGACGCCGAGTTGCTCTTAGATGTGCCTCCCGGGTGCACTGACCGCCGCTGCCCAGCACTGCCATGCCCCGGGACACCATCGTCTTGCGCTGCATCGCTCGGATCGATTCGGCACGAGGAACCTGATGCGCGACACCGTGAAAAAGGGAAGCCACGACGGGTGTCGTGCTGTTTTGTATGTGTTTGCAGGTCTACCACACTGCGGTTGGCATGAATTGATTGCTTGCATATGGGTAGTCATGTGTGGGAAGTTGCGAGGTTTCATGAAAACCATGACTGACATGTCCCCCGCTTTAGGATGAGGTCTCAAGACAGCCGTCCTAAGAGCCCGTGGCAGCGTGCAGCTCAAAGCTCTGCGAGAACATGGCCATGGACTGGATGGTCCAAACTGGGAGACCACTACAACAAGGAAACCCTGAGAAACCATAGCCTAGGGATTGATCTGGGTTGTTGGAACTGGAGAGGATCCCTCATCCTAATCCGGTAATCCGTAGCGGGACGCCACAACAACAAGGGAAACCACTAACACTCAGGAATGACTTTAAAGCCAAACAAACCGGTCACTAGCCAAGCTCATCTTCATTCAACTAGCCTGACAGAAGGTAGATGTGATGAGCCAGTCAGTACAAGGCATCTTGAGGTTTAGCTGACACTAGAGGTTGATTCCCCGTGCAATTCTATCTTCCAAGTTGGTGTTTGTCTTCGGCGGGGTCCCAAGCAAGGACTTCCCTATGGGTTCCTCCAAGGATGCATACAAACCACTTTAAAAGGATTCGCATCCTCTAAATCAGCAGCTGATGTATCCAGCAATCGCAACATTATCTAATTCCAAAAGCCCTCGAATTCAATCAGCCCTCAGCTTCAGTTGGCCCTTAGGGGCCCACCTACAAGGTGAACCTTTTGGGATGACTAAAAAAGGAAACCGAACAAACAAAACCGAAGTGAGTGGCTGCGTCTTTAGGTCCTTGGTGCCCCTTCTTGGGGAAAACCGCCCAAAACGTTGCTCGTTTATCCCCCCTTGTTTTTATATCTTGTTTCCTAAAAGCCAACATAATTTTCAAAACGGGTGCCCTGTTTGGCTTTCCCATGGCCAAAGGCCTCTGAGGGACCCAGATCGAACCACCCGCAGGACCCACTGGGCGTCTGGGGCGACCTTACGTCCTAACTCCAAAGTCTGGGGCACAGGCAGCACTCACTGGATGCCCCGAAGCTCCTTAAAAAGCGCAGCAGTGGCTATCTTTTTTGGTTGAGGGTCGAGGGTACCTTTTCCCTCGGATTGAAGAGAAGGCAAAATGGACAACCACCAGTTGTTTAGGTGAAGCTTTTTTTTGGTTGAGGGTACCTTTTCCCCTCGGATTGAAGAGCAACCAACAGGACAACCATCAGTTGTTTGGTCCTTCTATCTTGACACATATACATACCCTCTTAGAGACCCGGAGCTTCGCCGATTTGCCCTTGTTTGGCCAAACCGCAGGGCAGCTGCAGGAGGGTTCTTGTTGGTGGTACTTCATTTCGTTCAGGTGGTTTCAGAATGCCCGATCACCTGAGCAGCACTCACCAAACCGTGGCTGTTCTGCACAGTTGGCTCTGATGACTCTATTGGTTTGTATTGGCCATAACTCCCCCTATGAAAAACCGGGCAGTAGAACCACATTGCTCAAATAGCCAAGGGTGGTTCCAGGTGCGTTTCACCAATCATGGAAGTGGGCAAGGGCCCTCGAACGGAAAACACGAAAACCCTTGCCATGTCATGTGTGGTCCCTTACTCAAACGCGGCCCATGCGATCGGAAGGGATGCACAGCCACATCCATTCAACTCCGCTGTCAGGTCAGGCAGGTTGCTATCACTCGCGAGTCATGGGCGGTAAAAACACATGGCCATGGGTGAAAATCCAAAGCGGTTAGCCCCCAGTGAATATCCCAATCCCCACTAAAATACAAAATGGGTGGTGCACCTACCCCAAAATGGTACCATTGGTTTTGACCCACAGCCACACGGCTGCCGATATATCGTGGGACCCTCAGATCATTGCTTCATGTTGAAGTAAAGATATTTCCAGTAGGGATAGACTCCCTTTAAAACATAAAACATCATAAAGCCAAAAAAGGGGGAAACAAGGGGGACAAAGGCTGAAATCCACTGGACCCGCTTTGGGGGGCCACCCTCTCTGGGCAAGCCTCTTTGGGATTGGGTTTGACCCCATTGACCCGCTCGGGGAACCCAGCAAGCCAGAGGAGAAAACAAGCGGGTGTGCCTTGTTTTAGGGGTCCCCCTAAAATTGCTGGTGTTCAACCCGCAAGAAACCAAATGGGTCCCTAAAAATTGGTGGTGCTCCTTTTGGCTTCCCTTGAAACCCGCAATAAAACTGTGGGGGTACCCCCACCTTTCCAGCAAACAGACACACCGCAACTGCGGGACTGGGAATGAGTGGAATGGTTCGCCCCGAAAAATGGTTTTTTCTCCCAAGGCGCCAGGTCGCCATGTTGAGCGACTCGCTCCCCTCGCGGTGTCGAAAAACGAGTCGAGGTGTGTGAAATCCTAAATCCCAGGCGCGGGGGGAAGTACTTCCTGCGTCTTAGCTTCGGGGCTAACTAGTTGATCCTCCAGTTTTGTCCGATGACCTCACTTCTTGAGTGGATTGGCTGGCCAGAAGTCCGATCCGTTTTGTTTTACACTCAAATGGTCCAATTCCAGAAATAGTCTGAACTTGTTGTTTACCACCAAAATGGTCTTCCCAAAAAGTTGAAAATCAAGGGAACTCGCGGAGGGAGACAATATCCATTTCCTCAAACGGTTTCCCTCACCCCAAGGGACCTGAAAATACAAGGTGATGACCTTTTGAGAGCACTAAACTGGCAAACAAAATGGGAAAACCAAAAGGTCAGATCCGGTCGATTCGCTTTGGACGGAACCCAGCGAATTGCTATCAAGTGGTGTCCACAGTGACCATGAAGGCCAGCCATGGAGAGGCCTGGTGAGCAGGACAACTCTGCTGATGTCCCTTTGGCCGAATAGATGGCACTGGTGTTATTCGATTTCATGTCCACCAGCTACGTTTCTTCAGACATTCATAGCCTGTACTGATTGGTCTCTCACCTCCAAGTATGAAAAAATTCTCCACAGGAGGCAGGGTAGGTTATGTACGCGTTTTGTTGCGGTTGCAAGCCTGCTTTCCCAAGGTGTTAAGTCCCCCTGGATTGTAACCATCGCCCGTTCGCCCTTCCATCGCGGCAACTAGGCCCTTTTTGTCGCCATTTGCGTCTGTCTCCCCAAATTGGCGGCTTCATGTTAGTTGCCCTTTAAAACCAACCAAATCCATCCAAGGTCTTGGAACCAACCAAAGCTTCCCCCCAAACTAAACACATCTTTTAGTCCCCCCCCCTCCCCACCCCAAGCGGCTCAGGGACCCTTTTGCCGCAAGCTCCTGCCTTCACCTCGTGCGCGATACTTGCGCCCATCTCCTCGTGAGCGCAAGTAAGCGCCCCCCAAGGCTAGTGATGGGCTCGATTTCTTACAGGAAGGCTGAAAACCGTACCGGAAACCGGTTAACCGAACCGGTGTTCAAAACCGCAAGAAAACCGGAAACAAACCACAAACCGAACCGAACCGAACCGAACAGAAACCGAACCGTCTCCAGGTTTGCAGGGGCAGCAAGCGTCAAAGCAACAAACCCGCATTATTGGCCGCTTCTGTTTCTGATTTTTGCTTCCGCAGTGCTCGCAACACACGAAACACTGCTAAAATTTGGCAAGCAAACGAGCGGTCAGTGATCTTGTTTTTTTGGGCTGCTCGGCTTTGGCGCAGACAACAGCACCACCACGGGATCCCGTTCCAAAGCGGCAGCAAGCGGAATTGAGCCCGCAATCTTTGCGTGCGCTGCCGGACTAGCTGCCAGCCCGAGCATCAATCTATCTCTCCAGCTCCCCCTGCCCGCGCAGGATTGCCCGAGCACCCTGTTGCAGCCTGGCCGCGCCAGCAGCGCGAGAAAAAAACAACTTACTGACGGTCAGTGGGTTGTTGTTTTTTTGCGCGGCCCGGGTTGGATTGGAACAGTTTCTCGCGGGCCGAACGGGAGGAAAACCGAGTTGCCCGCTGTTCACTGTAAGGGCTTGCTCTCCCCTTGCCCTGGGCCCAGAACTTTTGGCACGCTTAGCAGGCCACTGCAGCTGAGGGCCCTTTGCTGCACGCGTCAAGGCAACAAACCCGCATTATTGGCCGCTTCTGGTTCTGATTTTTGCTTCCGCAGTGCTCGCAACACACAAAACACCGCGCAAAAAAACGGCCCACGAGCGGTGTGACGGCTTTGGCGCAGACAGCGTCGCCAACAGCACCGCCACGGGATCCCGTTCCAAAGCGGCAGCAAGGGGATTTCGCAAACTTTGCCTGGACTCTTGGAATAGCTACATGTCCGAGCGTCAACCTGACCTGTCTCACCAACTCCCCCTGCTCCCGCAGGATTGCCCGAGCACCCTGTTGCAGCCTGGCTGCGCCAGCAGCGCGAAAAAAAACAACTTACTGACGGTCAGTGGGTTGTTTTTTTTTGCGCAGCCCGGCTTGGATTGGAACAGTTTCTCGCGGGCCGAACGGGAGGAAAACCGAGTTGCCCGCTGTCACTGTACGGGCTTGCTCTCCCGGCGCCTTGCCGCCTTGCCCTGGGCCTGCCCTGCCGTTCCCCAACGCCCCACCAGCCTGATTGCCAGAACTTTTGGCACGCTTAGCAGGCCACCGCAGCTGAGGCCCCTTTGCTGCACGTGTCAAGGCACCCGCATTATTGGCCGCTTCTGGTTCTGATTGTTGCTTCCGCAGTGCTCGCAACACACGAAACACCGCTGAAATTTGGCAAGAAATAAAGTGACCCATCAGCGGTCAGTGACTTGTTTTTTTCGCTTTTGAGCTTTGACTTCTGAGATGCTTCCCAAGGCCACGTGCGCGGAACAACATGCTCAGCATCAGTGAGTGGCATGGTTCGTTTGTTTGTTTTTGTGTGTGTGAGTTTGTTTGTTGGTTTGTTTGTTTGTTTGCTTGCTTGCTTGGTTGGTTGGTTGTTTGTTTGTTTGTTTGTGTTTGTGTGTGTAGTTGTGTCTGTGTGTGTGGTGTGGGATGGCGATGTCAGATGGATGGCGATGCCAGAGATGTGGAAGTTGGCGAAGTGTGGGCGAAAGCAGACTGAGTTACCTAGAGCCTTATCTTACTTTTCTGCACTAACCGTGCAAACCGGCAGGTTTTGGAAGGTTATGAGTAACCGCCACTAACCGGAGAAAGGTTTTCAAAAGGTTTCAGCAACCGAACCGAACCGAACCTAACCGTGGCCACCCTGTTCTTAGGAATCGGAACCCCCCAAAACGGCATGCATCGGCTTTCCTCTTGGTTCCTCTTTTTTCAACCACAAACAAGGAAACAGACAAACCCATAATATATATATATATATAATACATACATGTACAGATATATGTTAGCCCATTGGAGTTTGATGAGGCCACATCCTCATGGTGAGTATGTTTCTATTGCACCAACTCTGGAGAGCTACTGACCGTTGCTCACCTCGTCTTTTTAGGTAGGCTCCCTCCCTTTGTATGAAAACAGCGCACATTGGGAAATCCCACACTGAACAAAATCTGGATTCTCTCCTGCAATATGTCAAAGTTGAGATCTCTCTGTTTGAATGGCGTTGAAAGGAATGAGAACCCTCCCGGAACGCAATCCACCACCCCAAACCATTGGCAATGGCGCAGAAGTGTCACAGTTCGGAAGACACAAATACTTTTTTTCGGCGAGCCACTTGGGTGGTCCAAATTCCACCAGGATATGGACCGCAGGTTTCAGTCCATGTTTCCATGTACCAGGGTACCATTTTGGCCCATTTGGGATCCATTTGGGACTTTCGACCCACGGCCAAGTTTAGTAAGACCCTCGCACAGCCTCCGAGCTTCTCCGCGTCCGGGCTCGAGGCTTGGGCCCAGCTGGCGAGCCAAAGCGGCGAAGCGCCGGGTCACATTCAAACGGCCACTCGAAATGGCCTTCTGCCCAGAACCATCCATCATGAAGACCGTGTTTTGTTTTTGATTTTCAGCTTTTTTTTTGTGGTTAAACAGTGAGAATCCAAAGCCCCCCAGCTTTGCGGCCAACTACACTGAAGAATGAGAGAAAACCACCGCAACTTGGCGACGGCGGCTCCATTGTCCTGGGTCCCTGTGGCCACGCTTCTTTTTCTTAGGAGCCTCACTATTGGCTGAGGAGTGTGGGGGGGGGGGGTTGTCTAAACCCCATAAGTTGATGATCATCGCTACCGAGTACAGGGGTCAAAGACCCTCTAGCTTTGGCACAGCCGGCGCCGATGCAAACATCCATTTTTCGCGGCCTTCATTTGCCAGACACCGCGCTCGCGACCCGGTGTCATGTCTAGTGCAGCCTCTAACTTCGATTTCCTGCAGAAGTCCATGTAGTTCTTATGTCATCCACCCCACATTGTCCAAAATCTTGGTTGCTGTTGAAGCCCGCTGCAAAAAGTTTAACTTCTTGTGGGCTTAGCGGAAAACCCCCCTTGATTTCAACCAGAAAGTTAAAAAATCTAAAGATCCGTTGCCCAGCAGTCAAGAAACGGTGGCTTTCCTAAGGCCCAACTTGTATCTAAAGCAACCAGTTGGCTGAGCATGGAAGAGCATGGAAGCACTGGGTGCCTTTATCTTGTCTTGCTCAAGTCAAATCACCCACACTAGGACACGTTGAGCCACTAGATCCAGGTCTCTGCGACGCCAACATTGAATCAAGTCAGCGGCCACTTGCACGCCTCCAGCAGAAGCCATTAAGAGCGTTGTACCCTTTGGCGCTGCCAGAGGGAACGGATACGCGCTATCCTTCCTAGCTTTAGCCTTTTGGTTGAATCGCAAGCAATCCGGATTGTACTGGGATCTCTGGACAAGAGATACGATGCGCATCTGTCTTAAATCCAACCCGGCCTGCAAGCCATGGGACAGCATTTCACTAAGATGCAAGGGTCGACGTGGCTCCATCTACCTTACCATACTGCATCTAGCAAGGCTTTGGCTGCTGCATTCTGCAGCCTTCCAAAGTGGTGCAAAGGCAACGGTGCAACACTTTCATCGAGTGCCCCGCAAATCCCGCTACACATGCAAACACGTTCGCCGTTCGCCTTCACCTACTTGCCTACTGAGTCCCATGTAAGCGGAGGGATTTGCTTTGAGATTGCTCAGTTTTCGTAGTGGGGCAACCGAGTACTCAAAACCTGGTACTAAAACGGTCTACCCAGAACCAGGTAAAGAATGAACAAGGCGGCTGCACCTGTGTATGATTGGGATTCTCCCCTTACTAACCTTCATCTACCCGGGAATAAGCGGCTCAACTGGGCTATGGCCCGGCAGCGCTCGGCTGACTGCCTAGGGCCTTACCCTCCAAACTCTCAGCACAGCATGCTCGCGCCCATCAGCTTGTTCGGGTTCTGCGGATGGCTGGTCTGCATCCATTTAGTTGGATCCCGGGTCCTAAACATGGGTTATTGCCTAAATTCATGAGGTGAATTCCTTTTTTAATGGGTAGTTTGAGGGTCAAGAGATGCGCTGGAAGCCAACCTCATGGAGCCAAAACAGGGCT
>CAUJNA010001680.1:636796-764296 GCA_963377175.1 Effrenium voratum | reverse complement strand
AAAAAACAAACAAACAAACAAACAAACAAACAAACAAACAAACAAACAAACAAGCAAGCAAGCAAGCAAACGCACGCACGCACCCGCACCCGCACCCACACACAAACACACCACACCACACCACGCCACGCCACGCCACGCCACGCCACACCACACAACACAACACAACGTCACAACACAACACAACACATCACACACACACACGCTCTGCAATGCTCCGTAGCCTCCTTGCAGTTGTAGGTGCCCGGAGACACGAAGTTATCCTCGAAGGACGGCTTCCGGACCCCGGGGGTTCGGCTATGACGTCGGCGCACAAGTTTTGGGGCCTCGCCTGCAACTGGGCTGGGCCTCACCTGAGCACGCAATTTTGGACGCACCGGAGTATGCACCGTGCAACAGGGGGATGTCCACTTGTTGAATTGTTTGAGCATGTGGAAAAAAACACTCAAAAACAAAACAACGCATCCAGACGGTTTGCTGCCGCTTGCGGATTTCGGCCAGTCATTTTGGTAGGAAACGGTGGTCCATTCGGCGTCACGCACTTCCTACTCTTGCGGGACGATCTGGTATGTCAGAAGTGGTCAGAAGCTATGCTTATTTGGGGGTCTTTTTTAGGGTACGTGTTGCTTACCTTTAAAGGGAAACCAAACGGCACACCCAACATTTTAGAATGTCCCTCGAACACCCATTTAGGAAGACTTCAGAGTGACTCCAAGCTGTTGACCCTTGACTGCCCCAAGCCGGGGTCGATAAATCCGCACTCCACACTGCCACACCCCAGCCCCACGAAAAGCCACTGCCTCCAACCAGCACTCTGCAAAGACTGCCTTATCCCATGTCCCAAATTCAAGCTCCGTCCAGGAATAGCGCTTTCTCAGAGCAGCTATAAATCATAGTACAAAACGGCCAGCATTCTTCTTGCGGCCTAATGAGATGGCCAAACTGCTTGAAGCAACTGTTGGTAGTGGCCGATGTGTTCCGGCTACCCCACCAAAAGGAATCCACAAAAACAAGCAGGGATTTGCTTCAGGCTGACATCCGCCGAACTGAGTTCTTTGCAGCTCTGCTCAGGGCTCTCATAGCGCGCGTGTTGAACCGGAACCAGTTCAGCGATACTGAGCCCTCTGGACAATTGGGGGAGGGTCTCTACTCCCTGGCTAGTGGATGGCCCAAAAAAAGTCTAAACTTTATAGTTACCACTAAAATGGTCCAAACCCAAAAAGTTTAAAGTTCATGAACTCAGGAAGTCAGTCTAATCAAGCTCCAGAACATAGGGCCTCATGGCAAGCCCCTCCTTGGGGATGTGGGAATGCCGCTTTCGCTCTCCGCCGATGGGCGGCTCATCCTCAGCGCGGACGGAGTCGAACCTTCGCCCCTTTTTTACGGAACTGACCCAAGGTGTGCCTGGGACAGCCAAGGGACCTCTTTTCCGACCACTGGTTTGTTGGTCAAATGCAGAAGATTCCGTGCTTTGGGCATGGTGGACATGGTTTACTTGTATAACATCATGCGCACCAAACACTTATGAGGGTGTTACCGTAACCTAGTCAACTTGATTGGCAGTGTTCGCCGCTTGTTCCAAGGGGTGCCCACAAAGCAGGCTCACCGGTTCGTCGGCCCTTCTAGCCAAAACAGCATGCGCAGTCTCTCACCCGCTGAACTGGCAGGAAACACCTGATTACACTCTCGGCCGCACACATGCTAGGATACATTCTGCATCTACAGCTGTACCAAATTTGCTCCAAAGACCAAGCACAAAGGAAACTGAGCTGTGATCAAGTGAAACCAAAAGACACAGGAAATCACAGAAACCCTCAGCAAACCACAGCGGTTGAAGCCTTGCAACTTGAGAACATCTTTGTCGGCAGCCAGGTCCCCCGACAGCAGCGGTACCTTGGCAGGCTGGATGCTGGATGCTAGTCCTCAGATCCCCTGCTAAAAGCTTAACTCTTGGTGAGTTAAATGGAAACCCCCCAAACCCTAAAAAGCTAAGAAGATAAGGAACCGGATGGCTGGGAGCCTCCAAGGCTAGAAAGATCATGCTCGCCAAGTAAGCCTCCATCCCTAAACCCACGGGGGGACCTCCCCCAATTGACTGGTTTCCTTTCAATCCAAAAAATGGAGGCCCCAAAAACGGGGAATCCCCCGTGGAACCCCCTCACGTTCCATGCGGAAGGAGATTCAGGCCGATGGTCTTACTACATGGGGTGCTCTTGGCCAGCATAACCCTGGCGAACCGCGATGGTCTTTCACAAACCAAACACATCCGAGTTGCCCAAGCTTGCACCAATAACCATCCGACGGGGGGGGGGGGTCCTTGAGTTCACTTTCTGCCTCTTGGGGGGGGGGGGGGAAAAAATAGAAGAAGTAGGGGGCCTGGGGGGAAGTCTGTTGATGGTTGCCTGTTATGGTTTTTATGTTCATCTCAAATCTATGTTCCCCCTTATTCGTTTTTAAAAGAGGGTTTTTAGGGAGCTTATTTATCGTTTTCGTTAAGGTAATCATTTTGGTAATTGTCCCCCTTGTTCATTGTTGGGCTGGGGGCAAACATTTTTTTCATTTGAAAGAGTTGACCCTTTTAGTAGTTATCAAGTTCTGGGGCGTTGGGTGGTTGTTCTGCTTGATAGGGTCTTGTAAGACACTTTGCTTTGCATCAGTTGTTCAAATGCGAGACACTTGCAGTGATTTGCTCAATTCGCATAGTCATCGGTTCTCATTCCTTCTTTGTATCAATGGCACCGAAGAAGGTTTCAACACCTGCTTCCAGTCAAGCGGGCTACCCTGATGAGACGGCGTCAGATGAAGCGATTGCCTCTCTTCTTCAAGAGATGTATTCGCTCACTCTCGCTGACATCCCTTCCAGTTCCAACGAGAGTTTGGAGTCAGCCATGCTTGACCTAAACAAGAAACTGGATGAAATGCAGAAGGCCAAGGAGTTGCTTCAGGGCGAGACCAACAAGCGTGCCAAGGCCGTGAAGGATGCCGAAACCGCTGAACGCAACCGCATCAAGAATGAGACAATCAAACAAGCGAATGCGGAGAAGTATGAGGGAAAGATTGAAGTGCTGGTCATCTTCCCCAACGGTGGCTTCATGAGGGTGCGTGTGGATAAGGGGGCATCGGTCGGGAAGTTGCGGAAACGTGTGATTCGCCGTTCAAAGGACATCTACCACTTCAACCTCGGGAGTGGCAAAACCAAGAAGAAGCTGGACACAGTGTCCATCATTACGCCTGACAACAAGCACATCTCCGCTCATCCCAGAACCATCCTTTGCAACAGCTCCACACTCATGACCCATCAGTTGGTGTTTGCAACTTGGACGGAGAACTACATCCCAACCGAGTTTGAGTTCCCTGAAATCCCAGAGGGTGCCACTTCGCCACCTCCTCAGCAAGAAGCGGAAGAGGACGATGATGACGATGAAAGTAGTGAGTGAAAGGCGTAGTCATCTTCATAGGACACTGTGTCAAGTTCCGCACTGTGATGATGTTTGACTTAAATGTTGGTTCCACACCAAAGACCTGTTTGTCTTATGCTCATCCGATGAAGAGAAAACACGTGTGAGATACTTGGCGCCATGACCATTGAACAGAACATGGTCAGACACACTTTGGCAAGGTGGGAACTGATTGAAATGCTTGCTTTGAGCAGTGCTGTCGATTGTAGAAGTTGTTCAGCTTGTCCTTGTCAGCGCTTAGGTCGCTCATGTTGCCCTGACAGGCTTGAACATGATTGTCTATTCGCTCTCAAGGATTGAAAGTCTCACTCATTACACAAGCCATTGTAGTCCGTTGAGATGCCGTTATTCTACATGAAGGTTGGAGAAGTGGTGAAGTGCTTCATCGGCAAGAACGGTTCTCTCATTGAGACCTATACCGATGAGCCTACCTTGCAAGACCTGATGGCGCTGTCAAAGAATGAGTTGAAGACCATCCTAGACCATGCAACCCTGAAGGTCTCCAACTTCAACAAGTGTGAAAAAGAGCGACTGTGTGAGTTGCTTCTCAACAGTTGGGAGTTGCTGATGGAGAAAATCAACAAGAAGTATGAGCACGTGCCAACATTGCTTCGGTTGGCTCCTTCATCTTCGTCCGCATCTTCAGACAACACTGAGGATAATGCCATTGTCCCAACCGAGAGAGTTGTGAAGGTCAAAGTGGAGAAGGACACAGGCTTTGCTCCTTTGTGCTTTGAGGTCATCCCCAACAAGACCCTGATTTCCAACATCTACGAGTTGTATGAGGTGGAGACCAACACATCGTCAAGTCAGGTTCAGTTCATGTTCAACCAGAAACGTGCAGACAGTTACCGCCGTGTGGTTGAATACATGGAGACGCCCTTTGATGAGACGGTCTCCTTTCAGGTTCAACCACTTCTTCATGGTGGAGGTAAAAGGGCTTCATCAGGGACAACGAAAGGAAAGAACAAGGAAGAGAAGAAGGCAGACTTAGAAGAGAACATCAACAGCACGATTGCAAGGATTGAGGCTCAAAGTCCGTCTCCCTTCGTGATTGAAGTCATTGGGCTCTTCAAGGTTGTCCTCAAAAGCGTCAATGAAAACCCAGACACGGTCTTTCAGGAAGCCATCAAGGTCATGTCCGTACAACAGTTGAAGAGGGTCCAGTTGACGATGCACACGGGCAATGTGGATTTCAAAGTGGGCACCCTTTCCAAAGAGTTCTTCAACAAGGCTTTCGTCATTATTGAAAGCCAGAGACGACAGCAAGACCTACTCCAAAGAACAATGAGCGACTGTATGCACCTCATGCTTGTCGCTGAGTTGGGGTCTGAGGACGCAAGCATCAGCTGGGCTGGAATCACTAAGCTCTTGGTGAATGAGATTGAGGAGAAGTGCAAAAAAGAGGCCAACAACAACTGCAATGCCAACATGAGCGGTTAGTGCGAACTCACCTTGCACAAAGGGTAGTGTTGCAACCCTGCTGTTTCCATCAAAATGTCATGGCAACAGACCCCCTTGCACAGACTCCTCTGTTTCCAACTAATTTTGACTGAAAATAGGCTCCAACAGTAGGTGTTGCACAGACCCCTCTGTTTCAGGTTCGTGTTTTGACAAAACCGTTGTGGACACACTGAGTCATGCACACACCCTTCTGTGTGCTACATTTTGCTTTGGAAGGAGACATGTCTAACTGGTCTCTTCCATCAAAGACCAGCACCATTGCAGAAGGCGAAAAAAGCCACGATTTGAGCAGTGCTGGTTCTATATATAGATATTTTTTGGATGGTCTCCTTAAAGACAGTCGCCTCATACACTTCACCCTTGGAGTGGTGATACTGGTAGATGCAGTAAATGATGCTGGTGATTGCTCCTGTGTTTTTTTTTTGTCGGTGGATTATACGGAGACCATCCTATATATTATACTTGTTTCTATGAAATACCTAACCCCCGTATCTGTAATTCGGTCTGGGTTGCTTGTTGTAGCACCCATCCTGTCCGGGTAGTGAGTGTGGTGGGAGCGATAGGGGGAAATCGCGAGGCATACCATCCACTCACTACCGAAAAGGGAGGGTTTGATACGGGGTTAGGTCTAAGTTTTTTGACAAGAGCTGACGCCTCCGCCGACCACCACAAGAACAACAACCCCAACCCCCACGTGTGAGTCCTGTTTGTCAGAAGGCACCTCCCTCGGCGACTACAAGGTATCGGGCGGGTGGGTCGGGTGTTTTGTCTTACAACCCTAAACCGTTGTGTAAGGATAAACTATCGACGATTTTTTGTTTCAATGTTTTAGACCAACCCCAATTTCAAGGGTGCTCTTCGCAAACCCTTAAATCCCAACAATCCCTAACCACCAAAATAAGGGCATAATCCCCCATTTTCAACTCCCCCAAAACCAACAAATACATAAACTTTAATGTTTTCAGTTTCAACCTCATCCCCAAACCCACATTTCCAGTTTCAAACCCAATCCCACACCCGACCAACCGAGCCTGTCCCTGAAAATAATTCTAATAACTTCATATTATTAGAACTATTTAGATAATTATTTTATGGAGTAATGTCGCGAAGCTCATTAGGCTATTACTTTGTAATAGCGTAATGTCGCAAAGCTCATTAGAGCATTTCATCCTGAAATGCTGTAATGTCCATAAGGCAATGAAGTGAAAGCATCAATATAAAACCTTTTATTTTCATAATTACTGAGAGATTGCTTTACTTGAGACATTGAATATATTTGATGCGACTTACTTCTGATGAAGTTATATGTGATTTCATGCTTTTTGTTTTGAAATAATGCTTCGTGGTAGTTCTGATACGACAGTTCTTTTTTCACTTTGTGTTTGACTACACCTTTTGATTTCTTATGTTCATCATCCTCACCATGAATTGTGAAGGCATAAGATTTAGGTTTCAATCCGATGAATTTAGTAATGATTTTTCCATTCACTTCGTCCTTAAACATTCCTAAGACCTTTTTATTAGTTTTGTCATGACATGGATGCTCAACAGGATAGTCGCTAAAATCCATGTGTTGCTTTATCTCATTGAAATCCTTATAGACATCATCAGTCATTGTTTGAATTACATAACTGTCAGTATCAGTATATATCAATTTGATGTTTTCATTATACTTCTTTTTCAATACATCATAGTAAAACTGATACATATGTAATTTGCTTAAATCTAAAATGCTCATTCCTAAGAAAATGGGTTTATCCAATTTCAGTTTCGCTTTAGTTTTTTCAACTCCTACCAGATTTTCATTTATAATAAATCTGTTTTTGAATGTTGGATTATTCACACATTTTTCATATCTTACCTCATTATCAACTAATTCAAAATCCATATGGTTTCGCTTGTCTTCCATAGTTTTACCATATACAGCGTTATTCATTAATTTAATAAATCTTTCTCAAAATCGCTTTTGGCTTCTTTCCTTTTACCAGTGTTGAAATCAATCCACGGTTTCAACCATGCCCTCTGTTGAAATTTGATTATCCTATGGACTTTACCCATTTTCATTCCCATTTTCAAATAATACTGTAAAGTCTTAATATGAACCACATATTTTTCTTTATCCTTTAGATTTAATATTAACTTACTTGTTTTCTCGTCCTTGGGACTTTTACCATCATAATATATTTTGTAGACTTGCTTTTGATAATCGGAAAGCATATTCACATTTACATTCATTATTTCAGGCGCTAGTGGATAGTCAGAGTGGAAGTCGTGCAATGTTTCGGGATATTCCAAATCAACTTCCATAATATAACCGAACTCATCGTTTTCATTCCATTTTTCAACAATGGGAGTTTTCTTTGTCCACTTGATATTTTTTAGCGGCAACTTCTGGGACATTGCTAAACCATACAAGTTATTAGCATCCAAGTAGCTAATATAATTTGATGGCTTGTTCTCATCATATGCTTCCCCCATATACTTATTATTTGCCACCGCTAATTTATGACTAACCTGACACATACCACCTCTCATTCCCTTTTCAACCATCTCAAACATTTCTTGGTCATGCAATTGTTCTATTTCAACACCAGTTTTTAGAAGCATCGCGTCCCATGCGAAATTTGGCAACGTATAATAATGAGCGGGGTCTAAACCGTAGTATTCCATACACAAGTCTCTAAAGTTTTCAAATACATCGGTCAGTAGTAAAACATCAGTTCTTAAATACAAGTCGTGATACTGCCCGAGTGTTCTAATCCCGAAGTGCTTCCATACTTTCAGTGCCCTTTCATAATCTTTATCACTTACATGTTCTTCACTCAATTTACTGTAAAACGCTTCTTTCGGTGGTAAAGCCCTTTCCTTAAATCTTTCAAAATCATCAAAGTAGTCATAGGGATAAATACCCTTATCGGTCAATAAATCCAAATCTTCATCGGTTTTAACATACGGGTTTCTAACGCTGTATCTGAAATTGTTCTTCCAATTCTCACGCTTTTTATCATCCTCATATTTACTCAACCTGACCAACTTATCCAACGAAGACGATAAGAAACTGAAACTGTCCTTGAAACAAAGATTTTTAAAACCAAAGGTTATAAACTTTTCGCTGTTCTGAGCGATACATTCTATTTTAGAATTCTTGTTCAGTTCGTGAGCCTTGTTGATGATTAAGTGGGCATCATAGTTTTTAAGGTTATGAAGAAACACAGGGATTTTATAATATCTCATACTAAATCGTAGATTGCAGTCCTCGTGGGCGCAACCTCTATACTGCCCCGTAAAGTGGCAATGGTCCCAACACTTCTTTTCTCCTTCCTCAAATTTGTTTCCGCAAATGAAGCAGTTAGTGGCATTATTGAAGTCCTCCCAGTCCTTCTCGGTTTCAATACGGTCTTTGTCCTCCTTCATTTTCTCCAAAACTTCCTCTCTGACTTTATTGATTTTCTCAACAAATTTATCCATACACTCCTGACCTCTGTATAAGTAAGGCTCACTACTTCCGGTTATAGCATTGACTACATTAATCATAAAACCACACGGACGATGATTTTGATATGATGTAGTTTTAGCTTTTGCCGATTTGCTTTTAACATCAATTGGCACAGTTAAACATTCAAAGTCGGCATAGATTACGAATGGAGCTTTAAGTTTCTTGAAATGGTTTTTGAATACTATTGTTTCACCTGCTTCTGGCATTTCTATTTTTTGACCCTCAACTGCTAGACATCCTTGTTCTTCGTGTTTCTTTAAAAGTTCTTCGGTCTTGAAACCATGTGAGCAGGTTCTACAGTGATACTTCTTCGCCTTCATCTTGTTAGTCTGACTACTCATTAACTTATCATAATTTTTGATATAAGCGTAATGGGATTTAACATCATCAGTCAATTTAATCAAATCGATTTTGTGTTGTGCTTGTGGGTTGTTGCTTCTTTTGTATAATAAAATAGTTTTACTATTTGTATCGGGGTTTATGTAATAAACATTGACCGATATGTGTTTGTTCTGTTCTTCAAATAGTTCAATCTCATCATTACCTACTGGAAAGTCAATATTATCCCATTTGATAAATTTGTCATCTACATATTTCTTATAATGATACATCTCGCAGGGATGGTCTTTTTTGAATAACTCATAAAATCCACATTGAACGGAATATTTAAAACATAAGTCGTCCTCATTTTTAATGTTAATACAAGCCTTTTTGTTTGCCACCCAGTCGGGCAATGGAATAAAGGATGAACCACGGGTAGGATTGTACCTATCATAACTGATGACTAACTTTTCAACTTGACCAAGAACCAATCCCGACTGAATGTATTCGGTTATTTCAATTTGTGTCTCAATGTCGTGCCCAATGTTGTTTAAGACGGTGTTCAACTCGTCGGGATTATGAATATTGTATCTTCTGCTTCTTAACCGCCTTTGAATAAGTTCGTTGGCGGGATTTTTGAATGATAAATCGGTTTCCACGATTATTTTCATGTTCGGGTTTCTGTTCAGGAATTCGGCCAGTCGTTGCTTCTGGTATTTTAAGTAGGATAAACCTTTCATCCCCTTTAATCTTATATCACTTACCGAGTAGGTGTTGGCGTATCCCTTGAACGCTTGTTGCTCGTCTGTGATTTTGGACTTGAAACGCTTGACATAATCCTGTAAGGGTCTGCCTCTCGTTAGTTTTAGATAATTAGCACCTTTCATTAAAAGGCCATGCTTTCTATATCCTTCACTCCTTGCCACTTCCTTTAGTTTCGTGTTCAATACGTTTGAAACTGGTTTGTTCTTATCATATCTGTAGGTCTTATCACCTATTTTGAGTTTTTGTGTTTGCCTCCCTTCTTTTTGTATTAGTTCGCCTTGTTGGCTGTTTAAAATGAAATCTATAATTTTTCCTTCTGTCATGGAAACCATAATACTATACTCTATATAATATAAGGTATTTTCTCTTTAAGTAGTTTTTCGGGTAGGGGGTCAGTGTTGGAGAAAATGGGTTTCGGGTTGAGAATGAACGCATTAATCTCATTAAGTGTTTTTAATAAGATGAATGATTATTATTTTTTTCATAATGCGCATTGTCGCGAAGCTTGCGAACAAATTTTAGATTTCTTGTGTTTAGATAAATTTGATTTGCTTGATATCGTCCTTCCACAGTCCTCGCAAGTGTAAGACTGTTTTAGGTTATTGTTGTAGTAATTCTGGTGGTAGTTCTTCTGGTCGTCCCTCCACCTCACGGGTTGCTCACTGTCATCGCTCGAAGTCTGTTTCTGTTCGCTTATCATCTGTAAGACTAAGTCGTTTTCTGCTTTCATCAGTTCAACCATCATATCAAATTCGTCATTCGTTATTCTATGCCGACTTTTACCGTTAATAAAAATTCCTGTCATTTTACTATATTAGGGCGTTTTGTCTTTAAGTAGTTTTTATTTTTTCTTCTTACCTCGGCTACTTTTTGTATTTGTGCTTTCTGGGCTTCTACTCCTGCTTCTTGTTTCCATTTGTTCCCTCGTCCATTCACTACCTCTTGCTATTTCTTGGGGTGAGTTGCTCCTGCTTCTTGTTTCTAATTGTCTTCTGTTCATTTGATTATCTCTTGCTCTTTCTTCTGGTGAGTGGCTTCTGCTTCTTGCTTCTACCTGTCGTCTTGACCAGAATGATGCCCTCGTTTGTTCTTCTTCCTGTTCCCTTGATTGTTCTGATGGTGTGGATGTCTTCTTGTCTCGTTTGAATAGTTCAAATACGCTCTTGTCTTCTCCACCTAAAAATATGTTTCTTAACGATTTGATTTCTCGGCTTTCCTCTTTCTTATCTTTTTCGGTTGATGCTGATGACGATGATGATGTTAAATGAAGACTTTGTAAATCTTCCTGCTTTTCATCTTTTGGTTCATCTTTTGGTTCATCTTTTGGTTCATCTTTTGGTTCATCTGAAATTGCATTACTATAAATTTCATCAGCAAAATCTTTTGCTATATATCGTGTTGTTTGTGCGTCTGCCTCGTTGTTTTCATATAACTGTGATGTTGGCGCTACTTCATCAAACATATCAGGGAACAATTCATGATGAAGAACTTGTTCATCAGTTTGAACCTTAGCATTCAACCGTAGTCTCCTATCGTATTTTGAAAGGTCAAAATCGTCAAAATCTATATTGTTGATTGACAAGTCAATTACCTGTCTTTCGGGGATGATTTCAATTTTTAATCTGTGCGTCATCGCTTCCTTTAGCATTTCTTCAAAAGTAGGGCGTCGGCGTAATCCATAATATTTAACAGTCATATTAAATATTATATATTTTATTAAACTTCCGCGGGTATTTCTTTAACTGAACCATCCATCACGGTTGGTCTATCTTCTTTTTCCTTAGGTCGTGGGTGGAAAACTGAGTAATACACTTTATCATTGTAAAACCTTACTAATTTCAATCTGTGTTCCTTCTTGATAAAATCACCATCGCTATTAATTAAAGCATTATATAACTCAGTGAATTCTTCATGAACACTGTCTTTAATCTTTCTAAATCCTTTCAGTTTGTCCATGACTGTTTTCATCTCTTCTGGTCTGCTTGCAAGATAAGCGGGTGTTAGTTCAGACGCTCTTTTCTTAAACACGTTGTAATCATAAGCGTCTTCTGCTTTTGATTCTACTTCAACAACTGGGTCGTCTTCTCGTTCATCTTCTTCTTCGCCTTCCTCTAATGGTTCTAATTCTGGCATTTCATCAGCGGACACCATTGAATGAACTTCTACACCGGCAGGATATGAACTCTTTGAAACAGCGCTTGCCATTTCTTCGTGTTGTTCTCTCCAAAGTCTCATTTTTTCTGCAAGTTCTTCTTTCTGTTTCTGTGCTTCCGTTAGTCCTTCTTGAATGAAAGACTGGTGTTGTTTCAGTGTGTCAGCAAGTTTCAATTCATCATTAAGTTTAGCTCTTACACTACCATCGTCCGACATTGCTCCTTTCATAACTTCTCCTCTCCGGTCTAGTTCTTGTTTCTTTTGAATGTCTAAGGCTTCCTTATTATCAAACTGACTACCGTATTGGTTTAATCTGTATCTTGTCGCTTTTCTGTCTATCACATTTTCAATTGATGGACGGTTCTCATCTCCTACCAACGTTTCTTTCAATAATTCATCATAAGAAGGTCTCAAATGTAGTTGTGATTTCAATGACCCTACTTTTACCGGTCCTACTGTATTCAATCTACTAATTGATTTAATCATAGTATATTAATTATTTAGAAAAATAAATTAATCAGATATATTCTTAATCATTTCTTCTAAATGCTTCTTTCTTACAGTTAGTTGTTCCTTCGTTTGTATTCCATCTGGTGTCCGTGTGTTGTCTAATATGTTTCTTATTCTGTCTAACTCTTTTCTATAACTTTCGGTTCTGTTGCTTTCAACTAAATCGTTTCTATACTTTATTAATGCTCCTTGTGATTGTTTCGCTTCCAGTGTGTCCTTCAACTGTTTAAAGTAATTCATACGCGAGGCAACTCCCCATAAATCTGAAACGTCATAATGACGTTCTACTTGTGGCGCCCTTTTAAATTCTACATTTCTATGACTTCTCATAAGCATGATTAATATATATTATAATTAGATTATTATTTAAAACATTGATGAAGATAATTTGTTTATTTTTTCTTGTTTATCTTGTTTTTTCTTCTGTTTAAGTTCTTCATAATGTTGGTTTAATAGTTCTGTTGCCGTGGGTTTCTTAATAGTTTCTTTAATCACTTCTTGTTTAATCTCATTCTTAATCTCTGAAATAACTTCAGGTTGTATCTTTCTAATATTCTTTTGTGGATTGACTGGTAATAACTCAGTAGGTGCTCCCTTACAATTTTTGGGATGTGAGTGTCTCAAACTTTTCAATGTCATCTTTTTAGAGCATTGTTCACATTCTACTAATTCAACTTCTTTTTTAGTTCTTGGTAATGCTTTTGCTTTCGCTTTTGGTTCAGGAATGACTTCTTCAGGTTTAACTTCTTCTGGCGTTGGTTCTTCATTAACTGTTTCATTTTGTTCAACGACTTCATTATTAACAGGTGCTTCTTCTGTTTTAGTTTCATTATTAACATCTACTACCTCAATACTTGACATATAATATATATAGATTTTCCATATGGAAAATCTATATATTATTTAAATAATATCGCTTTTTACGAAAAGTAGACTCAGACTAACATTTACACCGTTTAAATTAATTTCATTTCCTAATGAATTAGACAACCAAAAGTCTAACTGTTTAAAGCTTCTATTTGATACATCCAAGTAATCGAGAGGGTTTAGCTCGGAGTCGAATACCAAACCAGAATGTGGTGCTGAGACTGGCACTTTCTTAACAACTGTGCTATCGCCGTTCTTAAATTTACTTGATTATAATTAGACAATTGAGAAGAATGAATATAAATATTTCTAATAGGTTGAAGATTAATAAACTCAGACACATAAGGATTATTGTATTGATAAACTGCAACTTGATAATTTCCTAAAACTTCATTAACAGACTGTAAGTTATTAACATTAAAACTTCCATTCCATATATAATCTGCATATGTTAGTTTCATTTGTTCATCAGTTAATACAGCGAACTTTCTATCAGCATAGTTTGAATAAATTGTTATTTTATTAGTTTTTACACTGTAAGAAATTTCATAAGTATTTGAGAAATTAGCATTATCAACAATACCATTTATTTTTGCCTTTAATTCTGTCGCTAGTTCTGTGCCAGTATATACTCCTTCGTCCAATTGTAACGCTAAATAATGGACATTAGTATTATCTTCATCTGGAACTAACGGAGAAGAATAAAAGTATAGTATATTATTTAATCCTGACTGTATTGAATACCACGAGTTAGGTAATGTTATTTCGTGAATGTAGCAATGTACTCCGTTGTCTGTTTGTAATGTTTCCGGCAATTCAACTTTGAAATTTGATGATGTACCACTAATTCTATGAGCGCTGTCAATATAGACCTTCTTGTAAGTCAACATAATATGTTTGATTAGAAAATAAATTTTCTAATCAAAAAATATTATGTTGCTTAGGACTACGTTGCTTAGAGCAAAGCTGTAAGTCAGCATTATTAATTAATTGAGAAATTAATTTATAACTTTAATTATATGATTAATAATAAAAAGTTAATTTATGACATGAAGCATGGGAAAATTAAACATTATCAACCTTATAAGAAAACAACTAAAATAACTAATGTTATGAAACAAACTGACAAAATATTAAATAGTTATTATCCTAATTCAAATTTAACTGATGCACAAGGATTGAGTAGAGCATATGGCAATGGTCAGGGTTTTTATATTGATGGTGATAAAATGTATATAAGCGGAACATTTGGAAAAGGAACTTTTGGAGGTGCTATTAATGACATTCTGGCAGATGTAGGACTTCCCTTTAAAATGACAAAATATTCACAACGATATAAAGACACATCAACAGCATTGGATGAAAACAATGAAGTTAAACATCTTATAACACATAGTCTCGGTTCAAGTGTAGGGGCACAGATAACAAAAGATTACCCTGAAAGAGAATTAACTTTAACCACTTATGGAGCGCCGTTTATATCACGAAGGTCTAAAATTACCGATGATTACATTAATTTTAGAAGTATCTTAGACCCTGTCAGTATTGTTGACCGTGGCGCTATAACTGTTTATACTGGTTCATTAAATCCATTTACTAACCACGATTACATAACTGGATACGGAGACCAAGGCAAAGATGTTTCAAGAAGCATTGAGCCGGTCAGGGAGATATTATAAATAATCTAAATTATATTAATGATACAACATAAGAAATATAACAATGAAACAACGGATGATATGATTAAAAATGAAAATAAAAAGTATAAGAAAAGTTCATATGAAGAAATTAGAGAATTAGTATTAGAAAAAGAAAAAGGGAATAATCCAGTTGAAGATAAGATTAAGAAAAAGAAAATGAAAATATTTAAAAATAATAACTCTAATCAAAAGGATTACACTAAATTATTTAATTTAGTTTAGTTTAAATTATTTCTAAATTAAATTATATATAGCAATGGAAACTTTTAGTGCTGAAGATATTCTAATTGACAACCTCTCATTCAAATTAAATAAAGGTGCAAGTTATATCAACGACCGTCGTTCTGTCTCGTTTTTTCCTTCTGGGAGTAATATCTACACCCCTTCATCTGGTCAACGTGTGTTGAAAATAGCATTAAATGCTGAAGATAATACTTGGCTTGACCCGCAGAGTGTAATGGTTTATATGACTGTTGAAAACACTGACTCGTCAGACAATAAACGCTTACGTCCTCTGTCTCCTGCTTATTCCTTTTTTAGAAGAGCAAGACTAATTGCTGGTAATCAACTTGTTGAAGACATTGATTATTACAACCGAAATCATCACATGATGAGTTGCATGATGTCAAAAGGAGCAAGAGACAATGAAGACGCCCAGAGTTTTGGTTATAGATATGATGATGATTTAAACACACGTCGTGCAGTTCCTGCATCGGGTCATATTGGTCCTGCATATGACGCTTACACAATTCCAGGCTTTAACAGAAAAATGGTTGTAGGATTTAAACCGATGCTTGGTTTATTCAATCAATATAAGTATATCCCGTTAAAAGCGTGTCCTCTTGTTTTAGAACTTGAACTAGTTTCAAATTTTACTGATTGTGTTGTTTCAGCGGGCGGGTCGAGGTTTCCAGAAAGTGGCAACGCAGACTCAAGCCTTCATACAAATGAGCAGTTCTCAATTAGTAATGCATTCCTTCAAACTGATTTGGTAAGCTTGGACAACGACCTTCATAATAAATATGTTGCACACCTACTTGATGGGAAAGAATTACCTATTACTTATAATACCTACATTTGTCAATCTAATCAAGTTCCCGATGGTTCGTCGTCAATTAACACTACTGTTGTTCGTTCAGTGTCTAAACTCGCTACCGCGTTCATCTCTTTCAGTAAAAGCGGAGTAGGTGATATTCACGTTATGAAAGAATACAACAACTTCTATCATCCTATGTATTATTTGAACTACCAAGAAAGCGGATACTACAATCACGACCTTGATTTAGAATTTCAACTTCAATTAGGGTCAAAACTATATCCTGAGTATCCATGCCGTTCATTAACACAAGCATTCTATTATTTACGAAAAGCATTAAATTTACCATTGTTCCATCAACACCATTTATCGATTGAATATTCTGCTTATCGTGTTGATAAGTTTATCTTTGCTATGGATTTCGAAAAGGTTCCCGATAGTTCATATACTGGAATTAACACAAAAGCAGGGCAACAGCTTTTAATTCGTGTGAAACCTGTTGGAAATATGGTATCAGCAAATATGCCAGACACGATATATATAACATTAGTATCAGAACAAATATTATCCATTAGAGACGCCGGAGTGCAGATTTTGGATTAAAAATAAGTAAAAATGATAATATTAAAAATAAATATTATCATTTTCTACTATTAATATATAATGCCTTCAATAAATTTAACAAACTTTGAGAATGTTGTAGCGCACACAATTAGCGAAATCAATTCTACAAGCGGGATAACAAACATTAGAAACATATATGCTAATCAATCAGATATAATTGATTTACTCAACAATAAAGCAGACCAAGTAGATACTTACACAAAAGCACAGATTGACGCTAATTTTTATGATATAAATCAATCATACAATAAGACGGAAGTTAATGTATTATCAAATAATATTAGTTCAAATACATTTTTAATAGGTAATCTGACAATAACTTCAAATACAAATTTTAATAATATTTCATCAAATACAAATTTAATAAATAATTTAAATTCTACTATAACATCTAATTTTAATAATATTTCTTCAAATACTAATTTAATTAATTCAAATATTAATAATATAAATTTGAATTCTACTATAACAACTAATTTTAATAATATTTCTTCTAATACACATTTAATAAATAATTTAAATTCTACTATGACAACTAATTTTAATAATATTTCTTCAAATACTAATTTAATAACAGGATTAAATAGTACAGTCAGTTCACATATTTCAGCCATATCAGATTTACAGAATGGAGGTTCACTTAATGAAGCAGATTATTATAATAAAATAACGACTAATAATTTATTATCAAATAAGTTAAATACATCAATATTAAATAATACATTAATACATAATATAACAACTAATTCAACTTTCAAAATAGCAGAATTTGGAAATTATAATTATTATCATGAATTATACAATAATTATATTGATACTTATGTTTATGGAAGTTTAACAGGAGCGACAATGTTTTTAAATCAAAGAGGTTTTGGAGATGTAGAAATTAATAATTCTTCAACTTTTCAAAATGATAAAATAATATTAAATCATAATACTACAATATTAAGTAATTTACAAGTATCAGGTTTATTTTCGTGTTCATCTATTTTAGATATAGCAGGTTCTGATGCTCGTTATGTTTTACAATCAGATGGATTAAGTGGATTAATAACGGGAAATACAAATACAATTAATTCAATAATTACTAGTAATAATTCACAGGATACATCATTAGGACAAAAGTTAGATAAAATAGATACTAACGCTCAATCAGTAGCAGGTGCTATTAATTTTAGTGATAATACAACTTTACACAGTAATTTAAATATGTTGACTACTGGTTCTATAATATGTAATAAGTTTAGTACTACATCGGCGCCTAATTTAGGACTACAAATGACATTTCAAATGTTTAATCGTGAATTTAATATTAATAGAGATGGTAGAATGTGGATGAGTTCAAGTGGTAGTCAATGGGAAACTCAAATAGGAGATGCTAATGTTGGAAGAGTGTGGGTAAAAGATAGGTTTGGTTTAGGTGCTGTCGGTGTTAATGGTTATGTTTTAAATTGTGCTGGACAAGCAAGATTTACTGACGCAGTTCAATTTATGGGAACTGACAAAGCAATAAGTTTTAACAATGGTTCATATTTGAATTTTAATAATAATGGTTCAATACGAAGATATATGCCCAGTTCTATTGAAGGCTTATATATGTCTCATGATGATTTTGTAGCCATTAGTGTTGGCGATGTTAGTAATGCTTCTAATCAATATATGATGTGTGATGGATTAGTTAATAAAACTATTTTTAGTAAACCTGTTGATGTGTTAGGTAATATTTATACAAATGCTTCTGTTAATTGTGATAATGTTAATATTGATACCGATGGTAAATTAACAATTGATACAAACTGCGAATTATATAGATATGTTAGTGCTTTTTCATCTTTTGATATGAGAAATACCGATTCTAATTCTTCAATTAGATTTATTTGTGGAGACCCCGCTGTTCAGTCTAACATAGTCGGGGCAGTTAATATTACCAGTGGATGGACTTTTAACACAAGCACTGTTGATGTTATGGGCAATTTATTTGCTGACGATGTTTATGTTAAAACCAATGGAGCATTAAGAAGCAATCATTTAGCACCCAACGGTGGAACATTAATAACCGTTGATACTAACTTAGCAGTTCAAAATGCTTATTTAGCAACTAATACCATTCAATCATTTGATTTAACAACGGTTTCATTTTTGAATAATATTTCAATGACAACAGGAACAGATATTTTAATGGGAACAAGTGAAATATCAACTTATTATGATGGAACTAATTTATCCACAATTGATGTAATATTCAGAACGTCAAATACAGCTTTTAGAGTTTCAGATAGTTCAACTACACCTTCAGTTTTATTATCTATTGATAAGACATTTGGAACAACAGTAAATACTGGAAGTTTTACAAATAATGCCTCATCAACATTCAATGAAAATGTAAAAGTTGCAGGAACGAAGAAATTGTTATGTAATTTAATTGAGCCAGCAACAGGGACAAATATAGATTTAACAGCAGCAACCGTTACGATTAACGGAACATTTGTTGATTCATCGTCAACATTATTAAAGTATGATGTAGATTTAATAAAATCAAATTGTATTAATGTAATTAAAAAGTTCAAACCAAAGAAATTTAAAAGAAACGATAGAAACGATAATGGAGCAGTTCATATAGGGTGGATTGCTGAGGAAGTGCAAAAGGCATTACCGAAAGATGTAAGCAATGTAGTTTCTACAAGTCGCGAATATTTAGGAATTGATTATACAAAAGTTCCAGTCATTTTACATAAAGCATTACTTGAAGTAATAGATAAAGTTGAAAAGTTGGAAAAGGAAATTGAAAAAATGAAATCTAAATAATTGATAATATGAGTAAATATTATCGATTATTTATTGTTTATAAACTCATTATGTTTCAAAGTTGAAAAGTGTCGGTTCAAATGATTCTTACTTACAACCGAACCACATTCACATATTGTTTTTTCTTTCATTTTTTCTAATATAATATCTCTATTTTTGTAACGGTAATCTCTTGATTTTTGTTTAACATATTCTTTCTCTAATTGGTATTTTTGCTTTTTTTCTTCACTTATTCTCTCCTTATTTTCATTATACCAGTTTTGTTTATATTCTTTGACACTTGGTTCAATCATTGGCATTGTTCTATTCAAAGAAGGTTTCAACTCTTCAATTAACTGTCTTTCTCTTTGTCTCGCTTCAAGACCATTCTTACAACATACTGATTCAATTAACACCATATCAAAATTATCAAACCCACCATTCCTTTTTATAAACGAATATAAATAGATGTTTTGTTTTTTACTGTTTAAATTTTGACAGTCATATTTGTGCTGTATCTTTCTATGCTTAAAACTGGTAGTGTGTCCTATATAAAAGTCTTTAACTTCTAAATCTCTACAAACAATTTTATAAATACAAGTATTAGAATAATCAATTTCTTTTTTGGGCATCAGGTATTATAGAGTATTATAAATACCCCTTTAAACTATTTTATAATAATCTAAATAATAATATATAATGGGTATTGGTCAAAGCAAAAACGAAGAAAATAACAGTATGGAAGACATTAAGAATTTAAGAGTAGATGAAAAAACGAGAGCGGATACTTTAATAATAAAATCTATTCAAGAATGTGTAGCGAGAATAGAAAAGTTAGAAAATCAAAAATCGGACAAACTATTATATAAATTACCTGCGTTGAATTTATGCAACGCTTCATTGATTTAAATTAATAATATTAATATGATTCATTAACATTATTAATTAAACAAATATGAATAAAATTTACTAATAAAACTTTGTCTTTCATAATTGATGACTTTAATAGTTATTTTTTTCACTTGTAATGAAATAAAATTAACCATATTACGGCTATACACTAAATTAGTTTCATAAAGGTCTTTATTAAGAAAATAATAAATATCAAATAAATTATTTGATGTTAAAGTACGATTACGAACATGATTCAAACAAGTAAATGAGGTAGATGTAGCTAATATATCGTATTCAATTAATAATTTTAATGGTTTATGATTTTGATGTAATTTACCTAAGTCGCTTAAGTTAAAAACATATGATATACCATTATTAATATTGATATTATCAATTTCAAAATATTGCATATTATTTAATTTGTAAGACTTATACACTGGTTTAAATTTATTAATATATTTTTTAATAATATTATTATTTTTTATTTTTAATAATCTAAAATCATCTAAAATATACGATATTATTATGTTTTTAATTTCCATTGGTAAATAATAAAATACCATAATATATATAATATATTTACTTTATTTTAAATGCTTTTTCAAATCTAACATAAAACATATTATTAACATCTTTGGAATTCATATTAACATAAAAGAAGGAGTATGGTTTATCATCTACCGCTTTATGATACATATTTAACAGTTGCTCTTTATCAACAATGGCGGAGTTTTCCTCAATGAATGACATTAACTCTGATACATTCTTTAACTTGAAGATATACAACGAACTAGAATTCAACCTAATGATTGGAGCAAGGACACGATATTTTTGAACACTTAAGCAAAAACTAATGGCGTCGTGTCTGCCTCTCGTTGCCAGTCCATGTAATAACTTGCTGTATCTAACAAATTTAGGGTCGTCTGCAAAATCATCAACAATGATTAAAATTGAATGTAGTTTCTTCATCTTCTGTTCTTTCATATAATGAATTATCTTTCTTTGTGTGTTAATTATTTCTTCCAGTTCTTCAGGTTGGTAGGTGTCATAATATAACTTTTCTTTTTCGTCATCAACCTTCATATTATCTTTTTGATATTTCTTGACTTCAACGAAGGTAGGGTCATTATGAACCGACGGGCTAAAAATGAATATACGGGCGAAGCAGTCCCTATAAACATTTAGGATAAGGTTTTGAATTAAAACTGTTTTGCCACCCGTTGATGAAGCAACAACAATTGAGCGAAAAGGTAGTTTTGGTACATGTTCATATTTAGATTGTTTGAAATCGTAATCAGTTATATTTATTGGTTTTATTATTGGAACATCAGACATAATAAAATAATATTAAAGTTATTTAGAAAATATTTTATATTTATTATTTTATATGAATAGAAGTTATTCGGATTATATTGATATAATAGATAAAGTAGAAAATATAGAACAAGTAATACTAACTGATAATAGATTTAAAAAAGTATGCTATTTTGTTTTAGAATTAATTAAGTTTGTGATACAATATATTAAAAATATAAATATTAATATAGATGGGGAGAAAAAAGAATAAGACAGAATCAGTTGTTTCTTCAACCGATGAAGAAAAAGAAGAAATTGTTAAAGAAACATCAGTTATTGAGTTTGCTTGTCCAATGTGTAAAAAAATCTTAGAAATGAAAAATGAATTAGAAATACAAAAGAAAGGAAACTGTAAATGTTCGTGTATTCCAACAAGTTTCAAAATAAGTAGAAATGATAAGAAAATGAATATTGATAAAACTAAAGACAGTATAAACTTAGAAACAGATGTTCATAATATTGCTATCAAATGGGGAAGGCATGCATCACCATCCGATAATGGTGATAAGGAAACACAAGAAACTGTTAAACAATTAATGAAAAATTAGTATTTAAAGAGTAGATTTAACATAATTGCAACATTTAGTTTTAAAAGTTTAGTTTTATAATTTAGTATATATTTTACATGGCTGAAGGATTAGATAAGATTGTTAAACAACTAAAAAAGGTTTTAGAACAGAATAATAATATTTTGGAAATCTTACAAGAAATGGAAAAGAAGAAACCACTAACAAACAGTTATCAAAGTCAGGAAGTAGATAGAACCAGAGCTGAATATAAAAATAAAAGAAATATTTATTTAAACAAACTTAATAACAAAGAAATTAAAGAACCGAAGGCTTCAACTATGGCATTTTATCAAATTGACTATGATGAAGATACAGGGGTTTATTCATAATATAACGATATATTGAGAAAATAAAAGACCGCACACATACATGTTTGATTTGTAATTGTTGTGTGTCTTGGAGGGCAAAAGCAAGACACGAAAAAACTTTGAAACACCAAAATTATTTAAACGAACTTAATAACAAAGAAATTACAGAACCGAAGCAATCAACAATGGATTATGACAAAATAGAATATGACAAGGAACTGAAACTTTATGTTTAATCATTAACTAACAAAATTTCGTGTCTCAAAAGCGGTTTGTTTATTCCTGCTACTTTGTAAGTTTTATTACCCATAATATCATATTCAATTTTATCAATATTGAATATTTTATTAGACCATTTAGAGTTATACTCCTTTCTGTCGGTGTAATTACCCCTTTTCTTTTGGAACACTTTTACCTTGTCGTTCTCCTCTATTTTGGGATACTTTCTTTTGTTTTTTTCTCGTAGTTTAAGATTGACCTTTACATTTATTTCATTGTCGTCCTTGTGTGCATCGGTCGGTGTCATCCTTGTTGATGAGTGTGATGTGCTGTTATACTGTTTCAATGCCGGCGTTAGGGCGTCGGTCCATTTCATGTTGTTAAACCTAACTCTATCGTGAATTTTGTTTTTCATCGTTCTAATAAAACGCTCGGCCACATTTGCGTGGGTCTTCGTGACGATGTGGTTTATTCCTTCACTGTTGAAGAAATCCTGAACTTGATTTTTAGTTGCAAACGCTCCGTCGTCATCAGAATACACGGACATCGGATAACCCATCTTTTTAAAGCTTGTTCTCAACGCCTTCAAAACGTGCTCTCCGTCTCTTTCCTCCATCGGTATTACATCTGCTAATTTACTGAAGATGTCAATCACGACTAAAGCATACTGTGGAACGTTCTTGTCTTTTGCTAAAGGAGACATATGCATTATGTCTATTTGATATTCATATCGTGCGAATGGAGCAGTATAGGAATTAGTACCTCTATAATTTTTGATTTGTTTATTTGGCTGTTTCTTTAAGAAAGACTTTACATCGTCTAATGTTATTGTTGGGTCTTCTTCCTTTGCCTTCTTGTGTGTCGCTTGTGTGCTTCCGAAACCCTCGTCTAAGTCGTAATAGATGTTGCTGATTATTTGGTCTTTTGTTAATCTCGCCATTATATTAAATTGTTAGAAAATATTTTTTCAATATAAAGCCCCACCCCTTAACATAAAATACAAACTACTTAAAGAAAAATGGATATAATATAGTAAGAAAAAAAAATGACACTGTTTAATTATGATAAATGTCCTTGTAAAAATAAAAAATTTAAGTCTGTCGTGGCACTAGCTAATATTTTACCTGTTGATGTTTGTAATCTTATAGGTGGTTGTATTAAACCAACATGTTTTGATTGTCGGTATTTGATAGAAGAAGAAGAGCATTTTATGAGTGATAAAAACATTCCTGAAGAAGGACTAGAAAAAGCAGAGCTTCAGTTAAACATTATTCAACAAATACAAAATAATGATATTACACAACTAACAGGATACCATTTTAGTTTAAAACATTACAGAAAAAACATTGACAGAGTATTTGATATACAAGAAGTTAAAGAACGGTTTAAAAATAGAAAAATGTATTATCAAGCATTAAAATCATACTGTAAGAATAATGAATATGAAGTTTGTGTAGTTTTAAAACATTGTCTTAAAGTTGAAGAATTAAAATATTGGAAACAAAATGGATTTTGCTTTCCAAACCTAAACAGTTGGTGGTCATATAGAAATAACAATTATTATTTGAGACATATTCTTAGCGATTTAATTGAAATTTACACAGACCAATTAATAAAAGGATACGAGCATTATTTTTGTGAGTATAGTATGAGTTGTTATAGTGGTTGTATCGCTGGTGAGATTGAATACGGGTCAAATTAACTTTTGTTTATTAATATTATTATCTTATAATATGATTAAACATTGTTTTATAATCTAACAAGAAGGTTAAGACATTTAAATTAAACCTGAAACCCAGACCAGCCGACCAGCAACCCCCTAGCCAATGAGAGATGTTAATATTATTTTTAAAATGATGTATGAAAGAAGTAAGACAAACCAATTAGATTATTATCCTGAACTGAAATTATAATCATAATATAATAATAACATGTAAAATCTTATATGTTATAATTATACTGAACTTTTAACCTATAAAACATAGCTAGACAATCACATAAAAATCACATAAAAAGAAGTTGTTAAGATATATTAAGAAATGGTTGTGAAGCAAACTATAATGAATAATTATGGAATGACAGAAGAAAAAGCAACAGAAGACTATGGTGAATTCTTCAAATGCAACAGATGCCTTTATGATAAAACAATTGATGAATTTGGAAATGTAAAAAGTGGAAAAAGATATAAATATTGTCAAGAGTGTAGAACGAAAATAAATAATTGTAGAGATAAACGTCAAAGAAAACAAACGACCCAGCAACACCCCAGAACTTGATAACTACTAAAAGGGTCAACTCTTTCAAATGAAAAAAATGTTTGCCCCCAGCCCAACAATGAACAAGGGGGTCAATTACCAAAATGATTACCTTAACGAAAACGATAAATAAGCTCCCTAAAAACCCTCTTTTAAAAACGAATAAGGGGGAACACAGATTTGAGATGAACATAAAAACCATAACAGGCAACCCTCAACAGACTTCCCCCCAGGCCCCCTACTTCTTCTATTTTTTGGGGGAGGGTGGGGTCGGGGGTAAGCCAGGTAAAAGCCAGCCAGTGGCCAGGGGGAACAGGGTTCATACGTTGCGGGCTTGGGTTTGAAGTAAGGAGCCTTCGCGAAGACAACAAATCAGGCCAACCACCTCAGCTCTTGCCTCAAAAAAAACAGTCCATATTTTGTGAAACTCAACATTAAAGACCTCAAAATCATTTCATAAGAGATTCCCAAAAGGCAAGAAGTTGGACTCCTCTCAAAAGTCCAGGCGTGCTGCATCCGAAGTGTGCCATGTGATCCTCGCTGATGTGATTCGCTGGCCTGCGGTGATCGCGGGTTCCGTGTTTGAGTTGCCAGTCATCACTCACCAAGCACGCGGCCTTTGTCATAATGCTTGTAATGGTCTCCGCTGGCGGCACAAAACACCCGAGCGCAGCTGAAAGGAAGCTTCTCCCCCAGCGGAAAGCACGAACACCCGCCAAGGCTTGGGAAAAACCTGGCGAAAGCCATTAGAACGACCAGTTGATAGGTTCTCCACCTTTGATGCACTGGACCCCGCGATCAAACCCTGCGCCCAAAGCATCGCACACATCGTCAAAGGTACATGGCTCGCCGTGGTTGAGCCATCGAGCAGTTAGACCCAATGGTCATCAAATTTGGGCAAACAACAACACCTGAGAAAAGGGATGAACGAGTGCAAATGTTTGACGCCCATCTAGAACCAAGGGCAAGTCGAGTGAGCAACATCACTTTAAGCTTAAACCGAGCAAGTCGAAGGCTTCTTTTCCCCGTGTGAAACGATCCGAACCTGTGGACCGGACCCCCTTTCAAGGACCGGTGGATTCTCTTGAGACTCTTGCCATGGGCAAAGAGTTTATCAGGAGTTGATCAAAATCCCGTTCGGCCCCCAAGCTGACCATGGGTCGCTTTTCCCATGTGGGGAAAACATCCTTTTGTTGCTTCTCCCCATGATCATCCCATCCCATACTGTGGATGGACAAAAACCACTTTGCACCACTTTGAAACCATGGTTGAAACGATGGGAAGGTTGGTATTTACGTTGGGGAATCAAATCAGAAACCAGGGCTTCTTAGGTGGTGCAGGACATTCTCAATCCACAGTGTGGCTGAACGAAATCCTGAATTTCCTAAGAAGCCCTGGAAGCATGATTTCCCGGTAAATACCAGCGAGCTATGGCTTCCCATGGATTCAAAGCGGCGCGAGATGGATTTTGTCCATCCGCAGTAGGAGCTTTTGATCAACCGCCCAGCCGCGCCTTTGGATGGGCGCGGGTCCACCGGCGCCGGTGGTCATGGACTCGCGCTCCCGCGTCTGGCGGGTGGCACGGGTGGGGTTGGGCGCGTGCGTCCAAAAGGGTTTGGAATTGGAGTGGGTTGCAGTGGTTTGGAGTGGGTGGAGTGGGTTGGATGGATGTAAATTGGGTTAGTTGAGGTTGGATTCGGCAAAGCTAGCTTAGATTAGTCGAGATTGCGTTGAGCAAGTTGGATAATGTGGGTTGCATTGGGGGGTGCGTTGGGTTGGGTTCGATGGGTTGGAATTAGCTTGGAGTGGTTGGCTGCCTGTTGCTCGGCCAAACGGATACCCCCTCCCCCGCAAAAAAGTGAGCTTGTGTTGGCCAAAAGGGGCTCTGCGGCTCACATGACGTTTGCCACCCCGGCCCACACCATGTGTGTGTGTGTGTGTGGTTGATGGCAGCCTTTGCAGCTTGAATTCTAGATGAAAGGGGAACACGCAAGGGAGTCCACAATTTTATTGTCCAAATCCCTATTTTTCCACCATGGGGCCAAACGCCGGGCAAAAGCACAGCAGTTTCCAGCCTGAAAAACCCCACGCCCCCGGGGCCGCACAATGGTAAATACTAGACAAAGATCAGACTCAAACGTGCCATGGTCAAAACTGCTGTGGGCAATGGCCATGTCCCTTGGTTGCTTAGGCTCTGAGATTGATGACCATGCCAAATTGGACTTCAGCAGTTGGTCCTTTGACCATGGATGAGTCTCCAAACTGAAGGTCCCCCACAAAAGCGGCAATTGGGCTCCGATCGGTTTTCACAACCAGCTTGCAAGCCATATTTGTGTCGACTACCCTAGTCGTAGAAGAGCATCGCTGACACTGCTTCACAAACCCTCGGCGGCATCCCTTGTTTGGTTACTGACTTTGAAGGGAAACTCCCTCTAGCACAAAAAGAGCAACAAGCATACAAGCCACTGGGTGTCTAGGGCTTGGTGATTCTGTCCTACGTTCTCCGCGCCTCATTCTCCTTCTTCTGAGCCATGAGGCTGTCCCTCTCGGGGATGTACCTAGATTCACATCCAAAGCGCCCGATGCCCAAAGCCAACAAATACGTTACAAATCCCCCTCAGCAAATACGCAAACAACCCATTCAAAAAACAAGACCATGCGCAACTTACAGCAGAAAATGATCTTTACTGACCGGTTTGGGTGGGTTCCGAACCCTACACCTCAGAATAAAAAAGGCACGGATGCCACGAAAGCGGATGCCAATTGCGCCATGGCACTTTTTCCCAACTGTACCCTTGAACACTTCTGACTAGGCGGCTTCTTGTCCCTTGCGGACCTGGACCTCATGAGAAATTCTGAAAAATCACCCAACACTTCTTGACTTGTTGTCCGTTGTGGGGTGGACCCTTCCCTCCTTGGACCCCATGATGAATTCTGCTGACAATTCCTACCCTCAATAACACTCAGAGCAGTCACAAGGATTGGTTCCGGGTGCCAATTTGCTCGAGCTTACGCGAAAGCTCGCGCGAGAGCCAAGGGGCAGCTTGTCACTTACGCGAAACCGAAGCTTGCGCAACACACTTCCGCGGCAGGCGCTGCAAGATGTTTCATGACCACCTTCAACCAGGACTCTTTTGCACCCGGCTCAGGGGCTGTGGGTTAGACCCTCCAAACTCCCTCTCCACAGGAAGGTGCCATCAGGTACTGAGCAAGTGGTCAGCAACCATAGTTATAGCCTACCAGTGCCATGGGTGCAGGGGCCCCGTGCAGCAGGTAGTGGTTACCTGACGTACCAACTCAATTGGTTCTGGCGGCTTTTTGGGGAATCCTGAAACCAACAGGAGAAACACTAGTTCGGGGTACCCCCAAACAATGGTGGTTTTTCCTTTTGAGTCACAATCAAAACCCGGTACACAAATGGTCGACCCAGAACCATGCAAAGAACTATAAAGGCGGCCGCACCTATTTATGGTTGGGATTGTCCACTACCCACCTTCATCTTCCCGGGTTTTGATTGTGGCTCTTTTGGTGTTCCCCTCGAAACCAACCAAAGCCCAGCCGCATGGCCCGCCTGCGCCCCTCGGAGTCGCGGTAGTGGCCCTTTTGGCTGTGCACCCCGATGCCCTCCTCCTCAGCTGCCCAGGCGAATTTTCGAACCCCAGCGAAGCTCGGAAACACAAAATAGGGAGTCCTAGGTTGCCACAGATATGGCTGCGGCTCAAAAAATAGGGTAACGGGTAACCCCAAAATGGCACCTTGGCTAGTGAAGACTAAAACCTCACTTGGTTAAAGGACCTGCAAATAAAAGGTTGACCTTTTGGGACCTCTACTAAAAATAGACCAAAAAGGGAAAACCAAAAGGTCAAAAGGTCTGAGACACCTGCGTAACCCTGGCTCCATTCTGAGCCACACCTGCGTACCCCTGCTTGAACCTATGACAAACGGGTCAAACCCCATGGGCTCCTTTTCGAGTGAGTCGGAGGTTCAAATGGCCATGGATGTCAAAATCCAAAGCGGTTAGCCCCCAGTGAACATCCGATTCAACCCAACCACTAAAATAGCTTCTAAAATGGGTGGTGCACCGAAAACCCCAAAATGGGATCCCATTGGTCTTGACCCACAGACACATGGGTGTCATCTTTTTAGGCGACACCGCCAAAATGTGGCGGTGTTCTTTTTGGTCCCTTTGAAACCACCTAAAAAGCCGGTACCCTGAAAACAAACACACCCAGATTGGTGCTTCCAAAATTTGGCTCCCAAAAATGTTGGTGCTCCTTTGATTTTGAGGATCGGTGCTTCTCCCCTTCGGCGTTGCGGCGAACGGACCACCGAAGCCATTTTCCTGCTTGGAGCGCATTCCCAAATTCAGCTGGACAGGTACAAGGCAGGGGGTTGCCTTCTAGTGGGAAGCCTTCACTTTTCTGGGTGACATCCCGGTGACCTCCTTCTTTCTTTTTCAATGGAGTGGCTCGGATAGGCTCATTTTTCTCCGGGGTCAACAGTACCCGCACGAAGACTGTTCCCCTGACTGTTTCACCAAAAGGGTTCCCACCCCTCACTTTGTGGGGGAAAGCGTACGAGGCTAACGGACTGCGGAGCACCCGGCGGCCATACGAAGCGAGCACTTTGAACATTTGCCACCGGCCAACACCCCACACCCCCAGCAGGAGGGTGACAAGGCGCCCCTTTTTGGTTGAAGTTCTGCCGCCCGCTTCGAGAAAAACAAAAGCACAGGAAGGCACGGAAGCACCCACCGGCGGACCGGCTCCGAGGCGCCCGGCCATGCTGGGCTTCGGATGAATGTGCCTCTAAGCCAAACCGCGCGGAACGAGTTCTCAACATGGGGTCGACCGAGCGACAGAAACACAAAAAGGCCCCGTGGACGACCTGAAGTCTGCCCCAAGAGCCACAAAAGCCGCGTGGCAGGGCCCGGTGTTCCAAAACAAAAAGCGCGTCCTCCGAAACATGCTCCGGTCCGAAAAAATATATAAGAAGATGGGATTCCGTCGGGTTTGGGTCCTTCCTGAATAAACCAAGCAAGTCCAAATTTGTTGGTCAGTTCTAAAGTCCAACGTCAAAATTGGGGAACTCAAGGTGGTGGGTTGACACAGGATTAATAAACCGGTCCCAGTATTAGGGGGGTGTTCCCTCCAAAAGTGATGAAACACAGACCCAGACCCCGCCCGAGAAATCGATGCGGTGCTGTCGCCCACCTCCTCCCTTCTCCTCCCAGGCGGCCCGTCTGGATGCCGATGTTTACATCCTGCGCGCGATGAACGAGGGTGTTCTTTTTGCCCCCTTTTTGGGTTGCGCCCGGCAGGCCCGGCAGGCCCGGCAGGCCCGGCACGAAAACCATTTTGGGAACCTCCCTTTTTTTGACACAGAAATGAGTGTGGTCAGCTACTAATCAGTTACTAGGTCATAGGTGGCTCAAAGCCGGTTTCCAATATGCTCAGCTGGCGCAAAAGTCGGAAGCCCTCGAAGCCTCTTTTGTGTCTCTACGTGGGCCTTGCTCAAAATTTAAGAAATTCGACGCCCCTACCAAGAAGGTCCAAAGGAGATACTTAGACCCCTTTTTGCAAATCCTCAAAAGGTTTCTTGGACTGTCTGGGCTAAAAATGGGTTCTTTCCTTTTGGTTGCGACTCACTATGGGCCACCGCATTATGCCAAGACCATGAGCCAGTCAAAGCAAAGTACACTTTCTTGCCCTGCAGCCCTATCGCCGCCCGACCAGCTTCGACCAACAGTTAGAACTTGGTCCATTGAGATGACATCCTCAAACATACCACCGCTCTTAAAGATCACTCCCGGTCACCCGCAAGCACCTCATGCAGATGGAGATAGGAGGAGCCTCGTCCCCTGTGCGACTGCATGCGAAAACAGCCGCAGAACAGCCACAGGAACCCATCAATGTCCCACGAAGCAAGCTTGAGCTGACCTTTCTTTCTGCTTGCTTCTCAGTTGTAATTAACCATGCCCTTCAAGAACCCAAGTGGGGTGGGCACAAAGCTATTCCCAGATTCTGCACTGGGAACAAGCAGGCTTCCCGTGGAGAGGTAACCCACAAGCTGCACAGGAAAAAACGTTCGCCGACCCTGACAGATTACCCTCCAACAAACCTGGAAGCAAACAGGCTCCCTTTCCAAGAGGAAGCCAGTCTTCCAAAGTCGAACTTGCAGAATCTCCTCCTTGTTGCTCTGCTGGAAGATCAGGTCTTTGTAGTTGTCCCTCACCGCGTTGGGCGGTGGAGGTGCCCTGGCAAGGGTGAGCGGAGAAGCCGAAAGCGACATGAACGGTGCAAAATTGCAAATCAAGTCGATGCTAAGGTTTGTCCATAGCAACTGAACCTTGTTCATGTTCATTGATCCCTATCTGACATGGGTATGACATGTAACATGCGCATGCGTTCATTCATGGTTTAATTTCACCAGGGACTGAATATGCATAGGAAACTGAACAAAAAGGGACCTCGTAGTGGACCTTTCATCCCGTCAATGTCTAGAGTCGTCCCTAGTGGCGCAAGTTGGCCGTAACCAAAAACATGCGGAGGTTCGAAATATCAAAGTTTCAAATTAACAAATCAAGCTTTGGCGGTTGCTAGGAAACATCCAAACACCAACCTGAAAGGAAGTCTCTCAAGCAACATGGAATGAGAGGAAGGTAAGGTCAATGAGTTGCTGAAACTGTCCTTCCTTGCTTGGAGGCGTTTGACGACGCTTTGGGGAAAGGTTGCAAAACACCCGTGTCCTGCAGAAAGGTTTGTTTGTTTCAAAAAGCAAGCAGTGGCTAAGAGCAAAGACCAGGAAGCATCCCACAGCTGGGTTTGCGTTTTTGAGGCTACGCTTTTTGAGGGTCGGTTTTCAGGGCAAACACGTTCCGTCAAAAGTACCTTCCATTCCCGGGCTTTCCCAGTCCCTCGTGGGTCTCTCTGACATTCTGGAGCTGAACACTTCCTTTACCCAGTGCTTCCACATACCAGCAACAGTAGGCAACCAGGGGATACCATTATGTAAAACTTAAAGGAGAAAAATCGCGGCTAAAGACCCATGGTGACATTGTTAAGGGCGACAACCGTCCCAGGGCCCCCTTGCAACGGCTTTGAGTCAGTATTGGCCTTTTCTCTATCTTCCAGAGAAACGCACGCAGCGTTCCTGAAAGTCGACACATGCCTGCCTTTTGATGCAGGCATGAGGCATTGGTCATATGAACGCAGGTGGAGTGTGAATTTCCGGGCGGATTATGAGGATAAAGCCACATGGCCATGGGTCAAAATCCCGTACCCGGTGGTGAACATTTCAATCCCCACTAAAATCGACTAAAATGGGTGGTGAATTCACCTACCAACCAAAATGGGATCCCATTATTTTTGACCCACCGCCACACAACTTCAGGAATACTTCCTTAACAAACGCACCTGGGCCATGGGATGCGGCCGATAATTCGCCCGACAGTTCACCATGCCGCAGCATGCCGCACGATCCGCATGCACCGAATTGCCGAATGGATCCCGGATCATGGCCAGCGCTGTGGGTCAAAAATAGGGTAACCCCAAAATGGCTTGCCCTGGTAAGAGGAGACATGGACTAAAATATGCGGTCCATATCCTGGTGGTTCAAGTTTGACCCCCAGCCACAAGGCCAGCGAAACGTCACTCAGTCGAACTTCCATCGAAGATCACGCCGCAAGTGCTGCGGCAGGTCCACGCTGCCCCCGTGCCGTTTGTTGTCGATAACATCGAGGAACCTAAGAAAACTGGGCTGCCCTCAGGTCCCCTGCCAAAAGATTAACGTTTAGTGGGTCAAATGGAAACCCCCACTAAACACTAAAAGTCTAAAAGGCTAAGGGAATGGCTGGGAGCCACCAAGAAAAGAGGAGGACAATCTTTGTCGGTGCTCCCTATTTGCATCATGCATAGCCGGATGGCAAATGACGGGCCCGGACCGAAATACTCCAACATACCATTCCAACCCCCAACCAAGCTGGGAGGCAAATCGAAGCACTCGCGTGCGACCGGGTGCCGCAGCCCTTCTGCGGATTTCTTGGCCCATGTCCGGCCATGGTTGCACAGTCTTCCCGCCAGCCAGAAGATGTGACGCCAGCCCTGAGGTGGGGTCCAGTCATGTCCCAAAAGCGGCAATCTCATAACCGTTGAAACGCCTGCAAACTGGCTTGTAATGCACAAGCCCAGGCAAAAAAGAGCAGAGACATGTTAATCTTCGATGTTTCATGCCATGTCAAGTAATGGAAACTGCGTGTTGCAAAAAAAACAACAACCTCTCCTAAACAATTAACACAAACACGAATCCAGCTGCCAAACAAAAACAATCCGACACATCAAAGCACAAAGAGCAGAGACGTAATTATGGACATATGGCCAAAGGACAAGTCGAGGCAGTTAGCCGTCGGCAATAGCGGCCAAACTCAATGCAAGCCTTTATGCCGAGAGCCCTGTTCAAGCAATACAAAAAACCCACCAAATCAACAATCTTCTTGTTGCTTCGCTTCAAACGGTACCAGGAAACTGGTGTTCCTCATCTTCTTTGCCACCATGGTGTGCTATGGACATCGCCTAGATGGTGCTTGAATGGAACCAGTTCCCAGCGATGCCTCGTCTCTAAGCCGACGATGAATTACACCATCGTGTGGTTTCCAGGCCTTGGTTGTTTTTTCATGTCCATGTTGTTTTGGCAGCCAACGTTTTTAGTTTCTCCATTTGTTTTGGCAAACGCCTTCGCATCCAGCATCGCCTCTTGCGCTTTTAGCAGCCATCCGCGATCGCGGCCGTGGGAAGCACTCGGCGCCTTGGGCTGCGCAACCAGCTGCTGCGGCTTCGCGGTGGACACCACAGTGGGGTCCCAACACGTCCAATACCTTGCGTGCCAAAACAGCGCGGGCTGGAAAAATGAACGAAATATCCACCTCCCTTCGGGTTTCCCTTTGGACGCAGACTCGACAGAAACAAAAAACACACACACACACACACAACAAACAAGAAGAAACTAACAACAGCGAAAAAAACAAACATAACAAACAGATCGATGGGATCCGTCGAGCTACCGGTCCCCATCCAAGTCCCCGTTTGCGATGGACTCCGGCAAAGCCGGGCTCTTCGCGAAGATCACCTGAAAAAATGGAAAGTCTCTGCCTCTCAGCGCGCGTCTTTCTGTTGAGAGTATTTACCCCTTTTGCAGTGGGTCCAAGGGGAAACCAAGGGAAGCCGCGGATTTATTGGGCTCCTTTTGAAACCAAGGAGTGCCGCAATCGGAGACTACCAGATTACCCTTCCTCCCACTAACAGAAGGCATCTGTGGGGCGGTACCTGGAAGATCAATTTTGTCTTTGGACCCTTTGTCAGGTGTTAGTGGAAGGAACGGTGCCCCTTTGTGCGCTTGGTCTAAAATGGGAAACCAAAGGACGCCCCGATTTGTTGGACTCCTTTTGAGTCAACTGAAGTGATATGAGTATTCTTATCCAAACTGTTGACCCCAGATTAATAAACCGGTTCTATTGATAGGGGGCGTTCCCCTCCAAAAGTGATGAACCCCCGCCAAAACGGATACTCCCTATGAAACCGTTCATCAATCAGGGGGTTTGTTAATCTGGGTGGGGTTCCTCGCACCCTCCCAGAAACACATAAATAAAACAACAACCACCCTCCCGCCCGAAATTCCCATTACATCCCCCCTTCTCCCCCAGAAAAAAAAAAAAAAAAGAGGAAAGACCACACAACAACCCCCCCGGAATTATCACTTTTGGAGGGGAACACCCCCCTAAGAATAAACAGGGGTTGATTCATATGGGGTCAACATTACATTCTTTTCTTTCTCCTGCCTCCCCGAAGGGCCTGCTGGTCAGGTGCTCCCAATCCCTCGCGCTCATCGCGCGCGGCTTGGTCCGCAGCACCGGCAAAATCCGGCCGTCGCAGGGGCGCCAGCAAGGAGAGCGGACCACGAAGACGTCGGTGACGTGCTGGTAGAGTCCTCGGAAATGCGCACCCTCAGCGGTGTTCCATCCCCCAACCGGTTTGGACATCAATGCGCGTGTCTTGCTTTAGGGTCCCCCCAAAATGGCCGGTTGGCGTCCTTTTCATTTGCCTTTAAAACTGAACAAAGCAAAACTCGAAACTGAGTCCTACCCTAGTTCCAGCTGGTCAGTAGGCTTCCCCCCCCCGCCAAAACAAATGTTGGTTTTCAAAGGGTAATTTGTTTGGTTAACTTCAGGGAAGACCTATGGACCTTTGGTTCTACTAGCTGGTTCTACTAGCTCGTTCTACTAGCTGGTTCTACTAACACGGTTATAAAAGGTTGAAAAGGCGTTTCAATAAACCCAATTCAGCTAGAACCGCCTGCTGAAATGGCCACTCTGCATGGGGCCAGTACCATAGAACCACAGACCCACAAGGGGTTCCTACAAGACCAAGTTGTCCCTCTAACTACATCTTTAAGGCAACTGTGCGGGGTCTCGATGATTGTTTTAGGTGGGCGACCTTTTCTGTGATGCTAAAGCAGGCCATTCTGACGCAGGTCTACGGTGAATTCCCCCCTTTCAACCATTATCCTCTTCAAACCCAGCTGTGTGCCCCAAGTTTCACTGGGTTGTTGGTTGTTGTCTGAGCAGAAGGAACCCTGGAACGAATGCGGCAGTTGCCACTAGAACAGTTCCCTGGCCACACAAAATCTTGCTTGTAAAGACCCCCCAACCCCATCTTGATTTAAGTCCCCATACTTATGAGGGACAAATAGTTCTGGTTGTAAGAACCCTTCGTTGCAGAAAATGGCTGAATACCGCAGCAATCTGAGAGGTTCTCAAATTGCTGGCTTCCGCTTTGATGTTTCTTTCAGAAACTGCGGCTGCCCAAAACAAGACATTCACAAGCCACCACATTCATCAACACAAATTGTTGGTTTCCTCGTCAGTGAGTGACCAGTTTTTTTTTGCAAAGGGTGGATTCCCGTTGTCCGTGGTCATGCCGCCATTGTTACTTGGCCCATATCTGGGATAAACAGAACATAGTATCTGAGTATGTTTCAAACAATTGCCTACCCAGCTCAAATTGACATCCTCACCAACAAACCCTCAAAAAAGAGCTTGGGGGCACGAACCTTTTGGATGCGTTGGGAGCGCGGTGCAATGCTGAAACTGCCTCATGGATGGTCCCCTTGCTGATGGGTGAAAAGAATGGAGGAACCAGAACGACTCAACCCTCATCTATTAGCCCACATCTGCGGGACACGGAAAAAGAACCATCTGATTCTGTTCATACTCGGGCTATATTCGCTAATGTACGTAAATAGCTTTGCAGGAGAGGCTCAGGTTATAAAAAGTTGGCGGGGGGGGGGCGGTTAAAATCAGGTACCAAGTCAAGGTCCTTTGGAAAGGCCAAGGGGCCTTTGATTGTTGTGTTTGATTTCGCTTCCACTCGGCATATTGATACGACTGGGTGTTCAAAGCTGTGGAAGCTGCATTACATCCCAATTTCCAATTTTTGAGTCCTAGCTTCGCGGCCAACTCGTTGACCGTCCAGTTTTGTTCAATGATCTCACTTCTTGAGTGGATTGCCCACAAGTCCGAACCTTTTTGTTTGCCACTCAAATGGTCCAAACCCAAAAAGTTTAAAGTCCACGAAGAAAGGAAGTGAGCGACAGGAAAATATCCAACGCATTGAGTCGCGGTCCGGTGCAATTTGTAGATTGTAGAACTATCTAAGAGGGTCCCTTGATCCTCCCGAAAATGGCTCTTGGTGAGCAAGAAGCCAAAATAAAATATCTGAACATGGGGGATCCGCGGCAAGAATGGGACAAAGCGGAAGTACAGCTGAACATTTCGCCCATGCCACATGCTGCCCACAGGTCAGGTCATTCTATATAATACTCCAGCAGTGATTCAGAGCCATCAGAATCCCTTAATGGTCCTAAACGGCCCCTAGCCTTACAGTTGTAACCGGCTGCCATGCCTGCCCTTGCTACAAGCGGAGTCACATGTCAGGCCAAGGGCCCCCGCCTGGTAAGAAGATGTGGCCAGCAGGTATGGCGCCGCTGGGATCCGCCACGCCCACCATCCAGGCCTCCGGCCGCTGCTTCTGCTTCTTGTAACCTCGCTGCGAAAAGGACAACCGAAGGACACCGAGAGGGCAACAAGGGCGGCTTTTGCTCTGGTGGCTAAAGAGCAAAAGGGAAAAACACAAAAAACTGTTTTTTTGTTTAACAAATAAAAATAAAAGGGAAAACAAAGAAAAAGCTAGAAGGGCATCAAAGGGGAAATGAAAGAAGCACAAAAGGTGCTGAGGGGCAAAAGGTTTATTAAGGCTGGCAACGTAGCTTGCCAGGAACTGGCTTGGCACTCCGTGGCACGAAAGCAGGAGTTCCTCAGACAATACCCTGAAGCATAGGTGTCTTTTTGGGAAAATAGACTGCCCTGGTAGATTATGAAACATCCACGTCAGCCAGGGCCAGCCATGCTCTACCCAAACAACTGAAAAGAAGACCTCATCATCTTACAGGGGTCCCTCCGAGAGGAAACTTGACCGTGTCTGCTCCAGGTGTCGTTTCACGTAGTGAGAACGACATGAAGGATGTTGCTTGTTGAGTCGAAATATTCCTAGGTAGAGGGCCTGAAATAGTGGCAGTACATTCCATTTCACTTTACTATGATTGATACTATTTTGTCCCAGTCTAGAAATTATATCCCATTCCGACCAATTTCCTCTCCACTGCGCTCCAACCCCTTTCGTCCCCTCCGTTCCATTCCCTTTCACTCCATTCCATGTTGTTTGGCTGGGTCATCCAATTCCACTTCTTGTTGTTCCACACTCCATTCAAGTCAACGTTGCTTGATTATTTGCATCCCCACCCGCTTCTTTTTGTCCAATTGGCTGTTGATTTGTCTGTGGGATTATGTGGGTCAAAAACATGCACCAAAATGGCACCTTGGTAAATGCAACCAAGGACTAAAACCAGCGTAACCCATAGTCATTGAATTTTGAGCCACGCCCATTTAGATACTGAAGTCAAGTTATTGTCGCTTCATGTCATGTCGTTTCACTTCCGTTGTGTTCAATTCATGACGCTTCAATGCGCTTCTCCTCACTGAAGGCCATTTCATCGGTTGTGGTTGGGTTGTTTGTCATTCGTCGTCAGTTCGGTTGCTTGCTTGCTTGGTTTTGGTGCCACGGGCCCGCATGGATCCTGCGACTGTGGGCAGTCTGCTTCCAGCGGGCATTTTGCTTCCCATCAGCCGTTCAGGCGCGGGGCCGGCGCTACAGAGAACAAACTCACACTGAATACGCAGTCACAAGAACCCACACAGGACAATCGTAGCGTACGTGCTACAGGTGAGCAAGGAACACGCAGTCACAAGAACCCACGCAGGACAATCGTAGCGTACGTTCTACAGGTCAAGCGCTAGCAACGAACACGCAGTCACAAGAAAGCACGCAGGACAATGGTAGCGTACGTGTTACAGGTGAAGCGCCAGCAACGAACACGCAGTCACAAGAACCCACGCAGGACAATCGTAGCGTACGTGTTACAGGTGAAGCGCTAGCAAGGGACGCGCAGTCACAAGCACCCACGCAGGACAATCGTAGAATACGTGTTACAGGTGAAGCGCTAGCAAGGAACACGCAGTCACAAGAACCCACGCAGGACAATCGCAGCGAGCGTGTTACAGGTGAAGTGCTAGCAAGGAACACGCAGGCACGCAGGACAATCGTAGCGTACGTTCTACAGGTCAAGCGTTAGCAACAAACACAAGGGACGCGCAGTCACAAGCACCCACGCAGGACAATCGTAGCGAACGTGTTACAGGTGAAGCGCTAGCAAGGAACACGCAGTCACAAGAACCCACACAGGACAATCGTAGCGTACGTTCTACAGGTGAAGTGCTAGCAAGGGACGCGCAGTCACAAGCACCCACGCAGGACAATCGTAGCGAGCGTGTTACAGGTGAAGCGCTAGCGAGGAACACGCAGTCACAAGCACCCACGCAGGACAATCGTAGCGTACGTTCTACAGGTGAAGCGCTAGCAAGGGACGCGCAGTCACAAGCACCCACGCAGCACAATCGTAGCGAGCGTGTTACAGGTGAAGCGCTAGCAAGGAACACGCAGTCACAAGAACCCACGCAGGACAATCGTAGCGTACGTTCTACAGGTGAAGCGCCAGCAACGAACACGCAGTCACAAGAACCCACACAGGACAATCTTAGCGTACGTGCTACAGGTGAAGTGCTAGCAAGGGGCGCGCAGTCACAAGCACCCACGCAGGACAATCGTAGCGTACGTGTTACAGGTGTAGCGCTAGCAAGAAACACGCAGTCACAAGCACCCATGCAGGACAATCGAAGCGTACGTGTTACAGGTGAAGCGCTATCAAGGAACACGCAGTCACGAGCACCCACGCTCACATACAGACAAATGCACTCTGGGCCTATAAAGGCACCAGCGGCAGATTTGCTTGCTTGGGCGTGCTCGTGGGCTGCCACTTTCGAGGGCGAATCGTGCTAAAATTTAAATACACGAGCCTCCAGAGGTCGTGCAACCTTGCTTTTGCTTGCTTGCTTGCTTGCTTGCTTGCTTGCTTGCTTGCTTGCCTGTCTGTTTGGCCGCTTGACTCATTGTCTGTTCGTCCAATAAATGTGCAAACAAACAATCCAGCACGCCATTTCCAGGCACCGCCAGCTGAACCAACCATCTAAGGAACATGGTATGTCTGATACCCCCTACGGGGGGGGGGGGTAGTTGGCTAGGGGGTAGTTAGACATACCATGAAAGGAACAAAGTCAGGCACAACTCAAAACCTGCATGCCAGGCATCCAGCATGTCACTCACATCCTTGGGCTGCCACAGGCTGGGCCGGCCCCCGAACGCCGTTTGGTTCGGCAGCTTCTTCGCCAGATTGCCGGGGAAGGTATCCATTACCGTAATGCACGCCCAGTCGTCGTGGCCTTGGTCTGGCAGGGTCCTTAAGCATCCACCAACCAAAACCAACCGAAAGGGAGACATGGTGGACACTGTTGCCAAAAAAAAACGCAAGCCAACGCAATGAACTACAGCAGCCATCATGCGATCTTTGAATCAACCAGAAAGGAAACTATAGGAAAGTAGCATTCATTTTCCACAAGAAGGTTTGTATGACCGAAGAGCCGAAGGGACATGAACGGATTGCCTATTGTTTTTCAGACACCCAAATGAAACAAGCCCTACAAAAGTCACACGCGCCTACCTCCTGACACGACAAGCGCAAAGGCGCACAGCACCAAAATGGTGGAACCACAAAAGCAACACGCGTGCCACAGATGGTTGAACCCCGCGAGAAGGGACAGTAATCACAACAAAAAGTTGAACTCGCTACCAGTTGCCACGATTGAAAACTGGCGGTACCCACGATAAACATCTGGAACATGGATTTTGAAAAAGGGAAGACTACAGGCCATCCTGTCTGGAACCCTGCGCAACGAAAGCAAACGTGGCGAACAGAGTTTAAGTCACTAGAACATGGAAAGGGTTGGGCGCTCATGTTTTGTGTCCTCCCCATTCTGACAATAGATCACCAATGGGGACAAACCCCTGAACCCCTGTTTGTTCGAGCCCCAAGCTGCTTGGTGGGTCCACAAACCAAAACGGCAAAATTGAGGATGGGGTCCCGCCCCACCAGTTTGGGGGTTGTCAAACTTTCAGGGGCCTATGATTCTGGTAGTCCAAGATCAAATTTATGTCTAAACAGGTTGGGGGATGGAACAAATTTAACTGGGCTGTCCTCAGATCCCCTGCCGGAAAGTGACTAACCCCAAGCTTTAGTGGGTGAAATGGGGAGGCCCGAACCCAAAATCCGAAATATGCCCAAAAAACACCGAACATTTGGGCTCCCGGCATCCACCGCCTCCGCCTGGCAAAAAAAGGCGAGAACTGCCGTCGAGCGGCAGGTCTTGGAAGGCGGCACCTTCCGCATGGACGGGGGCACCTGGATGACATCGATGCCCGGCTTCCAGGTTAGAAGTCCTGTGGACAACATCCACCGTTCAGAAGCCCTGTCTGATGATTCAGCTGTAAATAAAAACCGACCATGGTTTCAACCATGGTTTCAAAGTGGTGTCCATCCACAGTATGCCGGCAAACGACTTGCCTGAATCCGGGGAGGAAACCCGAAAACCAAAAGGGCCAAATAGGTGTGTCCATGTGTGTCCTCTTTTTTTTGGGGGGCCCAAAAGGGTGGCTTTCCTTTTGGTGTCCTTTTAAAGAAAAGGGTGAAAAGGGTATCCTCAAAACAACTCAAGTCCAAGGTGGCTTTCCTTTTGGCGCCCTTTCAATCCAGGGCTACTCTCAACATAAAACTGTTCTGATGGTTGGATACCAAAGATAAATAGACCAAGCTTCTACCACTCAATATTTCATCCTGGTGTGAACCTGATGCTACATCATTTCATCACAGAAACAATTGGCAACGAGGATTCTCCAAGGACCTTCATCATGGGTAAGCTGTTTTTTTTCTTTCTCTTTTGGGGGGTTCGCTACAAATTGCCCAATGACCTCCCGCCTCGGTTGCCGCCCAGGCGCTGAGAACTGCTTTTATCATCGTTTAAGAGCCCGGAGCAACCCGGTCCTTTGATCACGCCCAGCTGTGGGCCAACCACGCGCACCTGCAAGGAAGGGCACTGCAATGTCAGGAACATGTTGGAACCGTTAAGAGGAGCGGCAAATGCCAGGAATCCACATCAAAAATGGGAGGGGGTCTATCGTGTTTTTCTTCTTCTTTTTCTGGAGACAAAGCCCTGTTTCTATGAAAATTATTATAGTTCGCAAATTGGCAACAAGGAATCTCCCAGTAAGGACCTTCATCATGGGTAAGCTCGTCTTTTCCCGTTTTGGGGGCGCGGCGCTACCATTTGCCCAGACCAGTGACCTGCCGCCTCGGTTGCCCCCCCAGGCGCTGAGAACTTGCAGGCCTCCGCGGTACCATGAGTCATAATCAATACACGGTGTTTCTACCTGGGTCGGCCAGACAAGTCGAACAACTCGTCTTCCAGTTGGTTAAGACCCCTGAAAAACAATATGTCCAGTAGTGACCAATTCTTTTCAAAACCAACAAGGGAAAATAGAAAACATATGCTTAAGCAAATAGAAAGTAGTCGTGTCCCCCGGTCTCAACCGAAAAAATCCACCTCGGGAGGGTGACCCCCCCCCCTGGGCACCCCTTGGAGTCTGTTCGAACCCCGGGCCTGCACGCTGGTCACGGAGACGCCAGCGGCTTTGCCCACCAAGTCCCGCAGCAGATGCAGCGAGATGAAGCCACAGCCGCCAGACCTCGTTTGGGAAGTCCCAAAATGGGCAAATGGACCACCCCAAAATGGGCGTAAATGGGTGGTTTCCTTGGCGTCCATTTAAAACCAGGCCGGACACCTTAGACAAAAGACACACCCACCAGGCAATAAGGGCCTATTTAGGCAACTCAAGTTGTGCTCATAGTGATGTGTAATTCTTTCAGCGCCTGATATGACTGGAAAGGTCTAACTCAAACAACGAGACTGGAACATAGATGGATCAGTTCAACCAAAGGCCAGATCCTAAGTGAGGGGGGACATGAAAAGGACGCGCCTGTCTCTCATACTTATGACTTAGTTTGGTTTTAAAGCGCCCTTACGGCCCAATTCGAGTTTTTTGGCCCTTAGTGCTCTTGGGAAGCGCCAAAAAACCAATGGGTCCCTTGTGAGTTTTGTGGGATTGCCCAGCTCGAGTCAGCAACCACAAATCCTCAGAGCGGACTCTGATTTCGGGGAATCCTGAGATGAATTTGTGGAGAGATGACACAAACCCCCTGTTTGATGAGCAGAGCGAATGACAGCATCCCCCTGAACCAGCAAGCTGTGTCATCTATTTACCCCATGCATTGAATCGCCCGTGGTGACTTCCTCACTCAGGCAGCCACTTACTTTTGTGGGGCAATGGGTCACAAGGAAGAGGAAGGGGGTCGTCAAACAAATTCGCGGGTGGGCTCTTCCCAGTTCAAAGCAAAATTATGTCTTCTACCCCAAAAATCAATGAGACCTGGGTGGCCAACCGGCCAACCGGAGCCCTGGTAAGTCTGTCGACTGAGCACTGGGCGCAGCCGAATCCACAGGCTCAGTAATCCACTCGAAGATGTCTGCCCTCCTGGGTTCTGGCTGCAAAAGCCTGGACTCAACCCCCTTCTCCTAATCCCCCTCCGCCTTCCCACGAGTTTCCTCCATGGCTGTGGGTCAAAACCCTGCACCTCTGGTGAACCTCAAAGTAGGTGGCAAATGGATGTTCATCCACCCCAAAATGGGATCGCCATAGGTTCTGCCCCATGGCCACATCCTAAAGATACATGCGACACGGGAAACGGGGGGGGGGGGCAGGGAAGGGTCAGAGTGCTCAACGGCCAGCACCCCGTTGCCACCCAGCCTAGTGTCGGACCTAAAGAGGCTGAACAAGAAAAAATGTTCTCCCTGGCTCTACCCCCGGGCCAACCCAGCGCTTCCCATTGCATCAACAACTGGTGCTTCCCCTTCTAAGAGGTAGGTCCAGTTGATTCCAAAACTTGACATAATAAATTCAATCCACTTCCGAGTAAGCACAGCACGCATAAATGTGTGCAATGTTACTTTTGAGTTGGGGGTAAGCGCTCACTATCAAATAGACAGACCACGCTGTGCAACCATCCACTTGTTTAAGCGAACATGTTCAAATCACTTCTGTGTTCACTGTGCCAACTGGTCCGGTCATTCTTGCGGGGACATAACAATTTGTGCGATATCAAAGTGGCAAATCCCTGTGGCTACGTTGTCACTGTCAAGGGGAGTCCCTGATCACAGAAAGTGGCCACATGCTGTGGTTGTTTCAATCATTTGGGGGCACCCAACGTAAATGATGTTGTTCTTTCTGGCTTCCCCAATGCGAAAAGGGTGCCTTCAACAAAAGAAACGCACCCAACACAACACAACAAGCAATGACATGCTCTCAACAAGCTCTGCTATGGTTCCCCTTTGCAGACGTGCTGGGGCATGGTTGTTTGACCCAAACCCCTAGTGGCCATGGGAAAGAAGGGCACTCTTTTTGCTGGCAGTTGATCTTAAAGGGAAATCCCCTCCAAACAAAAAGAACAAGGGCACCACTTAGTGTCTGGGTTCAACACATCTGCAATTATTCTATACAACAATTGCCGCCAACAATCTGAAACAAGATGCCACTCTTTAAACAATTCTGAGAAAGCAACTTGAACCAATTCAACCAATTCTGAAAAAAACAATCTACAAAAACAGCTCTGAAAACACGCATGCAACAATTCTGAAACTCAAAACAAAAGCACACCTGAACAGACTTTGCCGCCGCGCTCCTCCAGCAGACCTTCCCGCGGCTCTGCAGGAGCTCCAGCCGTGCCGCGCACTTCTCCGCCACCGAAAGCGACGCAAAGTCCGCGAGTCTCTCGAGCCGCAACTGGGCGCACTGGAAGGAATCAGCTGCCAAGTACCTGGCGAAACGGAGGTTTGAAACCTCCCCGGAGGCGGGTGCCTCGTCATTGATACCCGTCTGTTCGTGGGTTTTTTGAAGGGAAACCACAAGGAGAACCACCATTTTGGTGGTGGTCCACTAAAAAATGGCACACCCATGTTGCTTGGGTGCCCTTCTGATGCTAGCAACCTTGCTTCTGTTGCTCTGCAATTAATCAAGTACTTGAGTCGTGATGAACACCAATTGTACGTCTACCTGGGGATCTCTATAACTTTGGAAGGAGGGGAATGGATCACGTGAAATGAACAGTGTATCAAAACCTGGTATTAAAGTGGTATACCAAAAACCAAATAAAGGGTCAAAAAGGCGGATATCCGAATGGGGATATGAATTGCTGTCTAGCCTTCATCTATCGCGGTTTGTGTTGTGGCTCACTCGGGATCGTGCCTCCAATGGGCTATGGGGGGGGGGGGGGGGGGGGGGCATCTTGGATAAGCCTAGGATGAGCCAAGGATAAACTCTTAATAGAACTTTGCTTTCAATGTGCAAAGCTTCAAAGCCTTGATATTGCAAGGGGCTGAATAACTACACGGTTGCCCTATGATCTGAGATGCAATCCAACCCGGTATCAAACAGATCCACTCTGTTCCCCAAACCAGGCATTCACTTTTTCGCAGCTGTGTTCCACCACTCCCTCACCTAAGAGTGCATGTGTTCCAAAGGAACCCCCCTGGACCCCGCTCAAGTCTGGAGGATCAGCCCCAAAGGTCTCATTTGGCCTGAGGCCTGAGCCCCACATTGGGGTCTGGGGTGTCCTTCTGGCAAAAGCGCCATGCACTGAGTCCCTTCCAAGGAACATGTGTGCGGAAAACCCCTTGATTGGAGTACACCCCAATCAGAATTCGGTGGCCGGGCTGATCCCAGCCACACAAAGGCCCAAATGCCCTTGGATGGTGCTAGATTTTGTGGCAAAGTACCTCCTCCGGGAAAGTTGGCGGTTCCTTGAATTCCGGACCCCCTTTTGGATGTCTGGGCAACTGAAGCAAGCGCAGATTTTTGAGCAAATCAAGTCAAGCGTACCTGGGCAGAACAAATGGATCGTCCCATTGGGGGGCTCAAGGAAACAAAAAAAACACCAAGCCGTTACGTGAACAAAGAAACACCAGGAGCACACCAAGCACCAAGGTGCAAGAAGTGAATCCTATTCTTCTTGTAGCCCTGCTGGCCAGGCTTGTTATTGCTTGGATCCTTCGCCGAGACCAGCTCAAAGCGCTTGCCTGGGGAGTCAAACATGGCTACCACCAAACTCTTCAAGTGAACCAGGCCCGGATTACCTTGTTAAAATGGGGGGGGGTGATCAATATTCCTGGCCTTCAAACGACAATGGCGTATCTTTGTCCCATGTCGTGGGAAAGATCCTTGTAATTAGTGGTTTCCCCAATGGTCATCCCATGTAAATCAACCCCAGAAAAAAAAGCAAGAAAAAACACTGCTTGGTCATCCCACGTAAATCAACCCCAGTTGAAACAAACCCCTGCTGTTTCAACAACCTCCAGGCTCTCCACATTCCAAGTAGCAACCCCAAAAGTCGAACCCGAGGGAACCGAATTCCTTTGACAGCCGGGGTCCACATGGATCCTGGTTGCTTGCACCAATTTGGGCCATTTACCTCACCATCTTCCATTTGCAGGTCGGTTGAAAGGGAAGCTGAAAGGAAAACCGCCAGTTCGATGCCATTATACACACAATACATTTGACACACCGGCACGCATACCCATTTTGCAACCACCTTCCTCCTTGCTTGATGTGTTGGCCCGGGCTCTGCCAGTTTCCACTGAACTCCGACGTCCTGCTCTGTAAATCCTCCTTGAAGAACTCCTGCGGGTGTCATAGCGGTGACCGTTGAGTGGGTTTGCACATGGTGGGGAATGACATCTGTGGAAGATGCTTTGCCACCAATCCCCCCAAAAAGGGGCCTGATTTCTTCTTTGTTTTGGGTGACCCGCAAAATTGGATAGAAGACACCAATAGGTTCTTTTCGGATGCACACATGAATCTCCTGTGCGAGCGATCGGAACCCGTGAATCTGAGGGGACCGCTTTGGCTCACCTTTATGAGGTCTCTCAAACGGGTTCTTCACTCAGGCACGGCAAGTACTTTCTGAAGACTCAACAAACAACTGATGCAGCTTGAAATCTGGAGCAGAGCAATGATGCCAAACCCCAAAAAGGCAAAGTTGGTGACCCCAAGACTCGGCGACCTCCATAGGAAAAGTCTAGCCGTTTGACCTATTGCAAGAAACTCATCTGAACTTGGCCCTCTGAATTCCAAAAATACGTTCCGATTCTGTCTCTTACAGCGTCTACATGCGTCTACCCCACGATATAGCATAACTTTGGAGGAGGCCCACTGTTGGTTTCGCACGGACTCCTCGAGGAAGGTCGACTTCATGACATCCTGGCCATCTCTGTCAGCCTCCCAGTCACTTCGGCGACTGCACTCGTCGCTTCGGGGGGTGAGGTCGGACACATCGCTCTGGGTGTCGCCTTACTTGCAGCAAAGGACCGCCGTTTTGGGGCTCAAGAAAACCAGCAAAACTTTGTCGGAAGGGCTTCTCAAAACGGTGAAACCCAAAAGTATGCTTTCCCCTTGAGGGAATCAAATTTGGCCACCAACCTGGTGCGGGGGGGGGGGGGGGGCAAAATTTGAGAATCCCCCCTCCCCTCCCCGAAACTCCGGAAACTCACGTAGAACCCCAAAGGGTCGCTTTGCTTAACGAAGTCACACTCAGAGTAGCTCTCCTGCACGCGAGACAGATCGAAGTTCACGACCTTCTGCTCGAACTTCACCCAAACGCTGCCGTGCTTGACAGCCGTTACGACACCTGACTGGCTGGGTATCAAAGCCGCGCGGGAACGGACCCAGTAAAGGATTTGCGCATGCTCCTTAAACCCTGAGCTCCGGAGAAAAACATGGCATGAACTAGGGGATCCAGAAACAAGAGGAAAAAACAACAAACTCACAAACCTTTGTGGGATCTGTTGGGGCAAAGTGGAGATATTACGTTATTTAGTTCATCACGATGAAGCCATCAGGTCATCCCTGACAGCCACAGGTCCTTACATTTCAATTAAGGATACTGTGCTAGGTTGTTTGAATTGGAATCGTTACTCCTGATCCGCAATCCACAAAGGAACACCACACGAAGGGAAACTGCCATCTGGCACAAAGGATTGAGGGTCCTGCTTCTGCATCCAATGCTGGAATCCAATGCTTTCAAGACACCGACGCAGGATCTGTATTTGCCTTCCGCCACTCGCACAGTTGCTCCCACCTCCACCGTGTGCTGAGCCGTCACTCCTGAGAAGGAGAAGTTGCAGGGCACGGGTGCAGCAACTAATGATAGGGCTGTGGGTCAAAACCCTGTCAAAATGAAGCCAGAGGTTATGCCCCATGGCCATAGATCAAGGGAAGGGTGAACACGGGTGACATGTGAGCCGCAAACGCCCTGGAAAGTAGATGCTGATCCCCTTCTTGACCCTCTCTTTCTCAGATGCTTTCTGCTCCCCTGCTAAAAGTTTAACTTTTGGTGGGTTAAATGGAACCTACCACTAAACACTAAAAGACTAAAAAGCTAAGGGGATGGCTGGGAGCCACTAAGCTCAGCACCCCCTGCAGAGCGTCCAGCTGCTCTTTTGGCTTCTTGTCGCGCTGGCCGCCGCTGGCAATTCCCCATTCGAACGGAATTCAAGCGTGATCAGCTCTGGGCAGAACCGCTCAGGCCAAGGGCTGAATGCAATCTGTGGATCTCGCTTGGGCATGCATATCTATGACTTTTGCATGACATGCCGTCATTCTTGCGATCATATCGGGATCCATAAGCCTATAGCAGCGGTTGCGCCGAGCTCCATCGTGTGTTCGGCCCTCACTTGCCAAGCCTGACCTGCCAAGCCTGCTGCGTGCTAGCAACGACCCTGGCATTGATTGGTTTTGAAGAGCACCCGCAGCCATAGGATCCAAAGCCACCTTTACAACCCGTTGACAACCCCCACAAACCTGTTTCCTCAAAAGGCAACTAAGGCCCTGTCAAGGGCGGGTTTATACAAAGGAAAGTGGACTGAGCTGTCCTCAGATCTCCTGCTATAGTTTAACTTTTAGTGGGTTAAGTGGGGGAAACCCCACCACTAAACCAACTAAAAGACTAAAGAACCGCATGGCTGGGAGCCAGCAAGTTGAAAGGGAGATGACTCCTGGACAACTCCCCGCCGTCGCTGTCGCACTGTGCCTGATACTTGGAGGAAGAGGCTCTGAGGGCAATGCGCGCAGTCGTTCGATCTCCTGGCGTTTCTGGAGAGAAACGGGTCTCAGGAAAATGATCCAAACATATCCCCCTCCCCCAAGTCATAATTGCGCCATGGCAATGATGGGAGGACTGGTCACAGAGTTGATTCAATCCTGCAAAAGACAGGACGGCACTTGTTTCAACCCTGCGACCCTTTTTTTAACCCCACCATTTTTAAAACCCTACCACCTTTTTCCCCAACCCTACCATTTTTCCAAAAGGGCCCCAAAAGAAAAAGCAATACCCCATGTCTAGCCTTCTGGTTTGGATCGTTGGCTCGGGTTCCCACCCGAGCAAGCGCTTGGAGAAGTCCGGAAAGTGGAACTTCTCCGTACGAGTCAAGCAGAGAAACACCCGGGCTGGTGAGGGTCATCTGCTCAACAAACAAGATACCGAAGACGTGCTTAGATGGGTCACTCCCACGACTGCTTTATCACTTGGATTGGATTGCGTTGGTATCACATAGGGGTTGATCAATATTCCCTTCAGCCCCCACATGACCATCAGTAACTCTCCCCATTTAGTGGGAAGTATCATCTTTTGAGTGGTTTCCCCCAATGGTCATCCCATATACAGGACCCTTCATGGATGCTGACAGTCCTTCGTCTCTTGCACGAAGGACTTCGGCACGAAGTGTCCAGTGCCGTAGCCTGCACCCCGGCAGTGTCGTTCCATGTGTGGTGACAAGGGAACCCTGTTCGGGGTTGGGTTTTGAGTGAAACCAACCGGAAAGCTCCCACTTTTGAGGGGGCGGGCACCTCATCTATTTGCGTAAATGGTCATAGTTTACCAACCTGAAATCAACGGCCCAAAGAAGAATCTTCACAGCTCGGTGAATCTATGCTGGCGCAAGCAACCCTTGGCAAGGAACATATGTACACAGTCTCCTACAGAAGGAAGGCTTGTGCCGGCTTGCAAATGACATGTTGATGTTGACTCCGTCGAATACCAAACCTCACACATCGCTCAATGTCACAAGTTTCGAAGCGAAACAGCCAAGGCCGCTTGTGCACTTGGCTTCGGATGTGAAGACACTTGGTATATGTCGACACCTCACCAACGACACACTCGCGGATCAAAGCGTTGCAAATGAATTCGACGCCCCGCTGGAAGCTGCTGCCAATGCTACTGCCAGAGCTAGCACTTCCCATGACAAACCCCCCCACGCACCTTCAAAAACGCAACTCAAAGAGGCTAGGCCCACAAAAACAACTAGGTCCTCCAGTAGAGAGGTTAGAATAAGGGTACCCTTTTTTCTGTATAGTCTATTTTAGTAGGGGAACCCTCCCCCAAAAAAGGGTAAACCGCAACTGGACTCCTGTTCTTTTTTGTGCCCTTGACCCACCAGGACAGTTCCGAGGCGGAGGCGGTCCAGGAGTCCAGTTGAATGTATCCACAAAATGGGCGGCTTGCATTTTCAGCCGATCCAAAGGTGTTCCTTTTGGTTTTCCTTAACCACCCTTTTGGGGTGTCTTTTTCAGGGGATCCTCATTCACCACCCAAACAAGGGTAGCCTCAAAAGACGAGCCACCCATGTGGGCTTTCTCCAGATCGACGTGCCTCCGGAGCGACCCATGCCGCTGCTCTGGTTGGTAATCTGCTCCTCTCGCTTGGTCAAAATTGAGTCCCTTTCGTGCCTAAGGACATGGGATATCTACTGTGGATGGACAAAATCCATTCGCAACACCCAAAACACACTGGAAGGAATTGATTCCCCTGTAAATTCCAACAACTCATAATTTCCCATGGTTTCAAAGTGGTGCAGGATTTGGTCCATCCACAGTACGGATCGTCCGATGCTCCCAAAAGACCATGGCCTATTGGACGTATCCTTTTGGAAGCCCTGTTTGGTTGTTTTTGAAGGGAAGCCCGAAGGAAAACCCAGCGTTTTGGGATATGTTTGGGGTGGTTTTTTAAAGAAAGACACACCCGTTTGGATGTGGCTTTGAATCGCTTGGGCTTAGTTGCTTGAATAGACAAACTCCCAAACTCCAAAGAACGCGGCTGGGAACCACCAAGGGCTTAACAAGGGCAAGGGCTTAACAAGGGCAAGCATACTCTACTTGGCAACTTGGAGACGGGGGTCGTCCAGTGTGCTGTAACATGGGTCATAAATGTAGTTACCAGCCACTCACTAAGTAAGTACCCGGCCCCTTTTAAGTAGGCCATGCAACTACATTCTTTGAGCCGCCCTAGAACTCAGGTTGTCCTTCAAGACTTCCTCAGGCTGAACAGACCATGTCTGGTTCTGCTGCTTACATCTGAACTGCCGCAAACCGCTGGCGGTGACCTCAAGCACCGGTTCAAGTCCCTTCCACTCCCCAAAGCCCTCCACGGAAGACCCGCAGTTGACACCCGGCAACAAGTCCTTCCAATCAGAGGTCTACCTGCCCTTGTTTTGCTCACCGGCTGAGTGGATGGCCCCAAAAAAGTCCAAACTTTTTGTTGACCACCCCAAAAAGTTTAAAGTTCATGAACTCAGGAAGTGAGTTTGCGTACTACAGCTGTTTCTGCCATCAGGATGTTGCGCTACCACACTCCATGCAGCATTCCAGTGTGCGTCTGTTTGGCTCAAATTGAGGCTTGCAACACCATATTTGTGTCTCATGGAGTCTTACACCACCACATCACACCTTGTGAAGGAAATTCCAGGCGCGTCTCACAGTCAACTCCAAAAAACAAACGCGCCAAACCACCATGGAAATTAGAAGGACACGCGTAAAACGGGCAAAACTGCAGCTCCCCACAGGACGGCTTGGTGGCTCGAAATGCAAATTCCTTCGCTCCCGGATCCCAGGCAAGCTGCAATAGTTGGAAGCCGGCCATGCCTCCGTTTTCAAGGGCCTCCCCTGTGCAAATGGGGCGTCAAAGTACTGGGGACAACAAGAATGGGTGGCTTCCAACTTGTGCCTTCCAACTTGTGCCAAAAGTTGAAAAGATGCGAAAAGGGTAGTGTAGGGGGCGACCTACTTCCACAGAGTACTCCCCCATGACAAAACTTGGTCTAGCCCTACACCCGGCTTCCCGTTTCTCGGTGCCAGCGCCTGCATCTTCATGATCCATCGCACCAGGTCGTGGCAGCGCACCGAAGGCAGCGGGGGGCAATGGTCCTAACATGGCTGTGGCTAAAAAAATGCGTACCCAAAATGGCACCTTGGTAAATGGAACCAAAGACTAAAACACGCGTAACCCCAGCTCTTTAATTTTGAGCCACACCCACATGGGTATGGGTCAAAATCAACCCACCAGGATATGGACCGCATGTTTTAGTCTTTGGTTCCATTTATCAAGGCAAGCCATTTTGGGTTCGCCAACATGTCCTAACCAAATCCACTGCCGTGAATGGGAATTTGGCAAATCGGGGGGAAGGGTGGTTTAGGTGGAACGTTGACCAGGTGTAGACTGCGGGGGGTTGTCAGAAAAGTTGCCCTTTTCGGACCCTGGTGCCATTCAGGTACGAGCTAAGACAACAACAACCGGAAGTCAAACGTGATGCGGTCATAATTTAACTGTGGCAGTGCGCACACACCAACCAAACGAAACTGCACGCCTTTGCAATGGACTTTGCAGATTGTCGGAACTCTCCAGACACCAAACTGCAGAGTAGGCCTTGCACGAACCTTCTGAATCATTCTCCCAAACACTCCAAGGTTAAAGTAGTCAACAGTTGGGAGTCATCATGCCTGACATGGTGTATGCCGGAGTGCGCAACTACTGTAGTTTGCACTACTGTTTTGTTCCAGAGGGAAACACGCGCATGGCTCGTTGGCTGTTGTAGCCTGCAATGTTTGCTTGGATGATAATGTAAAGTGGACACAGGCGCGAGCCGAACTCACCGGCGCATGAAGCCAAATTCGGGAGTCGCCGCTTCGGCAATCACTGAGAATCACACAGAACAACAACACTAGGTCCTCCAGTACAGAGGTTAGAATAAAGGTACCCTTGTTCTGCGTCTATTTTAGTAGGGGACCCTCCCGCACTACTGGATGACCTAGAACAGGAAGCGCCCAAAACCCAACCAAAAGAACAAGCAAGCAAGCAAGCAAGCAAGCAAGCAACCCAACAAGTGAAACAAAGGCGCGGATGGCCTCCCCCAAGAAGTCGCGGATGGCCTCAGACACAGGACTGAGCTTGACATCTCCGCGGACCAATGTTGACCCCATATGGCCATGGGTCAAAATCCAATTCGGACCCCCAGTGAACATCCCAATCCCAACTAAAATAGGTTCCAAACTGGGTGGTGCAGCGAAAACCCCAAAATGGGATCCCATTGGTTTTTACCCACAGCCATATTAATCAACCCCAGCTTGTTCATAGGGGGTGTCCCTGCGCTTGGAATCAACCCACTTCTGGAGGGGGACACCGGGACCCATGAAAAATAAACTGGGGTTGATTTCTTTGGGGTCAACATCAATGGACTCTCTTGCTCGGCCTTCTACCGTTTTCTGCTTTCTTGTTGGTTCAGGCGGGAGAAGGTCGGGGATCGTTAAATTGCCCAGGCAAACGCGTCAGCCCAAAGGAACTCCCATCAGCCATGGGCTTCGGTTTCTATCAGCCATGGCGCCGGAGAGCTGCTGGGGGCCCGCACGAGAGCGCGGGTGCGCAAAGCGTACTGGTTCAGGGTCTGGCACAAGGCTTCCCACGCCAAGTCGCTAGCTGACTGGCTGATTCATTGACCAACCAGTCGACCGACCCACCGAGCAACTCACCAAACCAACCAATGAGCCAGCCAGCCAGCCAGCCAGCCAGCCAAGTCACTAACTATAACTCATGTTTGGTCTTTTAAACATCCAACTAACAAAGTGACTAGCGAACTGACTAAATCACTACCTAGTTGTGAAGCGAATCACCAGTCTGGCATACAACTTGGAGCGCTTGGGGAGTGCCGCTTTCCGATTGACTGCCCAATGCTGTGCTCCGCAATGGCAAAATGGCATACTGAGACGTGCATCATTCAAGGCAAATCATGACTTGGGTGTGGGTCAAGACTAAACCAACAGGAGGCCACAGATTTCGGTCCATGCTTCCACTTGCCAGGGTTCCATTTTGGGTACCTATTTTTGACCCACAGCCATTTGGGTAGTTGGCCTCCAAAAGTGCGAAATTGCGGTGGTTGCAGGATAAGCTCAAAGTTTCCACCACGTACGCGGGGTTTGTTACAGGCAGTGACAATCCAAAAAACAGAGGCTTGTGTTGGGAGCAATCATATCAATCCATTGGTTTAGCATGTCTGAAGCACATATTTGAACACATCGCTCATGTCCAAAGCACCACAGAGTCAGTTCAACGAGAATCACCGCAGTGTATGGATTTTCCGAAAGCGCCCTTTTGCCCAAGACCTGCCCTAGAAACTCTGCTCCCGAGTGGGACTCCTGGTAGCCTGGTAGCCCGACCTCCACTTGGCTTTGTCGGGGTTGCTCTCCGAGAAGCTTGGCCCCGTAGATCATGAAACTCTGTCAGCGTCCCAAGGAATGTCATGTTGTCTTGAGGCCACATGAACCACCACAGGTTCCCAATCAAAAACTCATACTTGCACTTGTGTTGCTTGGGGCAGGAACCACCAAAAGTTCAAACATGTTCCAATTAAACATCATAGTCCAGTCATAGTGATCATCTTGAAAGAAGCAAGCTCCTACTAGAAACCCAACCAACAGCTCCACAGGTCGAAGCCTCCAGCTGAGAGAAGTTCCAGAGCTGCAGGACCTCAACGCTTCGGCTGCGCGCCCTTTATCACATCTGGTTCCATGGTCAGTGCTACATCGCTAGGTCCTCGAGATTTGAGAGGGTAGAATAAGTTGGTACTTGATATATATATATATATATGTTTTTGTTTTTTTGTTGTTTTTTTCCGGGCCGTCTATTTTAGTAGGGGATCCCTCCCAACCAAAAAAGGGGAGAGAAGGGCACTGGGGCACCTCGCTAGCCTTAGCTACCTGAAGGTTTCCCGGGTAGAACCACCCATCCATGGGCATACCTTCCTGAAGATGCGGGCTGCTGCCTTGCCCTAGGTTGGCCAACGATATGGCTGCTTCTTGTTTGAGGGTCCACTTTTTGAGGTTGGTTTAAAGGGAAACTAACATACAAATCACGAGTTTGGTGGGGTGCCCCTATTCTGAGACCAGCCCGTCTAAGTTAAAGCAGAGCTTAGGATCCAGGTCGAGTGTTCTCTGAAACGTGAGTTGCTGTGATATCAACAGGGATCCTTACATTATACACCTGAACATTGCCTTGTCAATGGTGGTTTCCCCTTGTTTTTGGAAAAAGCCATGTTTTGAATGTGCAAAATGTATCTTTTAAGGAGCCCTGATCAAGGGACAGCCTGTATGACAAACGAAAGAGCCGCAGTCTCTCAGACAAGACCTGAAAAATCCACACAGTCAGGGTGTGTTTCACTGTTCGGCCATTTCAGAAACCCCGGTTGCTTTCTGCTCGCCTGCTAACAGTTTAACCTTTTAGTGGCTTAATGGAAAACCCATTAGGTGGCAAAAAGTTAAAGTCCATCACATCCAAGCAAAATGCACCAAAGAAACGGTTGACACAAGGGGCTTAAGCAAATGCAGGTTGTTTTTGCCTTTTTTCCCAAGGCCGCTGGGCATGTGAGGAAACCAGAAAAAGCCAACTCCGAAATCCATGTTTAGGGCGCCCAGCTGATGACACGTAGCTGACAAACATCTTGGCTGAGGAAATGATGGCATGGGACATTCGGACCCGAATGTCCCAGGCACAATCGCATCCATGTGTGCCAAAGGGCAAAACAAAACATTTCCAGTAGTGATAGATTCCCTTTAAAACCACAAGGGGAAAAATTAAGAAATATTCTTCAGCAAATGAGACAAGGCGCTGGGCAACTGGGCCTAAAACCGCCGTGAGCTTCCGAGTAACCTCCCCCACCCACCTCGAGCCAAAGCCAAAGCGCGTCCGAGGCCGAGGCTTTGCCATTCTCCCTCACCTGCGGTTGGGGGAGTTTTTGGAACTCAAATGTCCATGGGTCAAAATCCAAATCGGACCCCCAGTGAACATCCCAATCCCCAGTAAACTAGACTAAAATGGGTGGTGCACCTACCCCAAAATGGTACAATTGGTTTTCACCCACAGCCAAATTGGGTTCCTGGAGGCCAACTTTCTCGATGTGGGGGGGGGGCTCGGTCTTATGGAGGTTCCGGTGGGTTAAGGCACTTTGAAGCTTCCTCCCAAACCACTGCCACTTCGCATATGGATGCTTCGGATTGAAGAAGCCAACCCTGCGATTGGTCACACAGACAGACACACCCATGACCGGAAAATATGACTCTGTAGCTGCGGTACAGCGAACTGCAGCTTTGGCCAAACCCGCACAAGGGCATGTCTTGTCATATTGTACCAGGATTTGCTTCTTGAGCAAGCAAATTTTTCGGGACATGTGTTGTAAAGGCATTCCACACTTTCCACGGGGGGTGAAGCAAAACATTAGATATCCATTGGAGCAGTGCTTTTTATTTGGTGTTCTGGCCGGGGCTTAGACACTGCTGGGGAGCCTGTGCTGGGAGCTTTGCGGGGCCAGAATTTGTGGAAGGGTTGCCTGCGCGAGGCTTCGCGACAAGACGGTGGCTTCGCGGAGTGACTTCGCGGAAGTGCTTGTAGCTAGTCAATTGAGTGGTGGGTTATATTCTCTTTAATTTTCCATTGACGTATGAAACCCTGCCACGAAACCTTTCGCGAAGCTTCCGCGGTGCGAAGGGTACCTTCCGCAGGCATGTTTCCATGTATAAGTTTGTATAGGTGCTTCGGCGGGGCTTCCGCAGGCAAGTTGCTTCTGGAAACTGAGGAAGGTAGCTTCCGCGAGGGAATTCGTGTGCACGGTTTGCTAGCAAACGTGCTTGGCAACAACCACCCAAACGAAATTTCGAAATCAAACTACTCCCGCAAATCAACATCCCTTCCGCGAGCTCGGGAGAAAAAACCGTCAGGCCTTCCGCGAACCTTCCGCGGCAGTGCGGCGCTACCTGTTTTGTTGATATGTCAACGGAAAAGAAAACACCACTCTATTCCTTTTAGCCTTTTAGCCTTGTAGCTAGCCTTCGCAAAGTGGTGAAGCCACTTCGCTGTCAAACCGGGGCCTTCGCGAGAGGCTTTGCGAGTCGCACACAATGTATCACAGTGCCTGCACCCGAAACAATGCTGCTCATTTGGACCGGGTTGCCTTCAAATGGAGCTGGCACCATTTTGGTGGAGTTGCTAACCCCAACACAAAGCGACCAACCATCTCGTGTGTCTTGAGGAACTAAAGGGAAGCCAAAGGGAAAGCAAAGGGCGAGCAAATTGGGCTTCCATTTGCTTAAGACCCCTGGAAACATAAAACAAATACGCGCAGTAGTGATTAAATTCCCTTCAAAACCAAGCAGGGAAACTAAACTGCTATTCCAGGGTCTCCCTCTAAAAGGCAGGAATTATTTTTAGTGATAAATTCCCCGATTCCAACAAGGGACAATAAACAATATAACCAACTGGAAGGGGTCCCTTTAATCCTTTGGGGATCAAACAAACCCGTGCTCGCTCAATGGCCTCGCCTCGCCAACGGTTGCAGGCGATGCATGAGTGTACTGAGGGAACAGCCTCGGTGCAGGCCCCTGGGAGCCCCTGCCTACCCTCGCTATTTCTTGAAACCATGGGAAAGGATTTACGGGACGGGGAATCAAATGAGCAGGATTTTGTCCATCCACAGTATGATTTAAGGCTCAGCTCAGGAGTTCAGGAGAAATCCGGACAGTAAATCTCAACCGTCAGAAACCATGGACTTAATCAACAAATTGGCCCCGCTCCCCTTCCAGGATGGACCCCGCGCTCCCTGCACATTGATTCGGGGTGGGGATGCCCGTGAGAAGCCTTAGAATGGTTTGCCTCTTTGAGCTGATCACGGTCACTGCGTGAAAAGGACCATGTCACCAAATGGCTGTGGGTCAACACCAATGAGATCCCATTTTGGGGTAGGTGCACCACCCACTTTGGTCTATTTCAGTGGGGATTGGGATGTTGATCGGAACTTGATGGGAGTCAGACCCATGCGGGTTCACACAAAAAGGAGCCGCTTTGGGGTCGGTGCAGGCCCAGCTCTACTTCGACCAGACCCACAGGCAATCGGCCACTTGGCCAGGACTTGAGTCTTCTGAGTGCAGCCCCAAACTTACGTAGGCACCAACACAAAACATCTACCGGTCACATGTCCACTCCAAAATGAGGAGAGCAGCAGGCCAATCGAACTGAGCCGAGACTTCCATGAAAGCTAAACTTGTGTAGTTTTTCCTCATGCTTGCATTTTGATCCACCAAGTCTTTCGCAAACCGACTCAGGAAATGCATGGCCACAGAGTCTTGGCCTTCCCTTTCCCGGAGATCATCCCTGGGTTTATGCCTACCTTGGAAGTGGACCGTAGTCCACTTTCACGCTCCAAAAGCGGGGAAATCAAACAATGAAACCCATTTTCCAAACCCGAAGAAAAAAGAAAACACACACACACAACGTGAAGCTTCCCGGTGTTCATGGCAATTCGGCCACCGGCCGTTTCTGTCTGGGGCGCGCCAGCTCCCTCCAAACCTCTCGTCTCAGGCTTCGGCTTCTGAGCATCTCCGTCTTGACGGCCCAGGATCTCATCCACCTCGCCTGTCGCGACTTGACCCAGAAAACCCGACGGCGCCGTTGGCGGCGGCTTGCCAACAAGTCCTGCTGCCTGCTGCTGCGAGAAGTAGGGAACGAGGGAATCTAGGTCCTTCTGTGAGGTTAGAATAAGGGTACCCGACTTTTTCTCTGTAGTCTAGTTTGGTAGGGGAACCCTCCGCCCAAAAAAAAGGCAGAGAACTACTGGGGGACCTAGAAATGAACCTGGGAATTCCCTGAAAGGAAACTACCAGTTGGATGGTTAGGGTCATCCCCTCCTTCCCGAAAATGAGCACCAGCAAGCGGATTTCCTCTGAGGATCTTGGCCTTCCGGGCAAAAGAACACATCCCAAGCGAAGCGAATTCCTTTACGTCAAGAGGATTCCTCGAAACATGTACGGGGTCAACACGGGCCAGTCAAGCTAGGCTAAAATAGCCTATGAACAGGGAAAAACGCACACACACACAGTGTGTGTCACACACACACCAAAAAAAACAATCATCCAAAAAACACCTTTACAAGGATTCAAATCCTCCAACTCAGTTTTCAGCCGGCCACTCAGGGTTGCTCCATATCGCAACCCCCAAACTGGTTGGTCTTCTTGTTTCTCTTGAAACCAACCCAAAGAGGATATCCTCCGCCTCAAAAAAATCCCACCCATGGGACCCAGTGCCTGCTATTTTGTGTCGATACTCTTTTCAGGTTGGACTGAAAGAACACCAGAAGCAAAGCTACCATTTAGAAAGTCCACATCCCAAAGTTTTGACACATTGCGGATATCAAGCCTTCATCTTGGATCCCTCAGTTTTGGCGTATCTCCACTCTGAGCCCAAGCTAAATTGCATTCCTTTGGTCACGAATCTGGAACCTCAGCAACAGCCACAGCAACAACAGCAGCAGCAGCAGCAGCAACAGCAGCCGCAACCGCAACCACAACCACCAGAACCACAACCAGAACCACAACCAGAACCACAACCAGAACCACACCATCAAAAAGCAGCATTTCAAGGCGGTTTCTGACCAGCACAAAATCCCCAAGGTCCAATAAACCAGTTCGAGAAACGTAGTGGGCAAGCAGCAACTCACGGCCACCAACTCCACTTACCCGGCCTTCCAAAGGCCTCTCCCTGCCCTTCAGGAACAGCTCGGAGTCCACGATCTCAGCGTCGGCGTGGGCTTTGGCCAGTCCCGTCTACACCGACAAAAATATGCAAAAAAAAGAAACAACAAAAAAAAAAGGGTTCCGATGGCCAAAGGACACTAGGTCCTCCAGTGAGGTTAGAATAAGGGTACCCGATTCTTTTCCTGTTTTAGTAGGTGACCCCTCCCAACCAAAAAAGAAACGGAAAAAAAAAAAAAAAAAAAAAAACGGCGCCACTTGCTGGTGGCCAAAGGACCAGCTCCAGGCCTTCGCCTCCGCACTCGGAACCCAAACAAAATCAGACCGCAGAACCGGAACCGGAGTCGGCTCAGCTTGCGCATAGGCCTCCTTTGGTTGGACCCCCTGGAAGCGCAGAACACACAACCCCTCCCCCGCGGGCGCCAAAAGGGACCTGAACAAAAAACACAAAAAACAAGTAACCGTGGTGGTCAAAAATGGGGGAACCCCAAAATGGCTGGAACCCTGGTAAATGGAACCCACTGAAACCCGCGGTCCAACTCCTGGTGTAATTTTGACCCACACCCAATTACTCTGTGCCTATCTGTTCTGTGCCTATCACAGTCTTCAGCTTCCACCATATCCCAGTTCTCTCCATATCCCTTGAGATTTTCTCAAAGCAAAAAGCCACCTGGAGGCATTTGCAAGAGCCTCAAGCTTGAGAATGCCAGATTTCATGGACCATGACTTTTGACAACACGAGTTTGGGCCGGAGTCCAGTCAGCGAAAACACAGGCGCTGCTTGTGGTCTTGATGTTGACAGTTCTTGCCATGTATATATATATATATGTATATATACCTGGACCCTCAAAAAGGAACATGTTTTTGCTCATTACGTTATTTTTGCTCATTTTGCCAATTGAGCGGAATTTCCGAAATCTACGCGGAAACTGCAAATTTCATGTTCCGCACCCATTTTGTGGCAAATCCTGCAAATTTGGCCACCAGAAATGCGCGGAAATCGGCGGAAAATGCGCGGAAATCGGCGGAACATGCGCGGAAATCGGCGGAAAATGCGCGGAAATCGGCGGAAAATGCGCGGAAATCGGCGGAAAATGCGCGGAAATCGGCGGAAAGCCCAAAACCAACTTGTTTTGAACATGGCTGGTCGAACCGAAATGTGTGTGTGTTTTGGGTAAATGAGCGTGTTTTCCAACAATGCGTGTTTTTTTGCTTTTTAAGGAAAATGTTGGGAAATTGTTCTCAAAGAAGATCTAGGTATATATATATATATATATATATATTTGGGCTCCACGAGTAGATGAAACAGGCGAGACAGCTATGCGGCAAACATGGTAAGGCCGTTTGTCCGGCTCTCTTTTCTCAAAGTTCTTTGTTTTAAGCAAAGCGCTTAGGGCTCCCTAATCTTCACCTCCACCCGTTTCCCCTAGCGGTGTCGCGAACATCTGAGTCCGCAGCCTTGCCGCGGGCCCAGTCCTCCCCCATGACAGCAAACTAAGATGCCGTGACCGCCTGCCTGCCCCTGAAGGATATGTTGCGATGGATCCACAGACCCGTTTGAGCCCAAGCGCTGCGATCTGCGAACCACCGCGAATTGAAAGAGAAGAGAGGGGGATGCTGTGTGTCTGAGTGATCAGTTGTTCTGTGGAAAGCGCTCATTTTGCAAATGAAGCAACAGGTCACTTTACAGCAAAGCAACTGCAGTGTCAGACAATTTATAGAATTAAAGGGGGACATCTAGCAGTCTGCATGTCCATCTTAAAATAAGGCTTAAATAGTCAAATAGGAGCTTCTTTGCAACTAAGATGTTAATTCAACTTGAGTAGCATTCGAATATACGTTAAGAAAATCAATCATTCATAGTTGTTGTGTATTCAATTAATAGAACTGAAATATCGTGTGTCTCGAGTTGTTTTCCGTGTTTGGCTCTTTTTAAGGGGCTGGTCAATTGACCGAAACAACAGTACTTTTTTATGTATTATTGTCGTTCCATTCAACATCTAATTCAACTCTGAAAATAAATCTTGGACAGAAATTGAAGCTTTAGATTAAGATAGAAATTACACTTGACTTGTTCTCTGATAATTCGAGTTCAATTTGAACCTCATTGCCACCTTTGGAAGGAATTCCATTCCAAAACAAATGCAGACAGAAATCGAAAAAGCAAAACCCAAAACATCAATCTGGCTGGTCAAATTATTGGTAGACTGGAAATAGACCACACAGGAAACATCGATACATACAGGCAAAAATGAATAAATAACACTGGCAGGGGGGAACTCTTGGCATATTGAGCAAGACCAAACCACGTGCTTTGTCAGATTGGTTTTTGTCAACCTCATCTTGAAAGAAACTCCTTCTCTAAAATGATGCCGACTCAAACTAAAAAACAACAACAATATGGCAAACAAATTATTGGCATAGGAGCGAGGTCCAAGCATTTCCTTTGTCAGATTGTTTTTGTTTTTTGTGGATTTCTATGTGAGTACGATCCAGGCATGTCCTGTTTCAAATTTGTTTTTGTGTTCATGTCTGGTTCGATGTTGTTTTCGGATTGAATCTCACAAAATCAGAAGCCAAAGGTAAGGAGACAAAAGTGGTTGCGCCCAAGAAGCCGCCGCTCAGGACATCCCCTTCTCAAAAAAAAGTGATGTAGATTGTCACTATCTCTTGCCAATGTGAAAGCGGCCCCTCCTTTCAAGGGGCTCCGTTTCTCTCCTCAAAACCAAAGGGTCGACAAGAAAACCTTGCGATGGCTGTTTCCCGACTCCCCTCCCGCCCCATGCCCGCCCCGTGCTTTTTGTTCCTCGGTGAAACCTGAGAGCCACTGCAGGAATGAGTGACCGAGTCGGGCTGCGCATGCAATTTGGGCGTGTCGATTTCTGTTGTAAGGCCATCTGTGTTTTGGCTGAAAAAGGGAAACCAACGGATTTGTACCACAAGTTTGGGGCTCGAGCCCCTATTTTCATTAGCACACCCATTTCTGACAGCAGCAACGCCCGACCCGACTGGTACATTTACATACCGCCGACCTCATGGACTTCACGGCAGGGCGGCGTCGTGAGACGGCTACGATTTCTGAGTCGCGGGTTCCTGTGCAAGGTAATACCCCTGTGCCAAGCGACAAATACTTGATGAGCAGGCTTGGGCAACCGGCCTCAGGATCATCTACATACGTCCCAGTAGAGACAGGCACTATGTGCAAAGATGCTTAAACCAATCTTGATTATTGAACAAATCGCGCCCAACCCTGATGGATAGAGTACGTGATGGCTGGGCGCACATCGGTCGTGCCCGTATGCCGTATTGCCAGTCGTGTAGCTGACAACACATGTGCTGGTGCAATGGCATCCCAACTCGCCGAATTCAGCCAATCCGGCCAAACTATATGGGTGTGATCCACAAAAGGGGTAGTTTCTCTTTGGTTTCCCTACGCACAACCCACCAGAGGCATCCTCAACAAAGACGAGCCCCCCATATAGCCTCACGAGCGAGAGCGCTAAGCTGGTGCCACTTCTCCTCGGCAAAACGAAAATCCCCGATGGCTGAAAGCTATAGGGGGTCTAACTTCTAATGATGGGAAAGTGATTTGCGAGATTGACGGTTGTTTTGGTGTAGGTGCTGTTTGGGGTGCTGTTTGAGCTGCTGGTGATGGTGCGGGCGTGTGACGGCAGGGTGCTGGGGCATGCAGTTTGGGTGCTGTTTTGGGGTGCTGTTTGGGGCGCTGTGCGGGCGCATTTTTATGAGATTGTCGGCCGGGTGCTAGGGGGCATTCAGTCTGGGGTGCTGGCACAGGTGCTATTTTGGGATGCATTGTTGGTGCTGTTTGAGGTGCTGGTGATGGTGCGGGCGCATTTTTGCGAGATTGACGGCCGGGTGCTCTTTGAAGTGCTGTTTGGGGGGGCCGGGCGCTCTTCTGCGATATGAGGGGGGCATGCAGTTTGGGGTTGCTGCTTGGGGGGCTGGCGACGAGTGCGGGGCGCTTTTTTGCGAGATTGACGGCTGGTGCAGGTGCTGTTACGGGGGCGGGTGTGCAAGATTGACGGCAGGGTGCTAGGGGTTCCTTTGCAGGTGCTAGTATTGTGGGATGCTGTTTGGTTGAGGTGCTCTTCGGGCATTGCCGTTAGAGGTGCTGGTGTGCGTTCGTTGGCGCATGTGTCGCTATCTGGGGTCTATGCCGTTGTAGTCTTTTTCTTACAACAACTAGAGCTGATCCCTTGCCCTTTTGGAAGACAGCCGGTTGCCATCCGGTTGCCTGCCACTGGTTTTGGGCATGCGCCATGGCTGCTCCCGCCGTGCCGTTTTGGAGTTGGTACCCTTAGGTGGGGTACCCTTAGGTGGGTTCGGGAAACAACTAGGGCAACTCTCGTTTTTGGGGTCCATGGACGAAATCCATTTCGCACCATGTTGAAACCATGGTCGAGAGTCGCAACCATTGTTCTTTTACATGCGCTTCACATTGCAGATGTAAATGCAACGCGTCAGACTCATTTGTAGTGCACTCACAATATGAATCAGGCAGCCACGGAAAATGATGTTGTTGAACATCGACCACACACTTGTCTTACAATGCAAGTGCTAAAAACTGCTGCACACGTATGGCTGCACCGAGTGAAGCGCGCGGCATTGGTCCCGCTCAAACTACATTGTTTGGACCACCACAACCTTCCCCTCTACTACCCTTACCACAGTAAACCGGCTACAGGTCAAAAGCGCAACCAAAACTGCACTATCGGCCCTGCGCCGAGTGGTGCAGTGGTGGAACTCGCAAAGAGTGCCTCTAGAATGCGGAGCACAACATTGAACGCGAACTGCCAAGCGGCGAACGGCGCCTGAGAAAACATGGGGAACCCACGATCCCTTCCTCCCCTCGGCATGGCCAAAATAGGCCCGCTGGGAACCCGGCTGCTTCCACGATGTTTCCGGACATTGTTGATGAAAAAGACCTGGCGCACTGGCGCCATTTGCAGGCCAAAGCAAACATACAAAATACGTACGTGTGTGTGTGTGTGTGCGGTAAGTGGGTGGATGGGTGGGTGGGTGGGTGGGTGGGTGGATGGGTGCGCGGGTGCGCGGGTGGGTGGGTGGGTGGGTGGGTGGGTGGGTGGGTGGGTGGGTGGGTGGGCGGGCGGGGGGGCGGGCGGGTGGGTGGGTGGGTGGGTGGGTGGGTGGGTGGGGCGTATATGCATGTGCGCGCGCATGTGTGTCTGCGTGTGTCGTGCGTGCGTAGGTGTGTGTGTGTGTGTGTGGTAGCCCGGTATGTGTGATGTGTGATGTGTGATGTGTGGATGTGTGGTGTGTGCGTTTTGCGAGGTGGCGTAGGCGTGGCCGTTGGGCGTGTCGCGTGCGCGTGCGCGGTGCGCGGCCGCGCGCGTGTGCGTGTGCGTGCGCATCGCGGGGCGGGCGTGCGGGCGGGCGGGCGGTGGCGGGCGGCGCGGGCGGGCGGGCCGGGCGTGCGTGCGGCGTGCGTGCGGGCGTGCGGGCGGGCGGGCGGGGCGGGCGGGCGGGCGGGCGGGCGGGCGGGCGTGCGTGCGTGGCGGGCGTGCGGCTTGCTTGCTTGCTTGCTTGCTTGCTTGCTTGCTGCTGCTTGCTTCTTGCTTGCTTGCTTGCGTTGCTTGCTTGCTTTGCTGCTTGCTTGCTTGCTCCTATGCTTGCTTGCTTGCTTGCGTGCGTGCGTGCGGTGCGTGCGTGCGGTGCGTGCGTGCGTGGCGTGCGTCGTGCGTGCGTGCGTGCGTGCGTGCGTGCGTGCGTGGCGTGCGTGCGTGGCGTGCGTGCGTGCGTGCGTGGCGGGCCGCGGCGCGCGCGCCGCGTGGGTGGGTGGGGTGGGTGGGTGGGTGGGGTGGGTGGTTGGGTGGTGGGTGTGTGTGTGTGTGGGGTGGGGTGGGGTGGGGTGGGGTGGGGTGGGGTGGGGTTGGGGTGGGGGTGGGGTGATGGTGGAGTGGGGGGGGGTGGGGTGGGGGGGGTGGGGTGGGTGGGGTGGGGTGGGTGGGGTGGGGTGGGGTGGGGTGGGGTGGGGGTGTGTGGGGCTGCGTGTGTGTGTGTTGTGTGTGTTGTGTGTGTTTGTAATGTGTGGGTGTGGGGTGGTGTGGTGTGTATTGGTGTTGTGTGTGGCGTGCGTGCGCGTGCGCGTGCGCGTGAGTGGGTGTGTGTGTGTGTGCGTGAGCAATGGTGGGTGCGGGTGTGGTGTGTGTGTGTGTGCGTGTGTGTGTGTGTGTGGGTGGTAGCCCGGTATGTGTGATGTGTGATGTGTGATGTGTGATGTTGTGATGTGTGATGGGATGTTGGTTGTGGTGTGGTGCGTGTGTGCGTGGTGGTGCGTGTGTGGGTGTGTGGGTGTGTGGGTGGGGGTGTGTGGTGTGTGGGGTGTGGTGGTGTGGGTGTGTGGTGTGTGGGTTTGTGGGTGTGTGGGTGTGTGGGTGTGTGGGTGTTGTGGTGTGTGGGTGTGTGGGTGTGTGGGGGTGTGGTGTTGTGGGTGTTGGGTGGGGGGTTGTGGGTGGGTGGGGGTGTTGGGTGTGTGGGTGTGTGGGTGTGTGGGTGTGGTGTGTGTGGTGTGTGTGACGTGTGTGTGTGTGTGCGTGTGTGTGTGTGTGTGTGTGTGTGTGTGTGTGTGTGTGCGTGCGTGCGTGCGTGCGTGCGTGCGTGCGTGCGTGCGTGCGTGCGTGCGCGTGCGTGCGTGCGTGCGTGCGTGCGTGCGTGCGTGCGTGCGTGCGTGCGTGCGTGCGTGCGTGCGTGCGTGCGTGCGTGCGTGCGTGCGTGCGTGCGTGCGTGCGTGTGTGTGTGTGTGTGTGTGTGTGTGTGTGTGTGTGTGTGTGTGTGTGTGTGTGTGTGTGTGTGTGTGTGTGTGTGTGTGTGTGTGTGTGTGTGTGTGTACGTGTGTGTACGTGTGTGTACGTGTGTGCGTGTGTGCGTCTGTGCGTCTGTGCGTCTGTGCGTGTGTGCGTGTGTGCGTGTGTGCGTGTGTGCGTGTGTGTGCGTGTGTGCGTGTGTGCGTGTGTGTGCGTGTGTGTGCGTGTGTGCGTGTGTGGGTGTGTGGGTGTGTGGGTGTGTGGGTGTGTGGGTGTGTGGGTGTGTGGGTTTGTGGGTGTGTGGGTGTGTGGGTGTGTGTTTGTGTGTTTTTTTTGTGTGTTTTTGTGTGTTTGTTGTTTGCGTGTTTGGTGTTTGTGTTTGTTTGTGTGTGTTGTGTGTTTGTTGGTTTGTGTGTTTGAGCTTTGTGCTTTTCTTGTGTTTGTGTGTGTCTGAGTGTGTGTTTGTGGGTGGTTTTCAGGCAAAAGCAGTTTGACCACCAAAGTGCCAGGCCCATCAACGCTGCGGCCCGTGTTGGTGGCAAATGAAGTCGGAGAGAACACTTCATTTGGTCGGTGCTGCAAGCGACGATCGCCTTTGGGGCGGTTTTCTTCGTTTCGAACAAGGACTGACCGCTCTCTGGCAATTAACCAATCCAACACCGCGTCAGTGGCTCATAAGACGCTTGCGTGGCTATGTCAATCGTAGGAGACAGGTGTAAAAGGAAGTTGACATGAAACCATGAAACCCGAACCCGTCTGGAGGAGACATTACCTTTACAGGCCACAGTATTCACCCTACATGTCCGCCCCCAAAAGCAGCTTGTCTTTAAACTTGCTTTTATTCTAGGATTCAACCGCTTCCCCTACCCAGCGGCCCTTCCCCCTGATCCCAGTTGCCGATATAGTGGGTGGCCCTTCACCATTTTCCTGTTCCTATTCAAGGGTGGTTCCCTTGCTTACCTACTGTACGGCATTGGAATCACAGAGACATCTTTTCAGTTGGCCTACTACTATCGACTGCAAGCAACGCTCGCAAAAGGTGGGCTTTCACAGCCATTGGTTGCACCTGGTAAGCTGGAATCCATTTGCTCCTATGCGCGGTTCTGATGGCGAGATCACCGATTCGGGGGTAGCACGAGCACACTAGGGTGGTTACTTGGGGCTCGACTTCTTCTTTCAGGTTTTGGAACAAGATTCGTAGATTTCATCAAACCACAACAAGAAGCTGCCGTATGATTGGCACTCACTTCTCAGACCATCTGGTGTCTACCAGGTCCTCCAGTAGAGAGGTTAGAATAAATTGGTACCAACTTTTTACTGTAGTCGATTTTAGTAGGGGAACACTCCCCCAAAAAGAAACGGTAAGAAGGCACTACTGGGGGACCTAGTCTATTTGGGCTGGTGGGTCCTTTCGGTCTGCCTTCCTGACTTGGCCGAAAGCCCAAACCGGGTGCGGGCAGCCTGAAAAGAAAAAGGGATCCTCCATACAATAGACTTGTTTGCTCAGGAAACAAAATGAAACTCGGTTGCTTTCTGCTCTCCTGCTAAAAGTCTAACTTTTAGTGGTTTAATGGAAAACCCATTTGTTGGCCAAAAGTTAACGTCCTAACATCCAAGCAACATGCAGCAAAGGAAAGGTGGCCCCAAAAGCTTTCACCAACCCGGCTCTTCTCCCTCAGGCCAGAAAATGGGGCCATGGTTCCTCCATGCCGACCTCATGATCTTCTTGCGTCTTCTACTGCTTCGACAAAAACACAAATCACCCCCCAGCTTCAAATTCTGCAAACGTAGACACGCGCACAGGGGTTTCGCGACTGAAAGAGAAAAAAAGGGGCGAGCCTGTGGTTTTTGGTTGGGCTTGTTCTAAGCCTTCCTGAAAAGGGCGCGGCCAACAATTCCCAGTGCAGCCGAGGCCATGATACTGGAACTACAAGAATGGAACAAGGGTACTCAACTGAGGCAACAAATGTCCCCGGCAGAGAATGTCCAATGCTAAACCAATTCTGAACGAGTTCAAACCAATACTCAGCCAGCATTGAGGCAGCACAAAGCCAAAACTGAACCAATTCTAATCAGAGAGGATCGAAGAGGAGCGAGGACCGATACTAAACTAGCACAAAGCAATACAATACTAACCATTGAGATACTAGTTCCACACTAGATCCAAGTCATGACCATAAGCGAATACGGTGTATCAGTGTGTACCCTCTTTTGCAAACCCGATCCCAGCGCCATCGAAAAAACAGGACAGGTTTGCAGGTGCGAAGATCAGGCACGCTGCCCCCACCACCATATAGGCAATGCCCAAGAAGGCGTTCCTCGCAGCGGATCCGGCCGGTCCGGACAGCTGTGATGCTGGAAAATGGCTGCGGGTTAAAAAATGAACGGGCAGCCGCCATTGAATTGCGTTTCCTAAAAAAAAATATTCTACAAAGGGTAGTCTCAAAAACACAAACAAACTCACTCGCAAAGGAGCTCTTCTGTGATATCATGATTGGCCGCCCAATTACATGACGACTCTGAGTAGTGAACCCCAATGTCCGCAGCCACTGCTCGCAGGTCACACCCAAGTAAGAGACGAACTGTTCGCTCCAAGCCGAGTTTCTGCTTGCATGCTAGTCCTACCTGTGCAAAGATTTTTGGGCGCTCAGCGCCTGCCAAGCCATGCTGAGACTAGAGTCAGGCAGGCTTGTAAAATGATTCTCAGCGGAAACACATTGCCACTCACCGTCCTGACTTGGGCAATATGTCGCAAGAAATCGAATCCATTTGTACCATAATCACCACCAACCGGCACCTAACGAGGCATCCTTTTGAAATATGTCCCATCTGCGCCATGGTCAAAACTCCTATCTCGGGTGGCAAGTCTAGATCCTCGACCAATGTTCTTGGTAGCCTTGAAGCATTGTATTTCACCCTCTTGCGTGGAAATGATAACAGCTTCGTTCTGAGTGGGGTGCTGTTCCCCCGTGAGCAATAACCATTCGTAGGTTTCACGGAACAACAACTTGCTTCCAAAAGGTCTTTAAGGGCCTTGAAGACCAGCCACAAGTGTATGCCTCCTCTTCGAGCCAGGCCTTCTTCCCAAACGAGGCAGGAGACAGCGTCCTTCTATTTGCTTTTGCACTTGACCATTCTAGTGCTCAGTCCGTTCAGCCGGGCGCTCTCGATCCCCCCTGGATTTGCAAACAGAAACAATTGGGGCCCGGCTCCCAAATCAGCCTTGGATGAGCCACATTGGATTCCACAAATATTGCAAGTGAAGCAAAAACATTCTGAACCCCAGGCAAACTGTGGAGCATGATCGCGTTTTCCATCTGACTCTAGTGGCCATGGGAAACACCGAAAAGGGGCACTCTGGTTTGTTGGGGCCGTGCCTCCAAACCAGGGCTGTGGGAAATGGAATCCACTTCTGCGAAACAAAAAAGGCCCTCCCAAAGACTAACCTTTCATCTAAAAAAACGCCGTGGACACCCACAACGCCGCAAAACACCGAGCCGTGTGTCTGAACCCACCCGCGTTGGCCAGCTTCCCGTCCTGTTGCCCACCAGGGAGCCGGTGGACAGAACTAAGGCCTCGGAGCAGCTGTGCCCGGATTGGCACCCGAGTGGGTGACTGGGCACATGGGTGAACATCGCCGAAGTTGGCGGAGGGATTTTTTGTGCGGAGCCCCAAACCCCCCAAAAAAGTGGGGGAACATTGGCAGGGTTGGGCAACACCCAAAGTTTACCCTCCAGTTCCTCCGGATTGTCAAGGGCTCTCACCCCATTTGGGTGCACACATTTATGCCGCACCCCCCCTACCAGCAAACATGGGTTGCTGCCCATGCTCTTGGAAGACCAGTTTCTGGGAAACCCTGTGGTCATGTCCGTGGTAGGGTGGGCATGAAAGCTGTGAAATCTCCCTATGGGGCAGGAAGGAGAATGTGTGTAAACCATTCTGCGTTGTGGTCCATTTCTGGAGATATGTCATATCCTTTCCTGGACTGCGCTTCGTTGTTTAGCTCTTTTGATGCTTGTCCACTGTTCATGGTTGCTAGGCACCAACCAAAGCTCAGGCGGAAGATATATGCCAAATTGCTGCTTCATGGGAGAATCATGATTTCCAAACACTCCATGGGTCGAACATGTACCCCCACTTGACCTCCGAACGGGTCAAACGTTAGCATGTATGACCAACATGGCTTGTGATGGGACATACTTGAAACATGTCTCAAACACTTTTTGAACTTATGCTATTTTCCTCGTTTACAATTAATAACATCTCATACAATATGGTGCGTGATTAGGTACGTCTTAATTGATGCTAGTTCAATATCAAAATAGTTGTAGTTCTTGAGGAATTGGTAAGCCACTTTTAGCTCAACCCATGCAACACAGATCCCTAACGCACCATTCGATCAACAGGACTCGAGGGCGTCCTGCACACTGCTGATCCCGGAAGAGATGGTCACCGAGTATCAACAATCCCTGCAACTGGCAAGGGTTAAGCAGCTCTGCTTACCATGATTCCATCAACCCCCGACCCGCTCAGGGCCCCCAAGAGAAGATGGTCTAAACAAAAGCGAGGGCTTGGCGCAACCCTATCCAAAGCCGATGGATTCTGGTTGAAAACAGTATTCCAGAATGTTGACCCCATATTCATCAACCCCTATGTATTCATAGGGGGGTGTCCATTTCTGGGTTTAGTCGGGAATCAGACCACTTTGAGAAGGGAACACCCCCCTATTCACAGGGGTTGAGTAATATGGAGTCCCTTCAGGACACCCCGCGCAAACCAACGAGAAGATGATCATGACTTTCCCCAGTCAACCATACAACCCCATCCTCCTGGACAGTGACTATTGCTCGAAGTCAGGATGCGAAGAACACGTTCCACTTGAGCAGCGCAAGAACCCATTGACTTGTTGTTCATGTTTGCAGAAGGTCATACAGTCAAACAGGTTTATATGAGCCTTGCTCTCGTTGAAGACAGGCAGTAATTGGTAGGAATATTGTGTGCGTCTTGGACGCTGACATAGAATTCGCAAAGCACGGCAAGTTCTGGAGCTTCTCAAGGTGATTCCAAACAACACAAGGCTGGAAAACCGGGTTGGTCAGGTTTAGCAGCCATACTGGCCTCGTTTCACAGTGCAAAAGGAAAAACGTAGCAACAGGCTCCAGGTTTAAAGGTTGCACCTCTCTCGAGTAGGGGTGAAAGGACTTCTGCCAAGTTTCACCCGACTCCTAAGTTCCCATTGAGCGGTTTTCAACATCACCTTCGGGCCAGTGAGTTTCAATTGCTTGACGTCCCATGATCCTTGCCGGAAGGGAAACACGTCCCCGATTCGCTGGCCTTGCGGCCGAAGAATTCCTTCACTGGGAAATTGTGCTCCACGTACACCCACAGCCTGGCCCACCCGGCCGCACATGCTTGACGCTCTGTAGAGTTTGAAAACCTGGAGAAGGACGATAGGACCCGATACCAGTGTCCTTCCATCAACGGCCAAAGGGGCAACCCTACCCTGGTTCCGAGCTAAAAAACAAAAACGTTGATCCACTCAAAAATCGGGAATCATCATCATCATCATAATCATCATCATCATCATCATCATCATCATCATCATCATCATCATCATCATCATCATCATCATCATCATCATCATCATCATTCCAGGGGTAGCTTCCCCAGTCTTTCCAGGGATCCTTCTTTCCAGAAAACCACCAAAACCCCTGGGGAAGCACATGGATATTGAAAAGAACAATGGTTGAAAAGAATGGAAAAGGAATCAACCCCTAGAATCATCATCTAGGTCCTCCGGTAGAGAGGTTAGAATAAGGGTACCCTTTTTCCTGCAGTCTACTTTAGTACGGGAACCCTCCCCCCCAAAAAGAAGGAGAGAGGGGCACTACTGGGGGACCTAGTCATCATCAGCATCACCATCACGAGGGATCTAGGACACGCCCAATGCTTTCTTCCTCTGCAGCTTTCGCCCCTGCCTCGTTCCGGCCTTGATGTCCGCATCTACCTCGCCCGCGGAGAAAGAACACACACGCCGCTTGGTCTGGATGAAACTCAGAGGTAGAAGTGGTCACCTACGAAAGGGTAGCTGGAACCTTACCAACTACGGCGGGAACTGGAACCTGTTTAGTAACTATGGTAGCTGGAACCTGGTTCCCTACGCAGTGGTCACACGTGGAGTCACATGCCAAGTTCCAAGAGGCAGCGATCCCGACTCTGATGTCAGGGCGCCACGTGTGGGGCACCCATGTCAGAACCCTGACGTCAGCATGGCTCGAAATTCAGCGCCTTTCGCTATCAAATTTGATGTTTACGTTATTAGTAGCTCTTGTTGCGCTATTAGGAGACCCACTGAGTGTAAAGAACACTCGGCCCGTCACTAAAATTATGGATCTCTACAGGGTTCCAAGGTTGGAACCAAAGAGACACGTACACATATTTCGTGGGGTGCCCTAGTTTCCAAAACACCCATAGGCCCTTCCTTGGTGGAATAGCCAAATAAATATAGGTCCAAACTTGTTGTGTACCACCAAACTGGTTTTCCCAAAAAGTACCACTAGGTCCTCCAGTAGAGAGGTTAGAATAAGTTGGTACCAACTTTTTTCTGTAGTCTAGATTCTAGTAGGGGAACCCTCCCAACCAAAAAAAGTTGGGAGAGAAGGGCCACCTAGCTGGGGGACCTAGGTAGCAAGTCCGGAAAAACAATTTATAGGGTACAAAATTCCTTGGTGGATTGACCTCCCCCAAAAAAGAGTCTCCAAACTTGTTGCACTTACCTTCCTTCAGAAAGCACCAAGTCCACCTCAGGAAGCTGCAGGCGGATGGCCCGGTGCCTAAGAGCCGCTCTCTGAGTCCAGGCGCCCGCGCCTTTCCCCAGACCTTTCTGAAGGTGGGAAGCGCGGCGGTCCTCATCCACCTCGGTCTCAAAACCTTCCACCGTATTCCTTCTATTTCCGGGAAAAGGAGTCAAAACCTGGCTATTTGCTTTTTCGCCCCCGGAAACACCAAGAACATATATGTCCAGTAGTGAGTTCGATTCCCTTTAAAAAAACAACATTCAGCAAATGGAAGAAACCACCATCCCTTGGTACCGATCCACTTTTCCCGATTTCAGGAATCTGTTGACGAACTATCAAAGGAACCAAACCCAGCACCAGAAATATGGATTGCTTGGACCCTCTGGGTCAGTGGCTTGCTAGGGGCGCTTGGGGCAACGCAACAGGAAACTCTTTGTTGGGTCAGTAGACGTCCGGCAAAAAGTGCGGCTTTCTGGTTCAAAGCGATGATGAACCCAAAGACAACAAAACAAAAAACAGCAAGCTAAGTCGGGCAATGTTTGCAGAGTTGGTCTTGAGACACATGAACATTATGGCATTCTGTATACTCGCTGATTTCCTCTTGGCTTTTTTTTGAACACCAGCGGTCCATCCATCTCCATACGTGTCGACCCCTGAAGCCCATTGGCTTCCAATCAGTTGTGGGAAACCTCCATGCGCGGTGTTTGTCTCGGGGGCTCATGGGCAAAAAGTCCTTGGAATGGGTGGACATCAAATGGGGGATTTATGTCCACCAGCCCTTGGGTATTCTCCTTCTTCTTCCACACGGCTGAGGAGATCAATCCGCGCCACATGCTGTTCGAAAACGAATTCCTCTGGGGCTACTCTTGGGTATTCCCCTATAGAAATCATAACCACATGGTTGCCTATGAGTGTTTTGAGGATACGCTCTTGGACTTGGCTTCAACAGAAGCCAAAAGGAACCCCAGCATTTGTGTGGCGCCCTGTATTTTGACACATAACAGGGCTTTCGACCATAAAACAACAAATGAGTCACGGGGAAGTTCTGTTAGTGGTTCTTTGGCCCCTTTTTCTAGGGGCACCTTCCCCATTCTTTCCAGGGATCCTTCTTTCCAGCAAACCTCCAGAAACCCGGGGAAAACGGCAGGCTTTTGAACAGAACGGTGATTGAACAGAATGGAAAAGGAATCAACCCCTGCACTTTTACATCCCCAGCGTCTTGACCTCGCGAAAGACGGGCTCCGCACACCAGAAGATGACCGCTGGTCACGCCCCAGTCCTGGCCGGATCCAGAGCAAAAGGCTCGAGCGAGCCCCCGGAAGCAAGGCCTTAACTTCTCGGGACCTTGATTAACAAATAGACCTACAGCTGAAAACCAAAAGGTAAGTTCGGATTTGGAGAACTGAGAACATTCCCAAAAAGGAAACAGCTGGAATCCAGAAGTGTCAGGGGCTTCCGGGAAACCAAGGACGCACCGGTGCTTTCCGTCGTTGGCTTCTCTTTGAGAGACTCTGAAAACAGGGGGGGAGTGCGTGGCCCTTTCCGGGGGGATGGGCTGTTTTGAATCTGGACATGGACCAAAGCAGCTCGAAGGCCCCAAGAACTCCCCCAGTTCGACGTCCAAAGGAAACCGCCGCTCGCCGCTCACCCGCAAAAAGTCGAGTGATTCCGAGGGTAGCTTCTTCAGGCTGGTTTATATGCAGGGAAACCACGAAGAGAACCCCCAATCATGTGGGGGTCCCGAAACACAGAATCACAGGTCCTCAACCTGACGCAGCTCGTAGTCCCCCGAGCAGTTGAAGCTTTGGCCCTTCCTTGAGAAGTTGCACCTTGGCGTGCCTGGCGAAAGGCAGGCGTCTCTTCGGATACTTTCGTGCGACACCAAATTCCTGTGGCTTTCCTTTGGGTGTCCCGTTAAAACGGTCCCAAATGAGGTACCCTGAAACACACCCCTTTGGGTTTGAACGACATGGCTGTTTTCCTTTTGGTAGCCCTTGAAACCAATACGGGATATGGAATCGGTGGGCCTAGCCCTTGAATATGTAAGCACCAAACTGTTGCTTGAACATCCTGTTAGTTTCCTTTTGAAAAAAAAGCCGGGGATGGCTAATTTAATATTGTTTCCCAGTCCCACCAGGATATGGAACCCTCTCTTGGCCCGATTTTCCACTGCTTCCGATTAATCTGGTCGAAACCAGGCAAAAAGAGAAACCATCGGGAATTATGATTAAGCATTGACTCTGAGCAACCCAGCCTTTTGTTTCCCTTCAATGCTCAAAAGAAGACGGTCACCCAAGTCGAATTCCATGAAGGGCTTGCGGAAAGCTCTCAAGAGTTTCAACGATAGGCGTCCTTTTAGGGGAAATAGATGGCCCTGGTAGATGACTAAACAACTAGGTACACCAGGGCCATCCATTTTTCTACAAAAAAAAACAGAAAGGACACCTATGGTTGCAACTTGTGACTTTCCTTTTTCAGGAAACCCGGCAGCTGAGAGATGGAATTGGTCCCATCTGGGTAAAACCAAGTACCACAGATGTTGGTGAAAGTCGCACCTCCCCATGGCTTCATCATCCTCGTACAAACATAAAGGACATGGTGTTATCTACTTCAACCTGGTGCGTTTGTGGCTTCGGGAGCCTACCAAACCTCACCAAAAAAGAGTGCCGTGTCTCTCGAAAAGCCACGGGCAGGAACAACAACACACTCCTCTCACTTCAAATCAAGTGGATTGCCCACGAAAATAATTTACACTTGTTCAAACCACTACAATGGTCCAAGTCCAAACGTACAAAAACCAAGAACTCGGGAAGTGAGACTAGTGGAGCCAGGCACTATTTGCCCCCCAGAAAATGCGATACACTGCCTCAACTATCAACATCACCATAGTTGCGCCCACCTAATCCTCCGCCGGGTTGATCACACTGGTTCACATGAGCCACGATCAAAACTACTTGTTTCCCTTAGCGGGCATGACGTCCCCCACGTCCCTCGCAAATGGACCATGGACTGGGCATGTCTGACCGAGCCAGCGGACCCGGGGCCCGGACCCGGGGGTTGACTTTTCGGACCCCGCCACGCTGACAGATCCGGTAAAATGTCATGGCTCGCAGAAAGCCAGGAGGAGGCTTCAAGCTTGGTTGCTGTTGACCCCCCTGCAAAAAAGTTTAACTCTTTGGGGGTTTAGTGGAAAACCCAACTTGATTTCAACCAAACAGTTGAAGTCTAAAGATCCAACCCAATAGCAGTGAAGCAAGGGGGTTCAGTCTGACATGGTCTGGTTCCAGGGTGTCCTTTCGGACAACTTTGGGATACCAAGCTGAGTCCTGAAGCCTGCCTCGTTCCAATGGAAGCTGACTTTGGACAAACAGTCCTCTGGAGAGAAAACCTCCACGGCAAGTCAGACATCAGTGCCAGAAGTCTTGGTTGTTGTTGCCCCTCCTGCAAAAAGTTTATGTTTTGTTTTTGTTTTTTTTACTTTTTGGGGGGTTTAGTGGAAGACCCCACTTGATTTCAAGCAAAAAGTTGTTAAAGTCAGATCCGTTGCCCATCCGTCAGGTGCCAAAGCTCTGCCTTTGTAGCCACTGCAGTCCGGCACCTCTCTCTGAGTCCTCAAGGCTCGCGTGACGTTGAAACCGACCCTGGCGAAGGAAAGGTCCCAAGGTCCTCCGATTTTTTGGTTGCAAGCTGCAAATTCATCCAAACCCGGAGGGAAACCATGTCTTGAATTTCTGGAGCTTGGAAAAACCAGAAGTAGTGGAGTTTGGGAAAACCAGAAGTAGCTACCCTTGGCCTGCAATCCAGAGTGTTGTTTGGAGCCTTCCAGAGTGCTGGCAATTGTCCTTGGCAGTCAGTGCTGCGAATGAGCCGAATACACGTGCTGCATGCTAGGCCATCAGGGCTTGCTAGGCATGCCAATGTGAGCCTGACTTCAAAATTATAGACGACCGCGGCGGAGATGGCAGCTCCGCTTGCTGAACGCGGGTGGCACACACACGCACGCACAAACACACGCAACCAGCGTAGGAATGACTTACACAAACACAATACAACACATCACTACTATCTACAACACGACCTAACCATTAACCCAAGCCAACACAACACAACGCAGCACAGCACAGCACCACATACATACAAACATGGCAGCTCTGATATGTTGCCTTGAACTACAACATGCAAATTTGTAATATACGTGCAAACACACACACACAGCATATATATATATATACATATTCAAACACACGAGCACACACCACATGCACACGCACACAACACACAGGATACAGCACACAGCACAAAACACAACAAACCCACACTCTCTACCAGCATACGCACAACATACAACACAAAACACGTTTCACTAATGCAACACGACACGAATCAGCTTCAATTTGTTGGTCCTACACCCGGTTACGCGGCAATGCACGGCTCAACAGAACCTTTGGCTATTTCTTCCGCAGAAAACGCTACCAGGGGTAGTTGATATTCAACCAAAAAAGAAATGCCGGCAGCTTTCTACCTCTACTACTATGTGGTCAAGCATGTCAATGTGTTGTTCTTCTTCGAGCACTGTTGGCGCAACTACACCTCTGACCAACTCTTAGGTCGCAGGGAAAGTTAAACACAAACAACTATACTGATATCAAGAAGACATCTCACTCGAAACTAATTAGTCCTGTTTGGCATGACACAGGATTCAACCATGGGAGACGTACTGACTCAAGTGCACGCAACACCGCAAACAAGCAGGGCAGCACAGAACTGTACCGTCCTTTCCGTTTTGTGCCACATAACTCAGGGAGTCAACGATTGCTTTTCAGCTTTCAGCAGCTGAAACTTTGTGTTCCGAAAGCCACGGAGCTCCAGCCAAATCTATGCAATGGACAATTTTACAAGTGGCTATGGGTCAAAACCCCGTACCCCCAGTGAACATCCCAATCCCCACTGCACCTGCCCCAGAATGGTATCATTGGTGTTGACCCACGGCCACGTGGGTGTGAGTGGGAGTCGAGTTGAGGGCCTCTTAAGAGTTGGTTGAGGGTTGGTTAAGGGTTGATTGAGAGTTCTAGGGTTGGTTCGGATTTAAGCCACTTTTTGGACTTACAGCCATGGTAAGCGGTATGTACATGCCTATGAGAAACTTCTGGATACACCGCCCCCCCTCAAGTTGCGAGAATCCGAGGCCCTGACGAGGGCAGGGCGTCTATCCTGCGTCGGGTGCCAGTCTCCGATGTCCCTCTCTTTGCTCGAAGGGACCTGTGTGGGTTGCTTTGCTCAGGTACCCCCTTCATTGGTAGTTTGGATTGCTGGTTTGGGAATTTGAAGTTCTTGTCGTCCAAACCATTCCAAACCATCGATTTAAAGGGGGTCCAAAGAAAGCACAACTTTGGGGCCGTCCATTTGGAGACACACCTGTGTATGATCCTCCACAATCCTTGGGGGTAGAGGTCCCCGAGTAACGGAAGACCACCTTCAGTCACCGAGCGCCGCCAAGGTCATCTCTTGCATGCGGCCAAATGCTACACATCTGTGCATTGCAATTTAAGGCCCCCCCCCAACAATGCACAAAGTGCAGTAAGTACAGTACATTGGTCAGTGGACCATCCTCACGTGGCGGTCAATGCAGACATAAACCAAACGACATTGAAGCGAAAGAGAAACAGGGGAATATTATGTCGCTGAAATGAGAGGTTCCGGCAAGTTTCACCAAAAACCATCTGCAGCCACGCCCCAGACGTAACGAATCAGGAACCCGGTTCGTGCAAACATATATATATATACATATATATATATATATATTATATATGAGTGGCAAAGCGCGTTCCACTTGCCAACAAGTTGTGGTGATTTAGTCTCTGAACATATGATGAAATGTGGTAGCCAAAACCAAGGGGCGCCCTGTTTGTTTCTTCGGGTCTGGCTATATCAGTTTGGAGGTGCTTCTCAAGTCCCCTTCTGTAATGGCTCAAACGATGATTTAGAAGGAAACCCCAAATCCAAAGGTGTCCATTTCCAAAAAAGAACAACGGGGGAAACAAAAGAAAGAAAAAACACAATACGGCACATCGGCCCCAGCTCAGACCCCCTTCCGCCCGCGCGGAATGCCGGCAAAGGGGACAACGGCGTTGCGACATATGGTTCTTACGGTCGTTGAAAATCTGATTGACGGTCGAGCCCTGCAAATTCACACCCCAGAAAAATAAATTACTCGGTTGCGTTGTGCTCCCCTGCTAAAAGCTTAACTTGTAGCGGTTTTATGGAAAACCCATTGGTTGGCAAAAGTTAAAGTCCAAACATCCAAGCAAAATGCAGCCCAACAAGGGTGGTGCCACAAAATCACAAAAGGAGATTCCTCGAACCATGGATCGCTTTTGGGGTTTTCCAGGTGTGCTAGCTGCGGTTCGCGGGTCGCCAAGCCCTGGGAGACGTCCACAACCCCATGGGGCCTGGCGGCAACCTGAACCGGCACCAGGGGCTTGTCCGGCCCAAGCTGAACCTCGCGGCCCACCCCTCACCCCCCCACCCCTCAGCCCCACCCCCCGTCCCCCCCAAGCGCCCTGGGCGAAACACCTGGAGCAAAACCATCCAGCAGCTATCAAAATGGCTCCCTCCCAGTGCCCGTGGTGGGTTGCGACGGCCTTTCAACAGCCTTAGCCTGCTGGCATCGGGTTTCATCCAATACTCCATGTCAACAGCCTAATGCTGGCATCGGGTTTTACGTGGTCAAAACGCCATGTCGCCATGGCTCTTTGAACTTCCATTTGCGTTTTCGCCCCCTGGAAAAACCAAACATATGGCCAGCAGTAGTAGATTCCCTTCAAAACCAAGAAAAGTTGTTTTTGTTTAAACAAGAAACATAAAATGGAAGCGAACAAAGGTGCTTGCAAGTGGGATGCCAACACGTGAAGGCTCTCAGCCCTGAATAGATTCCGTAGACAAAATTCCTCGCCGATGATTTGGGACGCATCCCAGGTTTGCTTGATTCTCGTAAAAAAAAAAAAAAACACATGCGCCTTAGAGAATCCGACATCTGTCACCAAACTACGCATCATAATGCGTTTGCCCATTGCACATGAATTCCTAAATAGCCGATACTCAGGTGTTCATTGACCCCTTGTTGCCTCGATCATTAAACATGTTGAAACCTCTTGGGAGCCCCCTTTGATTATGGCTGTGGACAATAGCCCTTTCTTCTATGATATGTGGGCCATGCTTCTGCCTACTTTTTCGCAAGGGGATTCCTTTGCAAATTGTCACAAGCAGTGGCCATTTCCCACAACCATGCTCTAAATTCATCTACATTGTCTCCGGTTCCTTGAGGGAAAGCAGCTACTCAGCCGGCCGCTTACGGCTGGGAATGGGATAGAAATTAAGACCTCTGAATTCTGAATGGCACCAGTGTCGTGTCCAAGCCATGGACAGCAATGCTCAACACAGCTACTAAAAGACAGGGGGGCCGAGTTACGAACAGCCTACTCAATTGGAAAACGCAAATGCGCAAGCAGCTCGCGTCACAATCCAACAGCTGCGCTCCCACATAACTTTATTCAGCCAAAAGATCCGGGCAATGAACCCCTTAGTCAATTCATGTCCCCTCCCCCGCAGTCAACTTCTTGTTTCTGGACTGGTCCAAGAAATACTCAGGGAACATAAGGACAAACAAGGCCAAACAAAAACATCATCCGGTTTGGGTCGCTTTCTTCCGTGCCGGGCTCCTTTTCCGCTTTCGTCCGCGCCACTCGACCCGACTAGCAAAAAAAATCGGGTCTCCGCCTGTTGGCACTGCACCGGGGGGAAGTAGCTCAAGGCCCACATGTTCATCACGTGCCTCAGGCCCCAAGCGATTCCGAAGCTCACAAGGCTTTTGGAAGACGTGGTGACCCATAAGCTTCTGTTCCTCAGTTGTTCAGTGACCCTGGGAAAAAAGGGAACCCCTTTGTTGGGGAAGACCATTTTTAGTGGGGTGCCACTGAACAACTGAGGTTCGTCTGAGGGACTGAAGGGCCCAAAGGCAGACCCACTCGCGGGCTTTGGGATCCGATTGCCACTGGTTAAAACGGTGATTATCTCATGTAAACGACGAAGACACGTGAAACCAACTTTCATTTCAGGCTGTCCAAAAAAAAAGATAAACCCTTGATGTGGGCGGTGTCCACTCAAACACCAAACAGCAGGCTCCCAGTGTTCACCATGTGTTTGAAGGATTCATCATTCTGTCCATCTTGCGAGCTTTCGGGTTGCATGGCCATCGAGCCACTATGCTTTGTGGGAGGCGTCTATCTCCCTGTCATATTGGCTGCGGCTGAGCAAGTCGTGGCAAGCGAAGACAAGGCAACCCAAGTGACAGGACGACCAGTGCCCCTTCTTGTCTGCTCCGTCAAAAAGTCAAACACTCATCAAACACTCACGTCACCAAACCATCCGATCATCAAATTTTACTGATGGAAATGGCGTCAATGAGTTATGCAATAAAGCCAGCCTCCGATGTCTCTGCTTGCATTTTAATGGTGCTTGGGGAAGTCAAAGCCGTCTTCCCCACTACCCAAATGGCTGCCAGAACAAGCAAATACCATTCATAAGTTTCCTACAGTTGTTCAGAAACCGGCAGAACATTGGCCTTGAGGTGTGCCCAAATACGTTGGCTTTCCTACACATGGGCGTTTCCTGCAAACGTCGGCTTTACCTGTGTCTCCCTGCAATTCAGAACAAACTGCGGGTGGAGGAGTACTAAACTGTTTTGTCCAATACCTGTGTCACCCAAAAATACAGCTTTCACTTCTCTTGCTTTAATATCACCCATATTGTTTGCCTCAATTTGGGTGTCACAATTTTAGCAGGCTGTGCAAACCGATACACTTGGGCACGTGCTGATTCTGCAAATCCTCATTCGAGAAACTCGGCGCCTGGAGCAAGGGAACAAACACGCGTAAGCATGGCTTCGCAGCTGGAGAAATTGCCATAAATGTAGAATATATAATACAACATATAGAACATTGATTGTAGAATGCATAATATTACTAGAAGTATAGAATATAATTCCGAGAACAAACATAAGGATTCCAAAAGCAATAGACCTTTTTGGGTTTTCGCTCGTTGCAGTCCGCGAATCGGTAGAACTTGCTATAGCTTGAGCGGATTCAAGGCACTTGCCCCAGCAATATTTCCTATCACAGGCTTGGCGTATGTATCCTTATAGTGCTTCGGGGCATGGTAAGGCCCCAAAGAAACACTTGCAAGAGGCAGCTTTGGTAGCTGAAACCTCCTTCGGCTTGCATGGCCGCAACAAAAAGCAGCAGACATTGCATGGTGCTCGCCTGAGGATTCATTGAAGTCTCAAGTTCCCTTTAGACAAACTCGCTATGGGCACACGCGCCACAAGTAGATGGAACAAACAACTATGCAGCGCCCGGACTCGCCGATTAGGTCGCAAGGCATAAACCAGTCCAAAACTTCAACAGCTTGTGAAAGGATGCTCGGCCAAATGAAGCCATGTACCGTGAGAGAGGGACAAGCGTTCAGACTTATTTGGCACGCGCAATGACCCAGTCATACTTCTACCAGACACAACAAGATGTTGAAACAACTGACTGGGTGTCCACAGTTGTTCAAACCCCAGAATTGCCTGACTCTCTCCTCGTGCTTTCCCTTGCAACCTCCTCCAAAAACCGCTTGGTAGCCTCAAACCTCACACCTCTCGATCCCGAAACCTCACCGCTCCAACCCCCCGGTTTCCTCGGGGTCCAGGTTCACGAAGCGACTCACATCGCCCGCCCAGGCGATGGACTTCGCGGAGCTGTCCACCTTGCAAGTCCGAGGGCCCCGAAGAAATCCATTTCGCACCACCTAGGAAACCCGGGGAATTCTGAGGATTCAACGCACATACCAATCAACAGTGACTAGCCTTGGGCTTGGCTTGGCTTTCAAGGAAAACCAAAAAGGAGACCACTTTGGGGCCTACAAAGGCCGTAAACCGCGTGTTGGCAAATCTGGTGTTGCATGAGTTTGAGTCACCTTGGAGAGAATTTTGCCAATGCTGACAATTATTCTTTTCGAGGGAAGTGACAAGATTAAGAAAGTGTTGACCATGTTTAACGGGGGGGTGACATGCTTTCAGGTGGGTTTGACTTTTGTGAGCTCGAATGTTGACTATCTTCACGAGGGACTTGACCATGCTTAAAATGGACATGACTCGTTCCATGACCACGTCAAAGGGGACATTTGACCATGGAACATGCCAAAGGGGAGATTTACCATCCAAGGATTAAATTGACCAAGTGCAATAAATAATCGATCAAAACGCTCCCATAGGAATCCACTACGCGTGAGTGGGAAGACATCGAGCAAACAGAGACTTTTACGCTGCCACTGAACAACGGCGGTGGCTGGGCGAGTTAGATTCATAAACCCCAAACCCAATCAGGGCCGGTGGGCTTGAAAAAATCCTCAAGAGACCCACTATCTTGATAGAAACGGGGGACTGACTCAGGGGTGAGCATTCGTTACACAGCCACGAGGGCTTGCCAGAAACTTGTCTTTCCTCGTGATTGCTTCATAGGGATACATACAAATGTTAGGTCAATGACCCAATCCCCAACAGCCTCCTCGCTTGTATTTTCACAACATGTTCCGAAGGAAGACCTCTGCTAGGGCGAGAGTTGCAGTGTTTGGGATCTTGAAGCATGTGCTTTTTTCAGGGAGCCTCATAGCATACACCCCAAAATAACCCTGCCTTTGTTTTCGGCTTGCCAATGGGCCTGAAGATTCCTTTCTGCAGGTGAAATGCCTGGTTGCAAAGTGCCAGGCAAAAACCAACAGGCAGCAGCAATTCGCCCCACTCAAACCTGTGCTATGGGTTTGTTGGATTGTATCATCAACCCTTGCAAAGCATCTTCAAACAGTGAACACCTTGCACCAACAAGTCAACAGCTATTGACACCCCGCAACGCCAGGATCAATAAAGTGACATTCCTCAAAAATAGACTCCAAGATGGTGGCTCAAAGGCAAAGAACACCTGAACATGTTTACTGTAAGGGGTCCAGCACTCTTGACTTGAAATCGGAAAGAAACAAGCCTTGATTGGCTATTTGGCCATGGGTCAAAATACAAATCTTACCCCCAATGAACATCCCAATCCCCACAAAAACAGGTTCTAAAACGGGTGGTCAATTCACCTATCAACCAAAATGGGATCCCATTGGTTTTGACCCACAGCCAGATGTTTTATCTTGGTAATTGCGGCTGAAACTAAGCATGGGTCCTCTTCCCTTGGCTTCTGATTGAACCACAAACAAAATGGCACCCTCAAACAAAAAGGCACCCTCCAGTTTGGGGGTTCCACCATGGCTGTGGGTCAACAATCTGTACCCAAAATGGAATCCTGGTAAATGGAAACATGGACCAAAACCTGCGGTCCCCTGGTGGACTAACTTTGGACCCATACCCACATCCTATTTGGAGACAGATTCAGGCGACTCCTCCCGCCTGCAGCCTGCTAAAGCTGCCTCCCTCTGGGCCCTGCTTCGCGATGTGGAAGCTGTCGTTGAAGACCTCAGCCGCGTGGAAACTTTTGGGTTGCCACTAGGGTGTACTATAGTCTAGGTCCTCCAGATTTGAGAGGTTAGAATAAGTTGGTACCCGAGTTTTTCTTCTGTAGTCTATTTTAGTAGAGGAACCCTCCGCCAAAAAAAGGGCAAAAGGGCACTACTGGGGGACCTAGAGAAGCTCCATCCGAAGGTCGTTTTGGAAACACCCCAGTAGTGCTTGGGCAAAGCCGCCCTAGTCATTTATTTTGACACCCACACACACACACACACACACGTATCACAATCATTTATGAACTATCAAGAAAACCGACCATGTGCCCACGGATCAGGTACCCCAAACAGCCCTTGCTTACCCACAGTAGTCAACACTAGATAAGATGATCAAACCAATTGACACTGAGCCCAAATGTGTCTCAACCCTATCCTCACGCACAAACACACACACACACACAAACACTGGCAACAGCTGGCAGCGGTTCAACAAATCCTACTTACATACCTGGCCCCTCGCGTTTCCTTTTGGTGTCCCTTTAAGTCGACATTAAAGCGGCAGCCGCCCAACACTTGCCCGGGCGAACCGGCCGTGTGTCTGGGAGAGACAACCTGGTCGAACATCGATCGCCTGGTGACACCTAGGAAATCCAGCAGTTCCCAAGACCTCGACTGCTGCTCGCAACCCAAGTAGCTGGTTGATTCCGGTCTCTATTCACTTAACCTGAACAATGTAAAACAACAAACACATTTCAATGCCAGATGGATTTCACTTCCCCGAAACCACTTCCCCCCAAGGTTCCAGTGAAATAAAGCCACTCAATAGCCACCAAAAGGTAGATAGGTTTGGGGTAGTGGAACCATCTTAGAAAAGAGATCCCAGAAGGGGTTGTTCTTTTCTGAAGGCACTCCTTCTTCAGGGCTAGAAGGGAAACCAAACGGACAGCCACCATTTTTGGGGGTATTCCGGAAAAAGACATCAAAAGCGATAGGCACGTTTCCGGGTTCCGGGCAGTAGCAGCCACTAGGCCGCAGGGATAGTCCGTGCCTCGATCCAGACCGACTTCCCCGGGTCGACGGCAGGACAAGTGTGAAGGGGGACCCTGGTGGATTTCCTTTTTGGTTCACTTTAAACCAACCTGATTTCAGGGCACCTTCAAAAACACCCGTGGTGTTTGCTAAAGGAGACCCATAAGAAATGACAAGAGATTCCTTGTCAATTTCAAAGCTAGTAATCCTGGGCATTGTTTTTCCGGCCAAGACCCAATGAACAGAAAACAACTCGCAGAGCTTCCAAGTACCTTCTGAGGATCTTAGTTTCCAGGAGTCGTCCAAATCATCTCTCGGACCTCGAAGCTTCTCCCGCCTAGTCCGGAGGTACTGATTCTCGGATGACAAGCCTGCCGCCGAAGCCGCAGGTAGACGAGTTGACCGAGCGTTCGGGGGATTCGGACAGTCCTTGGTGGGTTTAGCTGCGATGTGGTGGAGAGCTGGAAATCAGATTTATCTTTCGGAGCCCCTGATGGGTGACTTTCGTTTGAGGTTGCCCTGCTTGGGGAGGTTTAAAGGAAGCTAAAAGTACACCCCGGGGGTCCCAAATCCGCATATGGAAACTGGAAAGCCGGCAGGAGACATGGAGATTCTTGGGCACTAGAGCTCTGCAATGTCCTTGGCATCGGCATGGCATCGGCCTTTGGGAACCCTTTTGTGAGTCGTATAAAGGCTTGTAACGGGCAATGAACAGGGGGGCTGTGGAGGGCCCCAAAGGTGAAACCCAGACCCAAATGGATTCTCTTTCATCACCTAGGCGAACCCCTGTATCCAAGGAGTCAAAGCGAAGGCGCAGCCATCCTGATTCCACATCCTGAAATCAACAAGCCGCCTAGCAGACGAAAAATACAGTTGAACCTCTACACGAGCAACCATGATCTGAACACATCCAGAACTGCCCTCCCTTGCACGATATAGTGCGACCACTATATCGTTGGGGGCTTGCACTTGCCACATGCAACAGCCGCTCTCAAAGGATTCCCTTGGGGCTTTGCTCGAAGCACGGTGTCTGCGACCCAGGCCTCTAAATCTGATGTGCTGTGCGCATACTCTGGGAACATCAACTGCGAGTCATCCTGCGAGGCTCTGCATGAGGCGGGTAAGGCCCATCCATCTGCGACAGAAAGGCCCTTCCAAGTGCGACTGTTAACAGTGACTAGCACGCTCAATACTGACGTTGTTGCAAACAAGCAAGCAAGCAAAGCAAAGCAAAGCAAAGCAAAGCAAAGCAAAGCAAAGCAAAGCAAAGCAAAGCAAAGCAAGAAGGCAATGACCACTTAAACAAACGTGTCTTGCTTTTTGCGGGCAGCTCAACCCTCAAACTACCCCCCCCCAAAAAAAAAAACAGAAGTTTGGGGCAATAATAACCGATTTGTTTTAAGACATTTTGAGGGTCCAGGTAGTATTTTTGCGCTTGTTTCAGAAACCAAATTGAATGCCAAAGGAAAACCACCGTAAGGCTTCCCTATACCAGAGAAACACGTGGCACGGATCCGGGCGGGCACGCGCACCCGGCTATCCACGTACATGCGGTGATTCTGGTGGAAGCCCGAGAGTTCATAAGAGACCTCAGGCGAAAGCCCGAGCATTCTGAAGGAGAGCGAAAATAATGTTTGCTTATATAGCCCAGAGGGTCCAAATACCTCCTGCGGATGGCGTTGAGGAGATATAGCTTCTATAGCGCGGTGCTGCCAGGCCACAAACGTAGGTAACCAGGTAAATGTTATCGAGGGTTTCCCCTAGTTACTTGCTATTGTGGTAACTGGAATGACTGGATAGGTTTGCCTTGGTTTCTCTTGGTTCCTTTGGTCTCTTGGAGCAAACGGGGAAAGACCAAGGTAATTTCGGGTCGATTCGCATTCACCATCGAGGGGTCGACAGAAAAACAGTTTGTGTTTCATAGTCAACCAACTTGAGATACTTGGTTGCCGTTGACCCCTCTGCAAAAAGTGTTTCACTTTCGGGTCCAATTCGAAGAAAAAAAAAAAAAAACATGCTTCAACCGAAAAGGTTCAAGTCCAAAGTTCCGCTACCAAATAGCCCAGGATATCAAATGAAATTGAAAAAAAGAACTGAAAAACCTTGCTGTTTGACAAGAGACAAAGCTGTCTTACATTGTATAGAGGTCGAACCACATGGGGGAGAATGCTCAAAGCAAGCGGTTCCCTTTGTTTCCCGCTTGAATTCCAAAAGGCTTCGGAACTTCCGGTGGGCCCCAAAATGGGGCCTTGGGGTCAAACAAGCATGGTGAGTCATCGAGCTGCAACGATTATTTGAGGGCAGTTCACTCCAGCAAGGGAAGCCAAAAGGAAACCGCCCACCTGTTTTGGGAGGAAAAGTTGAAAGAACAAGAAGAAGATGGGTGTGTGTTTTTGAGGGTACCACGGTTGCTTAAAGGAAACCAAAAGGAACACACAAAGAAACACATGGGGTTCCCCAGTTTTCAGACAGACCCATGGCTCACTGGCTTGAGCCGTCTGCTTTTAATGGTTGGGTTGAAATATCCAAATGTCCAAGAAAGCCAGCATCCTCCAACAACTGATTGTTCTCATGTTTAAGTGCAAATGCAGTCACAGGGTGCTGGGGGTGCTAAAAAGTTGGATTTGGGTGTGTGTTTGAGGCTGGGTACTCTTTGCAGATTGGTTTGCGAAACCAACAGGAAAACCGCTAAATGGTTGCTCCCTCCCCCATTTTTGGTGCACCATGTGGGAGTGTCTCTATGTAGCTGACAAGGGGTTCCTTACTTTGAGACACAGCATGCAAACCCCAAAATGGCCGGTGTCCTCTAGTTGTAAAACCCACCCAAAAAAGGGGTCCCCTATTTTGAGAGACACACCGTGCGAACAAGTGCCATCCTTCTACCTGAGCCCCTGACCCAAATAGGCGGCGCCATGTCGCGTTCCACGATCAGCTCAAAGGCAACTGCAGGGCGCATGGAAAACGCATCGCGGCGTCTTGTTTGAGGTTACCCATTCAGAGGGGTGTGCAATTTAATTGGGGACCATCGGTGAACATCATTTACACTCCCACAACAGGGTCCTGGATGACAATTGTCCTTTCAAAGGAACCACCTGTCAGGTTTCACGAGAATTCGCGAGAGGGTAGGTGTGGATTCATGTCACCAACCACTTTTTGGGGTGCTTCCCCATTGAAACTCATAGCCCTTTTGAACCTCTGACACAAAAACTCGCTTCCCATCGAGTGAGTTGGCCTTCGAAAAGGTAGCCAAACTTTTGGAAAACCAAATGGTCCCTTGGCCCAAAAGTGACTCAAGTCCAGGAACTCAGCAAGTGGATGTTGATAAAGTCCAGAACCTCAGTGAGTGTGGATTTAAATATGTGTATATATATATATATGGTACCCCCAAAAAACCAAGGTTTTGTCTGAAAACACTGGTATTTGCGGTGTTAATATATATATATATATACAACACATCAGCGTATGTTTAAACACACATGGATCGGATATGGATCGAATGGTGGTGGGGAGTTCCTCTCGTAGCTTCTGCCCCAACCACCAGCTCCGAACGGGGTAAGCCGCTGCATGATATAAAACTCTCGACACCCAACGCTTTTGACTCAGTAGATCCCCCTGAAGGAAACCAGCAGTTTGGGTAGGTCTTTTTGGGTCGCCCAAGTGTTGTGGTGCTCGTTTCAAAGGAACACTAAAAGGAGAATCTCCTCTGTGTTTTTTTTTGGGGGGGGTCCCGATAAAACAGACACACCCAGTTCCCCTTTTGGCTTAACTAGTTCCCCAGCTTCTGGCCTGAAGGCTCCAACCTCCCCTTCTGGACGGCTGGGGGGATGTCCAAAACCATGGGGAAACGGAGACCTCAAGGAATCCGTGTTCAGAACCAACCTATGTTTGGAAACTGTGTCCCCCGTGTCCTTTGGAGAAAGTTCTCTAGAAGTTTTTCTTTAAACCAAAGGGAAACCAAACAACTTCTTCTGTTTTTACAGGGTGCTGAACAGGATCTTGAACATTTGTGTTTGAAAATGTGGGTCTGGACAAATCGTGAAATTGACCATTTGAGTCGCAATCAACACCTGTTACTCAATGGTCTACCCAAGATAATGTAAGGAGTTTCAAAGGTGACCGCACCCATTTCTGGTTGGGACTATCCCTTACTAATCTTCATCTTACCGGGGTTTGCTGGGTATGTTTCCGCACCATGGGAACTGGGAACATCCCGAACCCCAAGAGGAGCTTTCTCCAATGTTACCTGTACCATCGTTACTAGAACCTTGTAAAGAATCAAAAGGGCAAATCTCCATAAATTTCACTTTTTGTAGGCAAGCCACTGGGTGTCTGGGGAGAAGCCCGTCGCTCGGAACCGCCCGCCGATTCCGCCTACGCCGTTCTCGTCTGAGACTATCTCCGTGTAGTCACGGCGAAGCTCCACCACTCCCTTCCGCGAAGAGAGTAAGTGGCTAGAAATTCTAATAGGGAACCACCTCAAAAGTGGTTGGTGGAAATGAATCCCCAGGCAAATGATAGTCACCTATTGAATTCACACCCTTTAGAGTCAAGCTGTATGCTGGTACCTAATGGGAACCCAGTTGATCCAAATGAATCCCTGGAAGAGGTTGACGGTTCCCAGTTGAAAGGGGGTCCGGACTGGGGCAACTCCCCAATCCGCACTCTAGCTAATCCGGGGTCATTGCATCTTTTGACTGCTCTTAACCATGCTAGCACCCTTGTGGTCGAAAACCAAGGCACCCTCCAAGCAAAAGTGCTTGTAACCCCCCCAACCCTGACTCCCAGTCGCTGCCCCTCCCCCAACCCTCGCTCCCAGTCGCCACCCTAGAAAGCCCGAGACCCCACGAACCAACGCCTCACATAAATCCCCCTACAGTTGAAGCCTTGTACGGCAGAGTAGGACCAATTGAGCACTTTTCTGCTGAGTTGGGAGTTAGATTTCTTGCCCCCCCCTCCCCACCCCCCGCCAACGAGCAAATGGTGGCGAATGCAATCGACTCTCTGGTCTGGTTGACTTGCGACCCGCGCGAGCTACGGGGGTCCCTCGACAATAGATTCACGATGTCTATCTTACTGTTTGGCAGTTCGTTGTCATCATCAAGTACCGTGATGTTTGCAATTAAACTCCAGTCAAATTGCCACCGGCCCTTCGGCGGCGATGGAAACTGTTGTCTGACAATTGTAAAACGAGAAAAACGTTCCGTACCCTCAATGTTGATTCGCTGGGATGGAGTGATGCCGCTCCCAAATTGAACCAGACTACTGAACATTTTGACTAACCTGATGTCAAAATCGATCCCTCCAAAATTATTCCCGCCGGAGTCTCTTCAATGAGAAGCTCCAACAAGTCCATTCCGACACATCGCCATTTTGCTGCCATCAGCTGTGGTCTCTATTCTGTCCGCTACGATGACACAAGTCTTGAACAGGACAAGCAAGCAGGAGTTGGCGAATCTTGGCCCACATATTGTCTTCCAACAATCCTTTGCAGGGCCAAGCCCAGTCGCTGCAAGAATACGCCAAAGATTTCCCATCCAGGCTGGCTGATTGCCCCATCTTCCTCAATGGCCCTAGTAGTCTGTCTTCAGCCCCACTTTCCTCTATAGATCTGTGATCTTTTCAGAATTCCAAACCCAGAGGGTAAGTACCTCCTTAGAAGGTGCGAAGGGACCTCGTGGGAAAATATGAACAAAACAAAACCAGCAAATTCCCTACGTCATGAGAAGTCGCTTGTTTACCTCAAGGGAGCTCGCCAACGATCGGCGAGTCTATGACGGAAATGCCTTGGTTCCAGTCGCTGACCAAGCCAAGTTCCGCCCGTCCCGGCCTGGTGTATGAAATGGAGCACCACCCCTATCCTCAGAATTCAACATGTCATGGACCTCCGCTGAGAATGAGAAATTCACAAGCTAGTCAAGAAACCTTCTCATGGGTGAGTGCGGATTCAGGCTTCTGCCTCCCCCCCCCCACCCAAAACCCTGATAAACCTCGCATCGTGGAAAGCTCAGCCCGTAAAGGAATCTAAAGCTGAGAGAACTCCCGCTAAGCTTTCGTGACAACAGCAGTCTTGCTTGCGTGGACAGGACCTCTTGCCACGTCAGGAGTCACGGTGACTCAGGGGGGTTTATACCTCAAACCCACCTCCTTCGACTGAGGCCCCGACAGAAGGAAACAGCATCCAACTACTATGTAGATTGTCAGGATCACTCCTGGCAGCTTGAAACGTCAACTGGGAGCGTCAACCCCAATCGCAAACAACTAGAGTGTCTGTGGCCGCATGAAGATTCCTAAATCAGACCTGAACACCAAGCAAATCTTGGCTTAGCTCGGCTCGGGCTGCTCATCAATACACGATGTCGCCAAGACCTATGCAACACATCAATTGCGGCGGACCTGAACTCTTCATAGTGTGCACATTGTCACGCAGCGATACCAAGGCCTCCGGATTGACTGAGGCGAGCCCAGTTGTATGCGCCCACACAACACACGGACACTGACACTGAAATATATATATATATATATACATGTATATATATATATATACATTACGTAGATTACATTGTATGTATTATGTTGTGTACACAAAACGCACACTGACAGCGATATACAGAAAGGCACAGAGACACAAAAAGAAACGCAGAGACACACCACCTACCGCTGAATGTTTGAGGTTTGCACTTTCCAAAAGACCAAGTCTACCCCAATCTAGTATTGCTTTGCGTCGCTTGACCTTGATTCATGCTGGCAAGAGTATATTCGTGTGCTTGTGCGTGTGCACTCGCGTGCGGGTGTGCGAGTGGGATTGGGTTTGGGTGTCTCTGTGTGTGTGTTTGCATGCCTGTGCCTTTTTGTCTATGTGTGCGTGCCTCTGTGTGTGTGCCCGTCGAAGCCAAGGATCCCTATTCTCACATAATCTATCTTTGCATGACTACTCAGCACATGGGGTGTGAATTCAAGCAATTCAAGAACCAAAGCAAGGCTTCCCAAAAATGAAAGGAGCCTTCATCATGAGTCAGGTGGCAACCCCCTTACAAGGTCGCCACAATTCGCCCAGACTAAGTGCGTTCATGCATTGCTGCATTTCATGCATTGACTGACATGGGCAGTCTTCTATCCATAAATGCAGCCCTATGCACCACTGGCAACGCAGGGCGGCAAACGCCAGTCGCTTGCCCGCCTGGACTAGGAATGGGCTGTGTGGACCGCAGCCGTCTCTGAATCCACCGCTTCCGCCGCAAGGAGCCATTCGGCCTGGCACCCACGTCCATTTGTATATGTATGAATACATATATCATATGTGTACATGTGTATATGTATGTATATATTATTATTACTATTGATTACTATTATTATTGTCATTAATATCATTGTCAGTATTATTACTATTATTGTTATTATTATTAGTAGTATTATTATATTTTTTGTTGAAGCATATATACATATACATGTAACATGCACAAACTATACATATATGTATATATCGAGGACCGTCCTTGGGGTGGTACCTTCTTTGAGGCTGTCTTAAAGAGAAGTCAACCAAACAAGACATAGTTTGTGGGGCCATTTTTGATGGAGGGTGGCTTGGTGTAGAAACCTTGCGGAGGACTACTTTGAGTTTAAAAAGCCTCTCTGTGCACTTCCGTGTTTGTTGGGAGGAGCAACTCCTTTGAGCTGCTATGATGTGAAACCTATCAACACACACACAAATGTTGGAGGCTCTTTGGGAGGTACCCTCGCACCAAACCATTGCTTGGTAGGCCCCGTTGGAAAGATGACCTTCCTTTGGAATGCGCCGTAACTCACTGGGAAACCGAGCCTCAGGGAATCCGATACAACAACACGTGGGCAAATCCAACAAGCCGTCATGTCCAACCGGATTCAGGTTGCACTAGGCTTTCTATCGGGTATCACGCACCACTATACCTTGTATACATAGTGTATATATATATATATATGTGCAACAAAAACAAATGGAACACACTTCCTCACTGATCATTTGGTCCATTTCCCAAAAGCAAACCTATGCCCCCTATGCCATGTCCCGCTCAAATGCTCTCACGGGGAAAAAAGGCAGACACTTAGGAACTGGGTCAAGCTGGATTCTTGTGGACCCCTTTTGCCACGCCCAGTGGATCCATTTACCTGGATAGTAGGTAACCAAGGGAACCACCCACAAATTGCCGGTTATCTACTCTTGGATCCACTGGGTTGATAAGGCTTGAGAAAGGGAAAAACGAAAAAACAACTTGTTTTAAGGGGACCCGAGAAAAAGAGTCGGCACACCATACCGAAATGGGCCCTTTCAAAAGGTTGACCCCTGCGGCAAGGCGAGGTGAATCCATTTGGGTGTGGCTCAAAATTAAACAGGCGGGGTTACGCAGGTTTTTGGTCCATGTTTCCACTTACCAGGGTTCCATTTTGGTACCGGTTTATTGAGCCACAGCCATTTGGGTAACAATTGTTGGAACTTCCAACGGATCATGGACTTTCGCTTGCTGCCGGATCGGTGATCCCGTCATAGCTTTCCTCCAAAATGAGTCTTTGAGGCTCGGCACTCCTCTTCAGCGGCAGGTTGGCGAAAAAGGGAAGTCAGAAGGACACCACTCATTTGGGGTGCCCCTAGTGTGACGGGTGTATATATAACTTATAAATATATATGGCTGTGGGTCAAACATAGGTACCCAAAATGGGTTGCCCTGGTAAATGGAAACATGGACGAAAATCTGCGGTCCCGGAAGTTTTCATATTGACCCACACCCATATATATATATTTATATATACATACACACATACATATTCACATATACATTCCCCGTCGGTTCTTTGCCCGAAGCCATCTGCTCGGAAACAAGTCAGGCCGGCCCGAAGCAGCAGCATCGCCTGTCCTGCCGGGTTAGTGACGAATTGGCGTGGTGCTCATAGGTGTCCTTTTGGAAAAATCGATGGCCCTGGCAAATGGGGCATAAAACCCATCTAAACCAGTGCCTGACTTTTTTTTGACTAAAATCACCTAAAAAGGACACCTATGGTCGTGCCCTTTGTCTTGAGGGGGGGGGGTGGGCTTGGGGGGTTGGCTGGAATCACAGTTGCACAGGAAACACGCAGTCAGGAAGATTCCACCGATTTGACCGACTGACAGTTTGCAGAGTGCGGCATGGTAGCAGCTTGATATCGAAACGTGATGAATAGCGCATAGCTGTGAGTTTCTCGAAACTAGATCATGCGATGATGCAAATTAATGCTATTATTCAATCATATCCGTTCAAGACACCCTCCATTTCATTCATGCGTTCGCAAACTTAGGGGACCTCTCCAGGTTGGTTTCAACTTGGCTTCCCTCTAAAACCGAGCAACTTGGGATTCCCCAATCCGTTCAAGACACCCGTCATTGATCAGGAGCTCTGTGTTGTCTTTCTGGTTTTTGAGCGGGGTGTCCCCCCCTTCAAAAATTATTACGTAGACAAGGTGGATATGCACTGGAAGTAGGCACCTGTTTTCGGATGGTTGTGCAGGGAAACGAAAAGGAACACAACCATTTGGGAGGGTCCAAATCCTTTAGAAAAAGACGTGAAACGTACGGTCTATATGTTCACAAAACAACGCTGGTTAAAAAAGGGAAAAACACCCCCCCCCCCCAAAAAAAAAAAGAAAAAGGAGTGGCCCCCCCCCCCCACGAGGTCTGAGAGTCTCTATCGCGTCTCCTTGAAAGCAGGCGAGGTCGAAGCATGGCCTTCCATCTCGTCCTAGGCGCAGTCTTTTCTTGGGCAAGCGGGCAAGCGACTTCCTTTTCTGCGTCCCCCTTTATGGGTGTCTTGGACAGGTACCTCTTTTGTTGGTGGTTGCAAAGGAAAACCAGAAGGACACCCACCATGTTGCGGGGGTCCAAGAAAAAAACACCATCTTTTGTGTGGGTAAATGGGATAAGTAATCCGAAATGGCGGAATTGTGCTGTAAATGGCTACATCGAAGGAAAAAGGGAAGACTAAACACTTGTGATAAATCCAACAGAAGGACAACCGATTGCTTCCTTGTTGTTTCCCTTTAAACCCAACGAACAAGGGTATCCTCACCCAGGGATGTTCAAAATGGCGGGATCCCCAATCCGTAAATGGGACGCTACTCCAGCAATGCCACTAGCATCGGGCACCCAAACAAGTGGGTGGCTTGCTTTTGCTTGTCATATCATCCCAAGTGTGGTCTCTCGTTGCAGGACACACACACACACACCCTTTGCAACGAAAATGCCGGCCAAACAAACAAAACAACAGATTTGTTGATTTCTTTTCGAACACCGTCAGAAAATCATGCTATAGTGCTTTAAGGCCTAAATGGATAGAATTGAAATTGTGTTCCCGCAAGGCAATATCAAAAAGCCGGCCCACCTCGAGAGTGCCTGGGTTACGCTCGCATGGATGCAAGTGGGATAGCCCCGATGCTCCGCTTGTTGTTCGTTCGGCCCCCTGTGTGGGTTTCATCAACTTGAGAGATCTTCTGCCTGGGATCCTCGACAGGAAAACACAAGGAGACCTTTGTGGGGTGCCCCAATCCAGGCTACACCCGTTTCACTCGCATTTTTGAGGGTGCTCTGTTCAGGTTGCTCATGTGGAAACTCATTTTTCGAGGACCCTTTGCACGTGTGGGCCTGTGTCAAACGGGGGTGGGGATGATTAGGGGGGTACCGAGCACACAGGCGCTGAGGTGCCTGGGCTGCTCAAGCTTTTGGCAGACCTCCTTGAAGCAGCTGACTACATGCCAGTGGTTCAATGAAGTGCTGCCTTGATTGAATATACAAGAAGCCCTGTCCGAACGAATCGTCTCCAAGCGTGGTGAGATATCAGGGCTCGTGCTCACGCTCAAGGTCACCGCCTCCGTACACCTACCAAAGCACCTCGCGCCATCGCGCCATCGCGCTTCCGGCAACTACGCCTGGTGTAAATGCACCCCAGCCAGCCAGCCAGCCAGCCAGTTTCTACACATTTGCAGGGTCCCTTTATTCCGCCCCCCCCCCCCGAAGGATATCCCCCCGGCCGGCGCAGGAGTCACTGGTACACCCCGGTCCCTGCCTTCAGACATTCATGCTGCCAGCTACCGTGGCTAACTTGAGCCGAAAAGACCACTGCATTCGACTATGTGTAGCCCACCCATGGTGTTGCCCCCCCAACCGAAAAACTATTGTTTGATTCTGGTCCATGTTGAGTGAACCATCCAAGCAGTGATCTAATGCTTATCATTCATCTGACATAGGGAATCCCCCAAGGAGCTTTCATGAAGTCCACAGATCAAAAGCCTCGTCGACTTTAGATGCGATGGCAACTTAGACCCGCATTGGTCTGTCCAATTCGTGGCCGGGCCGGGAGCGAATTCTAACACTTCGGGTGGCTGCACAAATGCCCACGACCGTTCGCAGTGCCACTTCACGAGGCACTGCGTCTTCGCGTGAAATATTCGCATCTTGGGAAAATCAATTACAACATATTGATACCTACATCTCTCTCTCTCTAAATATATATACTATATATATATATATTGGGAAACATGCAACATATTCATAATATATATATATACACATATATATATATGTATATATATATATTGTGTATATCAACTAGCTTTCAGGAAAACCATGCAATCAACGGAACACACCTAATTGCAGACCTGGCTTGAACTTCTGGTGTTCCGACGGCCCAAGCCCTAAGCGCGCCGATGGCCGGAGCCCGTTTCATGACCCCAAAGGTGGAACCATCTGGCCGAAAGGGCGAAATGCTGAAGCAAACCAAAGCCTCAAACCAGGTACTTCTGGCAAGAAGATTGTCCCCGAACCTTCATCTACCCGGGTTTTGCTTGTGGCTCAGGTGTTCTTCTGGGTCAGGAATACATGCTCCCAAATGGAACCAGCCCGGGTACATGGAGACCGATTGAAAAAACAACTCCTTTTTTTCCTGGTGGTTTACACTTGAGCCATACCCAGGTGACACTTTCACATGTCAGATCCATGATCTGACTGAGGATAAGCCAGCTTGCAAATGCAACCCCTTCAAATCTGCCATCCTGATATTTCGCTGGACTGAAGATGCTTCAACCTGTGCTTTTGTGCTTTCAGCCTGGTTGCCTTTTATCACAGTGCCACTCCCCTAGCCTACCCCCTCTTCTCCGATTTCCCTAAGCTAAGGCCCTACTCCTGCCACTGGCCCAACCCCCAGGGTGTTTGCACAGATTCTGCTGATGATTTCGTCAGCCGAATCTAACTCCCAGACTTTCGTCCCCTTGGTACCTTCTCATGGCTTTAGGGGGGTCAAAAGGGGTCCAAGTACATCCTTAGGAGGTACCAGGGGACCCTCTGGGAATCAGAAAAGCTTCTTCACATTTCATTAACCTCTAGACCGTAAAGAATATAGACTCATATTCGGTTTGCCGTGACATGCAAAGCGGCCAACCGCATGCGCGTCTTTTTTTGCCTCGAAAGGCTCATCTGCGGGCCCGTTGCTTGGGGTGAGGCACCTGCTCATGCTCGGGGGCAGCGCTTCTCACAATGGTCGGGTGGAGTGGCCGAAAGTTCTGAGGGTTTTTGTATTACACCCTGGGACTACACCCTCGGGAAATGACCCAGAAGGGTTCAAAATAACACGGCTTTATCCGGAAATGTGCCTAAATGGGGTCAATAGCCAGTGGGTGTATTCCCAGGGTGTAATACCAAAACCCTTAGAAAAGTCTACACCTGTTGAAAACCACTAAGATAGTCCAAGCCAAACAGTGACTCAAGCCCAGGAACTCAGGAAATGTGACTCAAAGGGGGCGAACGGCAAGTCCACGTTCAGTGGGGTATTTGCCCATGGTTAACCACAGTTAAGTTTAAGTACCCCGCCGCTTCAAGTACATCCAAAGGAAAGGCACCCTCTGATTGGCTGGTGGTATTCGACCTTGGCTGAACAGGGACCAAGGGGAATCGTTTTAAGTGAACAGGCCGATTCGCCCTGGACAACTCTGGTCTCCTCCATTAAACAAAAACAGGCGTGCTATTCGCAAAGAATCTGGCTAACCTATTCACGGCGATTCCATTCTCAAATAGGAAACGTATTTAGGCAACTTCCCGCATGCTGAGCGAACATTCCGCCACACGCGTGTGTGACTGGTAAATCCGCGCGCCTAGCTGCACAACTTGCAGTGAGCCCCACCTGAACCCCAGATCCCCTGCAAAGGGATCCCTTGAGGAAGCTCGGCTCATCTGCAGGCAGGGCAAACCGAGTTGCTTTTTGGTCAGGGCAACTGTTTCCAGGTTCTTTTCAATAGGCCAAAGCGCAACTTGCGTTCTCAGGGTCGCTCCCTTTTGGAGACCAACCTGCATGTCCCTAGCCACCCCAAATCTGCTTTTTGCAACTCCATGTTCCCTTCTGGTTTATGGGCCCAAAAAAGAAGCGACGGAATCGATGGTTCCCATCTGCACATCCGCTTCTGCACCTTCTGGTTGGTAGACAGAACACCGCGACCAACACAGGCAAACAAATCACTGGTCTCAAAACCCATCGCCTTCTTCTGCTCCTTCTTCTCCTCCCCCTTTGCTTTGGCCAGCACGCGCTGCTGACGTCGCCGCGCCTACGGCACGGGGCGGAGAAGGAGTCTGAAGGCGCCAACGGACGCCATACATAGCTCGGGGGGTAACTTATAACTTGTATTTACATAACGAGTGTGAATTGAAGTGGGAAGCCCTTTGGGGAACATGACATAGGTGATTCACATCCAACCACTTGAGGTGATCCGATGGACAAAAGCAAAGCCATATGAGGCATGGTCCGTTTTTGCTGTCCCCGACTGACATGGGACTGTGGTGAGTAAACAACGTGTCCAAATGGTAAATTGGCGAGTGTGCCCAATGTCATCCCCTTATCACAGTAGATGACAGCTTGTCTGTACCCTTCAAGCATGACACAACATCAGACGAGAGCACAAAGACCCCTGTAGCAGTGTATCGCAACTAGAAGGCCTCCTAGATGGTTGGGGTCTTTTTCAGTTTTTTGTTTTTGAAGAAACCCAAAACCGGGCCTGAAACAAATGGCACCTGCGTGCATTTCAATTGATTTATGATTTACCACGTCGCCACCTGCCAAATCAACGCTCAACCCAGGGTATACCAAACATAACACGCTCAGATTATGCCTTCCATTTTTTTGCGTCAGCCGCGAAAACATGGATCCGGAGACTCCAAAAACCGATGGGATCCGATTGCAACTCCATCCTGTGGTTCTTGCACCCTGGACTCATTGGATAGGCCGGCCGAAAAAGAACCCAACCCAAAAAACGGGCTTGCCTTTTGATTTTCAGTTTCCCTTTAAACCCAACCCGCAACCGGGCACCTATGTTTCCATTTGTCCAAGTTCGCCGGGCCCTGGCCTTCTCGCCGGACGGTAGGAGGAACACAATCAGGAAGAGCACTCCGAAGATTAAGGCCACCTCGGCCGGTTCCTATAGACGAAACCCAACAAACATCTGCGGGAAAAAGAAGAAGAAACGAATCAGAGGCTGAGAGGCTGGAAAACATAAAATCCAAGGACGAACCGCAGCTGCCAGAAAAAGCCAGCCATGTTCATGTTTTTTTCGAGATCCTGATATCAACAGCCCAAAAACACTCCCAGAAACCTGCTCATTCGGGTGCATATTTTTGTAGGATTCGCACCCCCCCCCAAAAAAAAAAACGGTCCTTTTGGTTCCCTTCAAAATCATAAACAAAGAAAGGTACCAACTCCAATACTAAAGCCTCTTGGTCAACTGAGTCACTCTGGTCACTCTTTTTCGTCACATACCCACTGGTTTCGACCACGGCGCCAGCCACAAACGCTGCTCCAAAGCGTCCTGCGCACTGAGACAGGCTCGCGGGCGGTCGAGCGGTCGAAGCCGAAGCGGTGCTTTGGGGTCTAGTTGGAGCACTGGATTTCTCCCCGAAAGTTGGAGTTGACCCGTGGTTTCATTTCAAATGAAACGGGCCACTTCTGCAGAAAGCCAAACCGCCCGGTCGCAAGCTGGACTTCACCCGTGGTTTCGGTGGTGGGGGGGGGAATGTTGACTCAAGAGTAATAGAAACAACCTTGTGGATAAATGTTGTGTGTTTCTATACAAAAGTAATAGGGGGGCTTTGAAAAAAAGGGTGCCAAGGCTGAGCAAGACACACACTCAGAGGGCGGACCAGTCAGCCCCAACAGAAATCCAACCAGGAGCTTGTCAACCGAAACAACTGTAACATGCGCTATTGGAGCTCAAATTACCGCCTCTGCTGGCACCACACCCGCCCTGCAACTGACACTCACAAAGGTAGACATGTCTGGTAAGTGCTTAGTTGATTATAACCCATAAAAGCAATGGTTGCAAGTCCCCGTTCAGTGGGGTATAGCCATGGTTGCTAATCATAATCACTTAAACCCTAAACCCTAAATTGGGATTGGCAGCACAAAAGCAAAAAAACACCGCCAAGAAGGCGGTTGAGCAATGGACTCTGGTGTCCCGCCCTCCTTCTTTGTAGGATCCATAGAGCGTCCCTTCCCTTTGAGGATGTTTTTGAGAAATCGGTCAACATAGCTCCTGTAAAGGCACCAGTTGAATGAAAGTAGATGGCACAATCCCCCCTAAAAAACAACAACAATGGGTTTAATGCGCTTTACTTCTGCAAATAAGGGAGTTTGCCAGAAGCACAACCAAGTCCGGGCTCAGAAATGGAATTTGTTGATTTAACGTGCTTCGTCAAAAATACCCCTCCCTCCAACAATCATGCAAGCTGATGATCAAAGGGTGTTGGAAGACTACTTCTTGGGAGGTGAAGTCCGTGATCAGCTACTTCTATGGTTGGAGGGAGGGTAGCATACCAAAAAATATATTTTAAGCCAAAAGACAAATCGCTCGAAGGCTTACCCCTTGGATGGACTCAAAATTGGATCGCCTTCGTGTCTTCTCGGTAAGAGTGAGGGATTCCAGCTTGTGCCTACCCAGCAGTTTTGACCACGTTCGACCTTGATTAGCATATATTTGACACCACATTTGACCATATTTGGCCATGCTTGACCATATTTGACGCCGTTTTTGTGGCCATATTTAATCGTTTTCGGGGGGGGTTGACCCGACAACTCCCGGCCAATATCCATCGATCGCCTTGAGCGCCAACTTCCGGAAAACACCAGCGGAGCCCCAGGGCATGGCTCTGAGTGCCCACTTCGGGCGGATTTTGGTTCAAAAACCCAAGGAAAACCACCTGGTAAGGGGTTTCGTTTTTGACCCACCTGATTTTGGAGGGATTTCCCTGTTTCGGCAGTTGTTGATGATTTTTTGACTGCTTTTATGGTCTTCGTCCCATTTACCAGGCATTGAGAAACTCTCGGTGGTATTTTGCGAAATCTGGCCTGATTCCATTTCCCTGGTTTTGGTAGGTAACTTCAGGAACACCTTTGAAGACGAGGAAAAACCTGGGTACCTATTTACGCAACTGCCGTCGACTTTGGGGCGGTTTCCATGAAACCAGCTCTAAATATGCCTCCAGGGGAAAGGGGTTCTCAAACCTCTTGGCAATGCTCCGACCATGCTCCCTTTCAAGCGGTTTGGGACTGTGACTAGCTCTTGCGATGCAAGGCGGGGCCGGCTTGAAGTGGGCGTGGCTCAAAGTTGCGCCAGGGTTACGCAGGTGGTCTTTGTTTCCATTTACCTCTGCTTCCCTAGGGGCCATTCTGTGTTGTTTTTTGAGCCACAGCCAAGTGAATCTCAAGAAGATTAAAAAAAAAAACTGTGTGACCTAAGTACACCTCTCCCAGCTGCTCTCAGCTGAAACATGACCGCAAAAAACCTCTGCATGCGTTTTACTTCTGCTCCAAAAGGCCCATCGATGCTCATCCATGCCGGGCTGCTCGGGTTCCTATGTCATCCCACCTGGAAACTCGGATTCGGAAGGAAGTCGTCGCTGAGTTCAACATGGCAGCAGCCGATTTTTCTTTTGGACACGTGACTCCCCGTCTTTCGGCATTGAAGCGAGACCCTGTGGCCCTCAGCAATACAAGTAACTGCTTAATTTGGGCACTAGTGTATCTTAAAGTAGGGGAGCCCAATTTCAGGGTGATTCTTATGGTTTCCCTTTTGGAACCACTCAAAAAGGGGGGCCTCCCAGTCGATTTCCATGGGGAATAGAATCTGCATTCTTTTTTGGTTGGTTGAGTTTAAAGGGGAACCCTTCCCGAAAAAACGAAAAAGGGCGCAACTGGGAAACTGGGATCCTGGAAACGCCCCAAACGTCTATGTTTGAATGATTGACACAGGGTACCTCCTTTGGGACAAATACGTGGCTAGAACAAGTGAAAGCAGACTGAAAGCAGACCTATTGAATCTCTTCCCAAGGTTCCTCTAAACCAAAACCACCACAGCAGAAGTCAACTGCCACGTAAACTCCAGATTCAGATCAAGCCTGACCCACCCTCGCCTCCAAAGAATCTTTTTTGCAAAAAGGACCCCCCCTTTGTTGGGAGCTTCTCAAGCTTTTCTTTTGCGGAGGGCAATTGTTGGACCATCCATCCCCTTGTCAGGGTTCCATGTTCTGAGCGACAGTACCCGGTCGCATGGCAACCAGCCGCCCTTCCAGGGAGGTGGAAAGCTTCAGGTGTCAAAGTCATGTGCCCATGGGTCAAAACCCAAATCGTACCCCCAAGGGAACATCCCAATCCCCACTCAAATAGACTAAACTGGGTGGTGCACCTCCCCCAAAATGGTACCATTTGTTTTGACCCACAGACATGTGCTCTTGTGGCTTGGGGAAGTGGGCAAACATGGGCTCTTTGAAGCAGCTAGAACATCTTCCAGGCTGTCAGATTGGTCCTGGTAATGGCGTTTTCATGGTTATTCATCACCTCTCACTTCCTGAATGGATGGCCACGGCAAGTTTGAACTTATTGCTTACCACTAAACCGGTCTTCACGTGTCTTTTCACGGTTCTATTGCTTGGTTACCAAGGAACTAAACCCAGTGGGTCATGTACTCCTAACAGGTGAAGCCCTGAGTTTTATTAGCGTTGGTGGGCAACTAAAAGAACCCCAGGCCCAACCATCTTTACGGGGGGTTGTCAAAAGGAACTCTTGTAGTATCTCATAAGGCGGCACCAGGGTTCAAAACTGTTGCTTTTTTCCCCGCAAGGGTCCTTTTCCTTTGTGCTGTTAAAGGTGTACCAAGAGAAACCCCACCAATTGTTGGGTCCCTCAACAAAGACAAGGCCAAACAGGTTCTTTCCTTTGACTATTGACAAGTCGCCCCATGGTTGTTCAGCATCTAGTTCTGGTCACGCTTTTTCACGATGAGCATCAACCGGGCAGTCGCGAGCGCCAGCATTCGCCGCGGTTTCCTCTCTCTTTGGCCGCCAAGGTAAACATCGGAATCTGGATGAAGCTCCAACGTAGCGGCTGTAGCGGTCTTCAGGTATGCGAGAGATTCTTCACATAAAGATACAGGTTCCCTCAGATTCATTCGATAACCAGCCCGGGAAAAAGGTTCCCTTTCAAGGAAGGCTTCAATGAGCTCCGCCCGTAGTAGGCTGATGAATCAGGTGCTCCTTTGAGACTCTGGGGTAAGGAGACCAAACAAATCTGGGTGGCTCGTCTGTTTTGGCCTTGGCTTGCGCCTTTTCTTCTGATGTTCTAATGGGACACCAAGAGGAAAGCCACCGTTTTATGCGGGGTCCAAATCCAAAAACAACACGCTCATGTCTATCTTGTATCATCTTTGGCCCGGATCTCTCACAATCCGATGAGCTGTATCAATGGCCATTCCCCCCTGTGGACAAAAACCCCGTTTGCCATGATCAATCAGCTTCCCTCTTTTTCTTTGTTTGGGGGTGGTTTTGAGGTGTTGCATCCAAACCAACAACTAGGGTAACCTACTTCAGGGCTTGCTTTCCTTTGCGACCTCGGCCGATCTTTGGACGTCGACTCTCATGTAGGAATTCCAGGTTCTGAATTTGGTGCTTTCTCGTTTTGGTTGGAAGCTTCTTTGGGGTTCACTGGACACAGCCATGCCAAAGTCAGCCCCGGCGCGGCTTTGCCAACTGCGCGCCTCGACCCGCGATTCCACAGAGTTGAAGGCTTGTGTGCAAAAGATGCATCTTCTGGAATCTAAAGAGGTGGCGATGTATTCTAAGTTGTTGCTACGGACCAAATGGGCATTTTGTCTATCGCAGCAGAAGTACTGTGCTTTGCTTTGGTCCTTGGTCTCCAACACCGAGGCAGGCATGTTGACCCTTCTAACATGCCCCGGTGGGAATGAGCAAGAAAGCTGAGCCGGTTGATGCAAATTGAAGGAACACACACACACACACACCAACCGCAGTTCGCTGATTGATTGGCCCAAACCAGTCTTAAACTTTTGTTAGCAACATGATGTGAACAGGTCACGGTTCGTACGCCTTGTCAACCCTTGCGCAAATGTTGAGGCAAGGCCTTGGGAGCTGTTCACAGAAGCCAGCTACAGAAATTTCTACCGCAAATTGGCCCATCCACGAAACAAGTGGGCGCGACCCTTTTTGAGGGTTACCTGTGTTTTGTGGTTTAAAGGAAAGCCAACAGGATAACCACCATACTGGGTTCCGATTGCTCAAAAGAAGACACACCCAAGTTGATTTCCTGTAGCTGGTATATCAGAACTTTCGGATTGGTCGGGGGTGCCCTGGGGGCGCCGCAAAAGGCTTGGTTTTGGTCTTGGTCTCGTCGTGGTTTCGCTTGAAGCCGCCCATCCAGCATCCCGATTTGCACGCAAGTGGCCACTGGCAAGCGCCATGGCAGGAGTTGCATTGACTCAAACAATCGTAGGACAGCTGGAGCAATCCCGAAATCTGGAAGCCCACCAAAGAAGCACGGCTGCGGAGAAAAAGTACACCCACGTGGGCCATCCGTACAACTAACTCATTCTAGCGGGGATTCCCTTCGTATCACTGAAAGTGCCTTAACTCAGAGTTTCAGCTCAGCTTGCTGGAGGATGAGGGAATAAACTCCACTTCCAAGCATTCCCTATCCAATTTGTGGTACTTGGCGAGCCATTGAACCCACATTCCCTCCTGATGCAAAATGACAAGCTCATATCATACATGCATACATACCATGCCATGCCATACCATACCATACCATACCATGCCATACCATACCACGCCGTGCCATGCCATGCCATACCATAACCATACCATACCATACCATGCCATACCATACCATACCATTACCATACCATTACCGTACCATACCGTACCTTGCATACATACATATATGTATATATATATATATACACAATAGTATGCTTATCATACATAAGCTTCCGATTTCGGGAAGTCACAGACTCACGCGCTCTCTCATGGAGCCCGTCAGACAGGACGCAGGCTACGCAGGCTACGCAGGCTGTGCAAGCTCACGTCGTGACCTGGCGAGCAAATCAGCTTCCTTCTCATTCGCGGACTGCTTGGTACCTTCTGCTGGCTTTCCGGGTCAAAGGATCAACAAAAAGTCGGATGCTGAGAAGGTACCAAGGGACCCTCGCCATCCAAGCGGCTTCTGGGAAACTTGAGCAGCATGTCTAAGACACCAACAGAGCACAGTGCCTGTTGTTTTTTGTGGTTTTTGCTCTTTCCTTTTTTTAACTGAATATCGAATTTGGTTCTAATCAGTTGGGCCCTTCTGGTACTCAGAACAGGAAATGTGAACCCCTTGTGAATGGCTTTGGAGGGCAACTCAGAAATCGGCCATCCTCCGCTGCCCTTTGGGAAATCAAAACAAACAGTTACGCAGCATCCTCCATGATTATTCAGGCGAAGTCTTTTCTTGACAGCTTGCCCGCGGAAGCAATGGACAAAGCTGAAGTAAAATGAGAAATGTTCTGGCTACTCACGGTGGGCACTCTTTTCGAGGTAGGGCAAGAGGGGACCACGACTTTGAGGGAGCACACATGGGGACATCATGTCAAGGGCAGAATTCTAGGGGGCCACTTCGGATCACACACATTTCGAGGAACGCCCATGTGAGTTTGAGTTTTGTCTGGTTGGGCAAATTGTTCCGTCTCACCCGACACCACCAAGAAAGGAACCTTCGCTTCCTGTGACGCCACACTCTGACTGGTGGTGTGCTATAATTCGCCCCCGTTGAACGAAGCCTGGGCTGAACTTTCGGAACCGCCCAAGTTGTCCGCAATGTTTAGGACGGGTGTTCAGCGCACGTGACATGAAGGGAACCCCTAAAAAAAAAAAACTTGATGGAACCCTTTGCTTCTAAAGCGCTGGTGGTTCCACGCTAGATCCATTGAAAAAGCAATTGGGCGTTGCAACGCCCAATGTTCAGCCGTCGAACTCCCTGCGCCGGCAAAATGATGGTTTCCTTTTCTTTTGGCTTCCCTTTAAGGCCACCCAAACAGGGGGTATCCCAACAAAAACGCACCCCCACATCTAAAAGCTTGGTCACGACAAAAAAAGCAAGCATACCTGATTCGAGCCCGACTGCGCCTACACATTGAACTGCGCCCGGCAGCCTGCAGCCAGCTGGGAACACAAAGCTTGACCAAACGTTGGTCACCTCCAAAGCAAATCTCACTTCGTTTGGTCAAGTGGCGTACTACCCCATAGCACCAAACTCTTTCTTTGCCGGTGATGGGTCTAAGGAAACAAAGGGCGTATAAAGGAAAGCCAGAATCACTCTAGGACAGGTCCATGCTGAGTCTGACCCTGCGAGAAAACCGGAAGCAGCTGAAAGAATAATCCTGGGATGTCTGAAAATAGGCAAAGGACACTTGCCAAACATGTCAACCACAAAGAAACGATCATAAAGCCACTTGCTTCGGATAGGTCCAGCTCAGTTTGACGCATGGCCGGGCATGGCCGTGTTCGCCTTGCTTCGAGATGCATGCCAGTCCGTTGGCATTCAAACAGACTGAATTTGGAAGGTTGTGTGAGGGTTCACAGCTGCCTGAATAGGAAAGCTCGGACACATGTTGGGTGCTGCCACAAGTTCAACAAAGCTGCAAATAAAAAGGCGTATACCATGGCAGTTTCCCCCCAAATCACACAGCTTGTTCGACAAAAAACATCCTTCGACGACCGAGAGACTGACCAACCAACCCAACCCAACCCAATCTAAGACAACCAAATCAAACCAAAGCGAAGCCATACCAAGCAGCCAAGAGCAGAAACCTAGCCAAGGAAACATTTCAGAACACCCATAACATTATTTTATTTTTGGCTTCTGGTTTTGGCTGTTCCGAGCTGGAAAGACTGAAAAGTGGCTTGCGACCCAAAGCAATCCAGAGTGGGCAGTATGACCACAAAGTCTGGACAAGGCCGGATTAGGACTTCTCCAAGGTCGTTGCCTCAGGCTTGCCCGCTGTACAGGTCAGCTACATTTGGACGAACGAACAAGCGGGGATACGGAGGGAGCGGGTCCCGATATGGGGGGATATGTCCCATATCAAATTTAGGTGCAGCAAACGGGGAATCCTCCCGTATCCCAGGTTCCCCTGGTATCCCTGCTAGTTGGTTTCCATGATACATCTAACACTTTTTGGATATGTCATTTATAAATCCCTGCACGCTCAGGCCTAAAAGTCGAAGGAAACGTGTGGCTGGGGACCGCCAAAGTCAAGTGACCAGGACCTTAGGCCTGTCAATTGGTTCCTTAAACGGCCCGAAGGCACTGGGAAGGTGCGAACTTCCTTTTAAGTGGGGAGAGGCAATTCTTGAAAAGGGCCCCAAGAAAGGTTGGCCTCGACCCTCCAAGCTAATGGGAGCATGGAGCTCGTTGCCTCGCGAAAAGGATGAGATATACCTTTGAGCCGAATCCACTAAGGCCGGCTCTTTTTCCAAGATGCCCTCAGGATACAAGGTGCATTCCCCACGGACACCGGTTGTCTATCTTTCTCTCTGCTGTTTCGGTCAGCTCGCCTTGCGTGTGCATGAGCACTGGCACCGGCGCCTGGCGTGCAGCATCCAAGGCACTGCTTGGAGGGAAAGAAATCCAAGACATGAATTGTTGGTTACAGGGAAACCATGAGAAACCATTTGGTCTAGGTGCGAAACGGAGTTCGTTCAGTATCGCTCGGTTGTCCAAAATTCGCCTGAACCCACCAATAGACCCCTTTTTGTCTGCCTTTCGGCCATTCTCGAAAAGTGTGGCTCTCTTTGATATCCCCTTCGGAAGACTGTCAAACCAGGAGCGATATGTTTGACAAGCTCGTGGAATGTGAAAATTCACGCGCAAACACAAACCGTTGCTTGATTTGGGGGCCCAAATTTCTGCAGATCTGAGCGTGCATGAAGTCGTGAACTTTGTTGCCCAGTGGCATCCTGCGTTGTTCCTAATTTGTCGGGAAGGCTGTCCCTTTAAAAACAACCAAGAAAGAAAAGGGTCCTTCTTTACATTGTCAACTGGGATCCTGAGATGGCAGCAAACAAATTTCAAGAGTTGTGGAGAAACAGAGGACACAGACAAGCAAAGGGACTCGTTGTTGCGCCTGGCTGATGCGCAACAGTATTGAGACGACCACAACCCGTGTGTCCTTGCGACTCGCCGGAAAACATAACAACAACACATGCTCATTCTGGTTGTTGAGGCGTGCCCATGTATGCCTGCCTGGAACTTATCACACCTTTCCGCCCCATGCACACTGAACGATTCTTGTTTTCTGAATGAAAAGCCGGGGCGGCTCCAAACCCGTGGGTGTTGCCTTTGTCTTTCCTTTAGGACACATTCTTAATTTTATCCAGAGCCTTGATTCCCCACAAGTCCCGCCCATGTTGAAGAACCAAAACAAATGCCGTTGGTATGCCGTTGGTATGCATTTCTTGGGTATCCCGTTGGCATCCCGTTGGCTTCCCGTGGTATTGTGCACCGAATTGGGCCTCCGCCTGGCTGTTAGTAAAAAGTCTTGTGACGTTGATTCATTCAGCTTCTATGTAGCATGGGTGGCAGTGTAAACATAAACTCGCGGGACATATATATATATATATACATTGATTTTTACTCTGTTGCCACTGCTAGTACCCAATCCCTTTCGCTCGCCCTTACGCCTGTTTTCGCGGCTCAGGGAGTGGAGCTTTTCTACGTGTCTGCGCGCGCTGCTGCTCCTCTGAACCTTCGGCCTATTTGATCTGGGCCAAAGAATAGGTTCACCTGGTGAGCCTAAAACAAGGATGGGCTATTCTGAAACTCCCATGAGAATCCCCCAAAATTATTTTCATCGGCTGGAAAACGAGTATGGGGCCGCCGCTCAAAAGGCTGCTCCAGTGAGCTCCCGTGAGAATTTCCTAAAGTGAGATCGGGGGCAGAATCCGCAAAACCTATTTTCATCACCTAGAAATGAGTTTGGGGGCGCCGCTCAAAACGCTATTCTGTCAGCGCGAACAGCTGTCCGTGAGAATTCCCGAAAATAATTTTCACCGGCTGGAAAATGAGATCCCCATTGTCGTCAGCTGGACAACGAGTTTGGGGCACCGCTCAAAATCCTACTCTGGTGAGCCCACACAGTTATTTTCATCGGGTTTGGGGCCACCGCTCGAAAGGCTATTCTACTAAACTTCCGTGAGAATTCCCATTTTCAATCGGCTGGAAAATGGGGGCCGCCGCTCAAAAGGCTATTCTGGTGAGCTCCTGTGAGAAGTCCCCAAAGTTATTTTCATTGGCTGGAAAGTGAGATCGGGAGCAAAAGCCCCAAAACCCACAGCGTCAGGCAATGCGTTCCAGCGACATGGTCACCTGCAACTGTGAGATACACAATTCTTGCTTTTTGCTTCAATAATATGTCTTGCTCTTTGACCGCGCCAACATGGCCTTTCCCAAGGGCAGGCGTTTTGGGAGGGGTGGTATGACCCTGGATGCGTTCATTCGGGGAAACAGCATGGCTGCAACAAATACCTCTTCCCCATGCGAACGGAGTCTCGAGCCCCGACAGCGTGAAGCACCGCTGCGTTCAGAGAACCCAGAAACTGGCGCGGATCAAGTCCTCAAGAGAAGAAGGAGTCCTACGGCCGGCGCAAAAGCATGTTTGTCGTGGAGCTTGTCGCGTCTGCGGTACTCGAAAAGCTCCTCTCGACCCTGTCCAATTTGACTTAGTCGTGCACCTTCCACTGAGGGGGTTGGTGAAAAACCTATTTTCAAGAGTTTGGTCTTAGACCGCAGCCCAGCTGCCAAGGTGGAAAAGTTTGAAGGAGTGAAAGCCATCCTGCCTGTTGTTCATCCATGTCAGAACCATGCTTGGCCAAGCCTCTGGCTGACAGTGCCCATGATTTGGTCAAGCTGGGTTGGTCAAGCCTTTGGCCCGCCCATGACTTCAACAGGCATGTGGCTAAGCATGCCGGCTCATAGCCTGGCAACTGCTGTTGCATTGCAAATATAGCAAGTGCCAAGATTTGGGTTTGTATTTCTTACGGGCGCGGGTAGGAAGGTTTGAGTGTGGGGTATGATTCGCGGGTATGATTCGGGGTATGATTCGGGGGTATGATTCGCTGAAGCAGCAGCAGCAGCAATAGTACTAGTCGCAGCAGTGGCAGTAGCAGTAGCAGGAGCACTGGCAGTAGTAGTGGTCATCGTACAGGTAGTAGTAGCTTCGTAGCGGTGGCAATATTCATCGTAACGGAGTCGTAGTGGTAGTAGTCATAGCAGTAGTAGTAGTAGTAGTAGTAGTAGTAGTAGTAGTAGTAGTAGTAGCAGTAGCAGTAGTAGTAGTAGTAGAGTAGTGGTAGTAGTAGTAGTAGTAGTAGTAGTAGTAGTGAAAGTAGTAGTGGTAGTAGTCGTAGTAGTAGTACTGGTAGTAGTACTGGTAGTAGTAGTGGTAGTAGTAGTCGTTCTTAGTAGTAGTAGTAGTAGTAGTAGTAGTAGTAGTAGTAGTAGTAGTAGTAGTAGTAGTACTAATAATAGTAGGTCGTAGCAGTAGAAGCAGCGGCAGTCGCACTAGTGGAAGCTAGCAGTAGCCGTGGAAGTAGTAGCAGTTGCAGTAGGTAGCAATAGTAGTAGTAGTAGTAGTAGTAGTAGTAGTAGTAGTAGTAGTAGTAGTAGTAGCAGTAGCAGTAGCAGTAGCAGTAGCAGTTGCAGTAGCAGTAGTAGTAGTAGTAGTAGTAGAAGTAGTAGTAGTAGTGGCAGTAGTGTTAGCAGAACAAGTAGCGGCTGTAGTGGCGCGGAAGGATTGAAAAGACTTGGGACTAGCCTTGGCAAGGGAAGCTCATTGTCGGGTATGATTCGCGAGTATAGTTACACAAACTCAGAATGATGAATGCAGTAGTAGTGCTACTACTACTACTACTACTACTACTACTACTACTACTACTACTACTACTACTATACTACTACTGCTACTGCTACTCCAACTACTACTACTACTACCACTGCTACTATCACCACCACTACTACTACTACTGCTGCTACTACTGCTACTACCGCTGCTACTACCGCTACTACTACTACTACGGCTACTACTACTACTACGACAACAACAACAACAACAACAACAACAACAACAACAACAACAACAACAACAACAACAACAACAACAACAACAACAACAACTGCCACTACTACCACCACTACTACTACATTCATCATTCTGAGTTTGTAATCAGTTCCGTTTTGCATCTTTCGTAGTGGGTAGCGCTGGTGGTGGTTGTTGCGGAGGCAGAACACAACACAAACGGTAGAAGAAAAGTAGCATCTTGCAGCATACGTTTTAAGCCGTATGATTCGGGGGTATGATTCGGGGAGGTCCCACCTTCTGCCAATTGAAGCAACGCCACACAACAAAAAAGACAAAGCCATTTATTTGACAATGTTTCAAATAAGGACCATCAGAAGAAACATGTTCATCATGTTCACATATGTCTGACAGCTCTGGCAGCACTGCCAGTGGCCGAGAGCCACCATGGTGCTACATGCCAGCCTCAAGAACACAGTCCAGGCCATCATGGATGACACTCACCAGGGCGACCATGCTCCCATCCAATCGGGGAGGTTCTGGAATGAACAGGGGGGCCATGCATGTGCGGAAGGTGCAGCCATAGTGAAATCTGGGGCATGAAAACCAATGTGCGTAACACATACCCCTCTCCCTTTCGCTCGCCCTTACGCCCTCTGTCGCGACCACAGTGTGGCAACGCTTTGTATTTCCACTGGGTTTGCTGTAGACTAAGCCTAGTTCCGTCGGTTTAGATCGACTCCCATATGTAGACATCTCCAAATAGTGTATATATATATAGAGATATAGACATATATCATATGTTATATATAATCTCTCTAATAAATCAATCAGTCGAAGGGCTTTGTGGGATGGCTGGTCCCGACCCAAGTAAATCTGGTGTCTGACTTTCCCAGTTGATCCATCTACCTGTATAGTAGGGAACCAAGGAAACCATCCTTTAAAAGCTAGAAAGGAAAATGGCTGGTTGCCTTCAGGGCTTCAGATGTCCAAATGCCCCACCTGTAGATTCGTCTTTAGAACTCCTGGTAGTTCTCGTCCATACATACCATGTTTTCCGCCCTAAATGCCTAAAACCTAAAACCCAAATGCCTAGGAACGCCATGTGCGAAAGTGCCAAGGAACCATCAAACGGCCCGCAACACGGCAGGCAACAGCCAGGCGAGCCGAATAGATGCCATCCACAGACAAGACATGGCCTTCAGAACTGGGCTGTCCGTTCTCAGATTCCGCTGCTAAAAGCGATTTTTTTTTTAGTGGGTGACATGGACATCCCGCCAACAAGACGAAAAAGATCTAAAAAGCTAAGGAACCGGATGGCTGGGAACCACCCAGTAGTCACAGAGGTGATGTCGCAAAGGATCTGTCAGGAACCAAATTGCATCTATTGGGCGTCGCAAAACATCAAGTTCGGCCCGCCCAAATATACCCACACAAGGACCGCAAGAAGCCACAACACCAAACAACGCGCAAACACCCTAAAAACCGGAACAAGTCATCAAATCGTTTCTCTGGAACCGTAGACCAAACGGCAACAAAGAAACAGATCGCAACTTGCATGGGCAGCCACAATGTGCTTGTCGGGCGTTCTCATAAGCTTGCATCATGCTGCCCAGCCTGCTGGCTCGCATGATTCAGCGCGTCGGGATGAGTGCACTGCCAGAAACGAAACTATACGCCCAAGTCGCCTAAATCGCTTTGAAGACTCGAACTCCTAGGACTGCCGTGACTTTTGAAGGTCCACGCCTTTTTGCTAACCCGGCGATCGATCCACGAAGCGGCTCACATCGATCTCGCCTGGGCCTGGACACTCTGGCTGCGCCGAACCTCCCGCACCTGCAGACGGCTCAGCGAGGGAGAATATTTTTCAAAGGGCGCCACCTCATAAGTGGGGGACATTGATCCCCAAATGATGTCCAAAGGGTCCCCCCGAAGAACAAAGCAAAAACCAACCCAAAGGGTTTGGGCAAACTGCCTGCTTGGAGATCCCGATGCCGAGGAATTCCTAGGCGTTCTGGTTCTCAAGGCGTTTTAGGCGCTTTAGGCGCCTTGCATTTTTTTGCGGGTGGTGGCCCCCTATTTGGGGGGGCGTTTTGCGGCAATTTGCGGGCGTGTCCTGTTTCAAGGCGTTTGGGGTAATTTGCCGGCGCTTGCATCCAAAACAGGGTCAATGCCGAGAATTACTAGGAATTCCTTGACGATTGAATCTCCTAAGATGTCTGTTTTGTTTTTTCTCGAGGGTGCGTACCCCTTCTCCCACTGAAGGACAACCTGGGAGGGTGGACCCATGCTCTTCTTCTTGATAAGAGACGATGCGGATTGCGAAGGACTGTACTTCCAGCGTGTGCTGCTTGATTCGGCCTTGGAAGTCCTAAGCGTCGGCTCGCAGATTGTCTGATATCCGTCTGCCCGGGATCGGTCGGGCTTGAAATACATAAACAAAAAAAACAAAAAACAGATGACTTGGCTGCTGTTGATCCCCCTGCAAAAAGTGTTTCACTTTTTGGGGGTTGAGTGGAAAACCCAACTTGATTTCAACCAAACAGTTCAAGTCTAAAGATCCAAACCAGCAGTCAAGATGATGTCCAGTTGGGTCTCCCCCACACCACACGAAGCCCACCGCCTGCGCCTGGAAAGGCTGCATGCGGAGGGATCCGCTTTGAGGCCTGCGGGAAACCGTGGAAGCGGAGCCCAGGTGGATTCATAGTCCCTGGGATTCATCAAGTCTCCCATGCCCAGTGGATTTCCATGGGAAAAAAAGGGCACCCGTTTTTTTGGTTGGTTGAGTTTAAAGGGGAACCCTTACCACATGTTGTTTTTTTTAGAAAAATAAAAAAGGGCACCACTGGGCAACAGAGAAGTGGTTCTATAGGGCGGTGCTCCCTGAAGTGGTCTACATCCACGAGAACACACCCCATCTCTCAAAATCAACCAGGTTAGTAGTCGGGGGTCAACATTACCCAAAGCATGGAATCCGGAAGCCCCCCCCCCCAAACAAAAATCCGCTCCAGCTCATTTAGGAGGGGCCAGGACCCTGGACCCGTTCCTGTACCGAAATGGGCCAGACTCCACAGAAAATGGAACTGTGAAAGTCCATTGCCCCCATGGGTGTGTCTCAGGACTCTAAATGGAGACACCCGTTTGGATGGTCTTGGAGGAATGAATCCGGGCTTGAAGGAAACTAAGCCCCGAATGGGCGGATCGCTTGCTGAATTCAAATGGAGGCTCGGTGGTTGCCATCAAAACAACGCCATTCGACGGATAAGCCCCCTTCAACAGGGATTCTTACATTATACACCTGAACATTGCAACTTGTAAATGGTGTGGTCCCTTTATTTTGCTGGAAAAGGCCATGTTTCAGATGGGGAAAATGTATCTTGTAAGGAGCCCCCTTCAATTTCACGCAATTCTTGCCCGCCGACACCCCAGGTCCGAAGAACGCGGGGCTCAGTCACATATGAGTCATATGAGACGTCGAATGCCACGATCGCATCAGCTTTAAGTGGGGCAATGTTGACCCCAGATGAGTGTACCGGTCTATAAGTCGGTTTCCCTCCAAAAGTGATGGACCCCCAATACAAGGCGACACCCTCTATTGATCAAACAGGGGTTCGTTAATCTGGGGGTAGCCCTTAACTGAGTAACCACTTCCAAATGCTTTTTGTCGGTGAGTTCCGCATGTCATCCCCCTTGGACCCCGAAGATCACCTTGTGCTTCCATCAGGATTCCCTTGTCCCCAAACATCAGCACAACCAAGGGAAACTCATTAGACAGAGGGGCCAAACAAATGCGAATGAGAATGATGTATTCACCAAGGCCATCGCAGACTCTGAAAAATGAACCGCTTGGCATGGCTTCCATGGACGAGTCTGCAACAAGCTTATACTCCCGGCACACGATTCGTCATCTGCGGCCCATCTGTCCGGGTCACCCACCCACGAAACTCCTCAGAGGTGAAGAAGCCAGAAGCAGGCAACATATAGATTGACAAGCACTGGGTCCATTTTAGAACAAAAGCCTCAGAATCACTCTATCTCTCTAAATTGCCAAGGGGAAACCAGGCCCACATGTAAATTCGAGAGCCCCTCAAAGTGTAATCACTGAAAGGGACCCAGCAGAAGACACGCCCCGCTCCCCCGCCCTCCCCCTGGAGGCAGCGGCTCGTGCATGATGGAAGAAACTCGGCCTCGGGCCAATTCATGTTCAGAAACTGAATCAGTGTCAGGGGAAGCCCCTCCATTTCACCACCAAACTACCAATCCAAACCACCAATTAGAGGGAAGCTGACGACAACGGCAAACACAGACAAGCCAGAAACCGAGAGAAAGAGAAACAAAGAACACAGATTAATTTATGAAACGAAGACGAAGAAAAAACAGTAAAAAGAAAAGCAAGCCCGCACCCACCAATGCGTACACTCCACAAACAAATGAATATCCGCCCCGAATCCAGAAGCCACTCGGCAGCATCGGTTCTGTTGGATGCCGGCTCCCTTTCGGATTACTTGTGCACATCCAAGCTTCGAATGGGTTTCTCATATCTGGGCCAAACGGATCGGTCCGACCTGCAAAAAGTGAACGTGGAAACATGAAGGAAGCCAAAAAGGCAAAAACACAACGCGGGGTTGCGCAGGACAAAGCGTCACAAGTGCAAATCTTGTGTGCGGACAGCTTAGATTTCCCTCAGGCAGTGGACGTATACTGCATGGCGCAAATGAGCCGTGCCAAGCGCTTCTTCAAAACAATCAGACATGGCTTCCTCTTGACTCCCCTTGAGCCATCCAAAGATCCAGTCGCTTGACCCTGCATTCTCAGTTGAAGGTCTAGCCGATTGTGCGAAGACCTGGACCCGACGATTCAAACATGCATGACAGTGACCTCCAGGCCAAGGTCGGTTTGCAATCCAAACCCAAAAAAAACAAACCCAAATTTCAAAGCCTCAAGCAAACCAAAAGCAGCCACAAAAAGGGAACCACTGCTTTGCATCCTCCAAACCAAAAACCGAATCCCAAAAAAGCCGAACCCCAAAAAGCCAACGCCCCCACCGGCGCCTAGATTTCCTATCTCGGGGCCCGGCGCTTCATGGGCGAGGTGGTGCTTGCGACCTGAAAAAAAACTGAACGGCTCGGCTGCCGCTTCGGATGGGCCGAAACTCATTGGAGTCCTCATGAAAACCCCGGCTCCCAGAGGGTCCCTTGGTGTCCAAAGGGGTCGTTCAGTACGTCCTTCGAAGTACTTGGACCCTCTGGGGCTGCAAGGTATTTAAATGGTCGACCCGCCATGTAAATCTGCGACCCGGTATTGAGGAATTAACATGGTCGTAATCCCAGAACCATCGTGTGAAGAATTCCCATGCGGTGTAGGCACCCATTTATGGCTGGGATTGTCCGTTACCCTCCAATCATCCGGGTCTTGAGAGTGACTTATTTGCTCAACTTGAGAGGCGGGTGAACGAAAGCTAGCCCAGCCATCCCAGCAACGACATGTACGACTCTGGAGTTGCTAAGACAATAAGACTCGCAATCCCAAGCAAACGTCTAGAAATGTCTAGAAAGACAGATTTCCCAGCTGCAAACGCTGCAAACATGTGGGCGAGATTGTGGGAAGACGCTCGTGGGAGCGGGACAGGGAGGCATCGTGGGAAGCTCAGCCCCCAGAAGCTAAAGCTCAGAGAACTCCCGCGAGCACTGCCAGGTTTCGGATCGGGGGCTTCCCCAAAAGGAACGTCGTAGCCTTCCAAACGTGATCGTCGGCTTCCATGATTGGAGGGAGGGGACAAGCGCGTTCAATCATGAAATTCTATTCTGACCCAGAACTTGTTGGTGGCAAACTACTTTATTTGCCGAAGAAAAGGGCATGACTAGAGAGTTTCAACAAATACCCACCGTCCCCGTAGTGAAACAGCGCATCACAGCAGATCACCTCAAGAGATGCCTGTCAGCTGCCAACTCCCTCGCTACATGGTGGTTCCAAGGGAATCCACCATGACAAACCCCTGCTAAGCTAAGAACGGCGCTGTGAGAGTGCATGGTTGTTTCGCAGAGTGTTTTATTGCGAGGTCCGAAGTCCTAAGAGAAACATGCAACATCCAAAGCAGGGAGTCCCCTGCTCCAAGTCTGCCAATGAGGAGCGCCCTTTCGAATGTCTTGACAAAAAAAAAAAAAAGAAACGACGCCAACCACCGGAACATTACTCACATGGGTATGTGGTTTGTGTAGAAAAATTGTGCGGCGAAGGCAGCCTATGGTTGGGACTATCCCTCAAGCTTCAACCACCCGGGTTTTCAGCAGGTGGCCCAATCCCCCAAACTCGCTCGTGCTGAGCAGGGAATGAGAAATGGAATGACGCAAATATCAACCATCCAACTGGTTTGCAAATCCCGGGGTTCACTCCACTTCTCATTCCCTATCGCACCCGCAAGAAAAGGGGGTGGCTTTTTAGAAGGAAACGCACCCCGTCCGCAGGTTTCGTCTTCGTTTGACTCTGAGCTCGGGGCTCCAGCCGGCGGAGTGCCCGAGGAGTAGCGCCTGAAGGTGTCACGAAGGAAGGTAAGTCCAGCTTGTGGCAACCCTGCTAAAGACTCGGTTGCTTTCTGCTCCCCGGCTAAAAGTTTTATTTAAACAAAACACAACTATTTAGTGGTTTAATGGAAAACGCATGAGTTGGCAAAAAGTTGAAGCCCTAACATCCCAGCAAAATGGACCAAAGTAAAAGTTGAACTTGTGGGTTGGATCCCCAGCTACAAGTGACGAACTTGTGGGTCTTAAATGGAAACTACCACTAAACCAACAGCTAAGGAGCCGGAGGTCCTCCCCACCCGCCCCCCACCTCCCACCCCATCCGACCCCACCCCCCGGCACCGACCGCACAGAGAGCCCGAGGCTTCGGCGCAGCTCGCAGGAACTGCGGCGCAGGCGCACCTGGCTCGGTGGAGCGCTGGGCCGCTTTTTCGACCATGGAATTACGCATGAAAAAAGCTGAAAGCCACTTACTCTGAGCTAAATTGTCTGTGTTAACTACCCACTGCAGCTGGAAACAAGCTGAATGCCAGCTGAATCGGTGATCTCTGAAAAACTAGATGTTTGTGTGAGTTTCCCCAAATGAGGCGGAGTTGGCCGCCGCGGAGTGGTTGTGGCGCCACTTACTGAAGGCTTCTTGGGCGCGAAGCTCGGAGCTTAAGCTTCGCCGTGTGAGCCAGGGCCCAACTTGGGGGGGGGAACAAATTGGACAACTTTAACCCGCCACCGCGATGGTCCCATGCAGATTTACTCAGCGGCAATTGAAAAATAATAAAAACCAGTTGGGGGGCTGAGGGATCGTTGAGATCACCCCTTCAAATCAAACTATTAAAGTGGAATCGCAAGGGATCATTTGGGTACCCCCTTTCCAGTGACAAAACTCCGCACAAAATACCTGGTGCATGGGGTCTTCCCGAGCCCCGCCTGCGAGCAAGAGTCTGCGCACTTGGTCGCGTTTTGACGACGTGTGCACGCAATCCAACCCACCAAATTTGAGCGGCTGCCCCTACGTTAAATCTTCCCCGACGCACAAAAAGAAGAATCAAACAAACAACCTGGACCTTCAAACTCCGGGAAATTTCTGGGTGTTTCAGGAGACCCCTACGATTTACCGAATTCCAGTGGTTTGGCTACAATTTGGGCAAAAACACATACGAATTGCGTCGTTTCCAGTCGTGCATTGGCCATACAAAGTAAATACACCTCGCAGCACTTGCCAACGTGCCAGTGAACCGCATGGGATGCCTTGATCATCAAAACTACGACTTTGTCTGATTTGCGGGAGGTTGCGGGTTTTTGCGGGAGATTTGCGGAAATTTGCGGGCGTTTTGCGGTCAAAATGGGTACGCTTTTTCTGCACTGCACAACTTTGGACCGCCATTGCATGTGTTGACAAACTTTCGGGCTGCTTTAAGTTGTTTACCCTGCAAAGCTTCTTTTAACCTGTCAAAGGCCGTGAGCATTGCAATAGTGTGTTTTTTAGGAGTTTTAGGAGTTTCAGGTTTTTGCGGCAAAAAGTGCTACGATTTCCCGAATATCCAGTCAAAGGCGGAAACTACGTTTTTTTTTTTTCAGGAGGACGAAGATCCAGTTGAGGGTGTCTCTTTTTGGCTGCTTCAAAAGGAAACCGAAGGCGGCGAGCGCCCATTTTTGGGGCTCCGTTCGGAGACAAAGGCCAAAAAGTGAATCGCTTGGTTGAAGGGGAATATTCCTTCTCCAAGTTACACAAAGGTCGCACCTGGGAAAAAAGAAAAAGTAACTAGGCCAGCACATTTCCGCGCCCATTGTCTTGGTCACTGGCAAAAGGAAACCGAAGGCGCTGGGGCCCCGCGCCGTAGCCCATGCCCACGGGTTGTGGCGCCGGCGATGACACCGATGGCCCTGGCGATGCCTCAAGCTGAGAGCATGAGGTTCTCAGAATGGGACCCTAAAAAATGAATGGTTTCCTTGCGGTTTCCCTTCAAAAAACCCAAGCAGGGTTCGAAAATAATTGGCTTCTGTTTGGTGTATCTTCTTGCCTGGTGGAAAACAAAGGGAACCCCGAAAAAAGCAAAAAAAGCAAAAAAGGGGAGCTAATTATGGTAAAGAGAATGGGAACGTGAAATGATTGCCCTCTTCAAATACTCGCCAAAAGGAGGGTCCGACAATGATTGGTTTCCTTCCGGTTTCCCTTCAAATACCAACCCAAAGGGTTCGAAAATCATTGGTTTCAGTTTGGTGTCCCTTTATATACTCGCTAAAAGGAGGGTCTGCAAATAATTGGTTTCAGTTTGGCTTCCCTTCAAATAGCAACCAAAAGGAGGGTCCGAAAATGATGGTTTCGCTTTTGGTTTCGATTCTTCAAAATGGGCAAGGCCATAATTGACGAAGGACTGTGTCTGACATAGGCTCATACCAGAGCTCGATTGACCCATGCCAAAATCGCAGAAGGTTCCTTTTGGTTTCTCCTTTACCAAGCAAACGGAGGGTCCGGATCCCATTTTTTGAAAGAACATGTATTAATGAATCAGAACCGTTTCCGAGACCCTTCAGGCGCACGCGTGAAATGAGATACCCATCCTGCCAGTCGGCAAGGGCGTCCTCCGGGTGGGGTCGCGCGCCGTCAGCGGTAACGATAAGTCACTGAGAGAGCCAGCAAGGCGCCATGGAAAACACTTAGGTCATGGCATCGAGGGACCATTGAGAAGCATCAAGGGGTCATTGAAACCAGGGCCATTGAGAGGGGCCATATGCCTGTGAGCCCAGACCAAGCTACTAACTGTCTCCCCACGAGATGGAAAACATGGGGCCTGGTCTTTCTCCCTTTTGGTGGTTAAACAAATCCAGCAACTCGAACTGACTGAGCGCAGCACAAGCCAGCCCTGCCTGAGAGCGAGGTGTGGCAACACCAGAAGGTTTCTGGCAAGCGCTTTCCGTGTCCAGTTGGTTCCGTTTGGCTTCTGTGTGTGTGTGTGTGTTTTGTTTCCTTTGTTTCTGCCTGGTTTCTGTTTGGCTTCCATTTGGTGTCAGGATCCCCAGGATGTTTGCTTCCTGCTTGTCGGCAGCCCTTTTCCTGCGTGTTGTGTCCCCCAATTTCCAATGTGGTGCAAATGTCCAAGCCACGTCCAACAGGCGCGGTGCAAAGGTAGAAGGGTTTTAACTGATGGCTTACTGTCGTGGTTGGACTCCTGCAAAGCCCTCCCTGAAAGCTCATGGAATTGCCGCCTCGACAGTGGTGGGAAATTCAATGGAACCTGGGGATGGATGAAATTGAATGGAACCCAGGGATGGATGACACGGAACAACCAGAACGCACCCTTCATACAAGGCATCACAACTTGTTTGGTTCAATGACAGCAGATCGCGTGCCCAAAGAAAAGGGGTGACCCCGACAACTATTTTGAGCCTGCAACAAAGCGCATGCTCACAGGGTTGCCCGACATGACAAGCACATCTCAGTATAGCTGCCTGCCAGGTTACCATGTTGGCAAAGCACTAGCTACTGAGTGTCAGCTGATCCATTTGAAGAATGTCATGAACAAGCATGTGGGTATGTGTTGTTTGGTTGTACCCTTTTCGGGGCTGTGTTCAGAGACGCCTGTACGACACTGCTCATTGATTGCGTGGGGTGGACGCGTGAAGCAGTCACAGAGTGGCAGGTAAGGCAGGTAAGGCACAACTCAACAGGCCTGGCGCGCAACCCATGCAAATGGTACCTCCGGTTCGAATTTTTGAGGCTTCAGATGGACGGGGGAATATCCTAAGATGAATCACTCCAGACCTTGCTGGCCTTGGATCTGCATACTCAGCTGTTTGGAACCTAAATTACAAGGAATCTGATGCTCTGGTGTCTCATGCAAAGAGATGCAAAGACTTGTCATAGGAGTCGCAGGACAAAAAATCGGGCTCGATGCTGAGGGTCGAAACCATATTCGCCGAGCTCTGGTACCCACACAACTAGCTCCAGCTTCAGAAAACAATAAAACCCAGCTGGCTTCAGCTTCTTGTCTATACTCCTTTCTGCAAATGTCTCGAAGGGGTAACTTCCCCACAGATCCTTCTTTGCGGACCGGCAGAACCAACCAGAAAAGGTCAACGAATAATTACCCATGGCTCAACAGCGTGGGGAATCACTCGAAAGACGCCAAATCAACAGTTTTCTGCGAAAAAAGCAGGTGGTGTCCTTTGATTGGTTGAGCTACAAACCGCTTTTTCTTGGCCCACATCTGAAGCGTTCTTCACACATATTCAGATTCAGATTCATACTTACTCTAATGTTGATCCCTATTTACAAATCTGGGGGTATTCCCCGCCAAAAGTGAATCCCTACTCAAACCAGGGACACCCCTATACTCATGGTCAACGTTACCCTTAAACATGAAATCGCTCGAAGCAGACCCCGACCCCAGTCTCGGGGTTCGAAACGTCCCTGACGGTTTTCCTGCCAAGCTGCGACGGCCCGGGGCCTGGCCGCCGGAACTGCTTGAGAATGCTGAAAATCGTCCGAGGCATCAACTTCGTGGTTGTTCTGGGGGCTCTTGTTTTTTTTGTTTCCATCAAAAACAACTCCAAATCACAACGTTGTATTTTGGTTCTAGGAGTTAGGCCCAGGGGGGGGCTTACAGATCGGGTCTGCTGACCCCCTTTGTTTTGATCTCCCTCTTTCTTTGCAACCCCTGCCCCTTTGTTTTGACCCCCCTCTGTCTTTTCAACCCGTACATGTTTCTTGTCCGACCAACACCTGGCTTGCCTGGATCCATGTGTCCCATGTATTATAGCTATGAAGACCCAGGTTTTTTGTTGACTCCCAACCCATCGGTTTTCGGGACCAACCAATGGTGAAATGGAGCTCAAGAAAACAGTTTGGGGTCCCCATTGTTAAATGGCGGGAAACCATGTAGGGGGGTTCTGGCAGGGATATCTCCGGGTTGCCAACTTTGACAAACTCTCAATCCGAGCAATATACTCAGTTTCTCAAAGGATCCAGAAAAAAAGTTGAGCCTGTTGGGGCCAGGACTAAAAATAGTTGCCAAAAAGGGAAAACTAAAAGGTTAGATCAGGTCTATTCGGAAGATTCGTCTTCTGCTTTCCAAGGCTTTGAATGTGCCAAGTCAACCTCCGTTTTGGTCGGACAAACAGGGGGACCGCATGGGTCCCCACCCGCTTTGCGCCAGCCGGGGGCGGGGAAGGCCAAGGGAACACCTTCCGAAATGCAGAGCAAAAATAGCAAATGTCGAACAACGTAAGGATGTCAGCAACCACCCAGGTCCCGGCGGCTTGGACGTAGGGTTCTGCAAGGAAAATCAAGGTCATTTGACTAAGCATGAATGCCAGTCTTGCAAATGTCAGTTGTGTATATGATCATGCTGTCCTCAATGCCGTGCGTTTAATACTGCCCTCCAAAACGGGCGCTGAAACTAAAACTCCGTCCACGCACCCACTTACATGGGGGGTAGCCGGTTAGCTCAGTCACTCCAAAGTGTTCACTTCTTCCGAAGCCCAGCGGAAAGGGAACAAGGCGCCTCTTGTTGGTCGCGTTTGAAGGGAAACCCTTCCCAACGAAAAGAACATACAACCGGTGCCACTCAGGGACAGCCACTAAGCTCACGGGCCCCAGAGTGTAGAGACAGCTGCACAAACAAACCCCACACACACAAGAACATGCAGGTGAAAGGCAAACAATCCACGTAAGCAGCATCCACGTTCTTCTTCTTGTGTTGCAACAACGTGTCACAATGTCTTGGATCCCTGCTGTTGCAAAAACATTAATTACAGTGCTTGCCCGGGACATGTTTCGCCGACACCAAGATTAAAGCAACCTGGCACCCCATATGGCTGCTTGTTTTTTCTTTCAACTCCCGTAGTTGACCGTATTTGCCCGTATGGCCATGTTTGTTTTGTTTTTCTTGTTCTTTTTTTCCGGTCATTTGCGTAATTCACCCGTATGAAACCCATATTATTTTCGACATGTTGTTGAAAACAAGCCGTAAGTTTCCGTATGGCATTTTTTTTCGGTCAAAGGCGTATGACCTAAACAAAACATGGCCATATGGGGTCCCCGGAAACAAACAGCCGCTTGTTCTGGCTTCCCGCCTATGGCACTGGGCGTCCCGCGGCATGAATTGCCTAAGTCTCGTTCTCTGGCGTCCTGTCCGCCTTGAAACAACCACTAGAATGCTCTTGCTCATAATGCAACCCAATGCAACCTGAATCCTAACCTGCAACCCTGCAAACTTGCTCTTGACCCTGCTCTGAGTTGCCACTACTTAAATCTGGGTGCTCTCCTTTACGTCTGGCTTTGATAGATTTGTCACCTTTTGCAACCGGGGATGCCAACAGTGGTGCCCTACGGGTCTCGAGCAACTTTCCTAAATGCTGATTATTCCACACAAGAATGCAGCACGGAAAAGCATCGAATTCCAAAGCGGGCTAGTCATCTTGCATCTTCAATCTTCCACTATGCGACTGTACCCGGGATCGAAACACAACGTGCGCTAAGCCAACGAGGCAACCAAAGGATATGCCCAATAATCCCCTTGCAGGATGGCTGCATCCAAGGGTGGTTGGTCCCCCCCACTCATTTGTGCCCGAGGGGATATCCAAAGTGCGAGGAATATGGTTGGAACCAATCCCAGAAAGGCAAGGTCGGTCGATGCGTCTTCCAAGGCAAGCTATTGGGTCAACCACCCAGCCAGTATCTATCCACGGGTGTGCTCCTCCTAGAAAACAGACACCACGTTCTTGACACTCAAATGACATCCAGCCGAAGCTTGTGTGTTCAGACTGGGAAACTCTGCCTGCTCCTGTATTGCTACACCCTCTCGAAAAGTGGGCTGGAACCTCTCAAGGGATTGAAGACTTGTTTTCTGTCAAACCTGGGCCATGTTTACCCCTCATTAACCACCCCCGGTATTACTAAAGGGGACCCTGTTCTGTGTGGATGTTGGTCCTTCTGATTCACTCTTCGAGGCTGTATTGAGGAAGGCTCAGCATTGCCCGCGAATAGTTGGGGACGCTTTCGCAGCTGTAGCGAGCCTGGCTTAAGCTCTTACCGTCTTGGCGCACACCCCGCATGAAACTTTCGGGGGAATCTATGCGAGTTTTCTTTGGCAGGCTTGCTCAAGGCAGGCCCACAAAGAAGGGGGAAGTAAACCGCACAAACAGAGGGGGGGCTATATACCTCTCTCGCTCTCTATCTGTCTCTGTCTCTGTCTCCTGCTCTCTCTCTCTCTCTCTCTCTCTCTCTGTTTCTCTGTAGGGGGGGTGCATAAACCAACCCCCAAGAGGTAGGGTAAGCCTCAAACCTGCCTTAAGCGCGCATCGAGGCCAAGACTTGTGCGCGGGTCGGTCACCTGACAGCACTCAAGGGAAGCTTTCCTCGGCAGCAGTTCAGACATCTGAACTAAGGGATGCCAAGATCCCCAAAAGGATCTACATGGGTGTATCTTTGCTTAGGCTCCAGGTGGTGTTCCTTTTGGTTTCCCCATACAACCACCAAAAAGGGCCCCTAAGACTCAGCCATCTGAATCGGTGAGACCCTTTCCCCCGGATCGGTGAGCTCATACAATCAGCAGAGGCACCTCAACGAATTCATGGACCTAGGGAGGCAATGAGGTGTCTACTCCCAAGAGGTCAAGTGGAAGGCTTCCTAAGGGATTGAAAGGCGATAGCCCCCCCTAGATCCTTGACCAGTGTTGGACCCTGTGGGGACTCTTGTTTCCAAGATTGAAGCTATGTAAGCAGTGCTCAATCAGCGGTTTTCAGATGCCCTGATAAAAATCGAAAACATTTCGTGGGTTAAATGGAAACCCAACCACTCAACCAACTAAACAAGACAAAACCTAAGGAACCGGATGGAAATGGAAACCCGACCACTAAACGATGGGTTCATACCAGGGAGTTCCATACTCGTTCAGGCATTCGCCTGCGGATATGTTGACTGGCCCTGCCTGCTTTTCTGACCGGAACACCAAAAAATTCCCTGCCCATCACCTTCGTGTTTGTGGTTTGGAGCCCGGTTTGGATTGCTCCGGGTTCCCCCAGAGGTGCAAATCCAAATTCGAACAATAAACTACCAAAGGGTTACCTGAAATGAAGTGCTCCAGTTCAGAAGCACGGGGTACTTCAGGTGAAGGACAGCTGGTGCACAAAGTACGGCCGAGCCGATCATCTCGCAGGTCAGGCTCAGGTGCAAGAAAGTTAGCGCAAGCAATATCCCCTCTGGAAAACAAGGTGGTCTCGTGGGCAATAATCAATCCCAGGAGACATCAAAAGCGTGTCTGACCTCCGAGAGACCCTGTCACATTGCAACGATGCACATTGTGCGTCCGAAGGAAAAAAGAAAAACATCAATGCCGATTCTGAAGGATAAACATCAAACCGCTCATGCGCAAACACGTTATTCAATGTCCAGCGGAATCAAGCAGGTTTTTATAAGCGGGTCGGTCACGGATTGAGACAGTCATCAAACAGACAAGGTTGGCGAAGGTTGGCCCCCAACTAAATTATGGCAGACTCGTCCGAGCAATGAAGCACTTATATCACTTGTACGTGTTATGTCATTGGAAGGTATTTGAAAGTACAAAGCGGCCCGACGCGGTCTAAACTCTGGGGGTTGATTCCCCGTTGTTTTCAATGATTGCTCTTTTTCCCGAAAGCATGGCGAAGGGTTCTTCCGCTGGGCTCACTTGAGTTGTTCTCATGAGAGTCCTTACAAGGTGTCATTGCAAGGAATCATCATCATGAAAGTCATTGGAAGGAGTCATTGCAAGGAGTCATTGCAAGGAGTCATTGCAAGGAGTCATTGCAAGAAGTCATTGCAAGGAGTGATTGCAAGGAGTCATTGCAAGGAGTCATTGCAAGGAGTCATGGCAAGGAGTCATTGCAAGGAGTCATGGCAAGGAGTCATGGCAAGGAGTCATTGCAAGGAGTCATTGCAAGGAGTCATTGCAAGGAGTCATTGCAAGGAGTCATGGCAAGGAGTCATTGCAAGGAGTCATTGCAAGGAGTCATTGCAAGGAGTCATTGCAAGGAGTCATGGCAAGGATTGCAACTTGCACTTGACTCCTTGCACTTGCAACTT